>CM034307.1:53441833-54041833 GCA_019925795.1 Dendrobium chrysotoxum
TGAGTTCTCTTTTGACTTGAACAGATGTGAGCATTCTTTGCTTTAAAGATTTTGACTTATCCGAGGGTTATTAGTGAAAGCATTTGCTCGATACCCTTAACCTGTCTGGAAAAAGGTCAGATCAACTCCCTTTGGGATTGATTGTCACATGATTTTGATATTCAAGATATCCTCCTAGGATACTTGACCTATCCGAGGTTGTTAGTCAAAGCATTTGTTTGATGACATTAACCTGTGTGGAAGAGGTCGGATCAAATCCCCCTGGGATTGATCATTCAGTGATTGAGATACAATATAGATTGTGTACTTCTTGAATCACAGAAAAAGAGTTTGGAGAGAAGAAACATTAGCACGACGAAGTGAATATCATATTGCTTTGTTATATGAGATAACAGTTCCCTAGAATAACTTAGGGATACAAGAAAGAGTTCTTCTATAATCAACACATAAGAGATGTACGAAAAACTTTATAACACGACTACAGGAGAAGATAAAATATAAGACAAACATAACACATAGACCGATAGCAGTATCAACTCTACTGGTAATATTTGCGAAGATTGCCCACGTTCCAAGTTCGAGAAGCATTTTTTCCGCCAGCATCCTTCAGTTTGAAGGTTCCAGGCTTGACCATAGCCGCTACCAAATAAGGACCCTCCCAGAGGGGGGAGAGCTTATTTCGCTGAGGGCCTTTTTCCGGCGGCTTCAATGCTTCGTAGCACTAAGTCCCCAATAGTGATAGGGCGAGGTTTCACCCTTCGATTGTAGTGACGGGCAACTCTTTGGTGGTATGCAGCGGTTCTGAGTGAGGCTTCATCTCTTACTTCTGGGAGGAGATCCAAAATTTGCTCTAAGCTTCTCCTCGTTACTTTTGAAGTCGAAAGTCTGAACTCTGTGGCTAGGAATTCCAATATCAACCGGTATGACTGCTTCTGTACCAAAGCAAAGGTTATATGGGGTTTCCCCTGTAGGAGTTCTAGCGGTGGTCCGATAAGCCCAGAGACATTGGGGAGTTCTTCGGCCCATTGCCCCCCCAGCCTTCCCTAGGCGTGTCTTCAGCCCTTTCAGGATTGTTCGGTTTTGTGACCTCCGTTTGCCCATTAGCTTGAGGATGGGCAACAGCTGTATGAATGAGCTGAATATGAAAATCCTTACAAAAAGATGTAAAAGATCTTCCCGGTGAACTGTGTCCCGTTATCAGTGATGATTTTCGCGGGAATGCCAAAAACGGCATATTATGTTTTTCCATAAAAATTGCTTGGCATTTGCTTCAGTAATCTTCGCCAAAGGTTCTGCTTCCACCCATTTGGTGAAGTAATCTACAGCCAAAATAATGAATTTTCGCTGTCCAGTCGCTATGGGAAAAGGTCCCATTATATCAATCCCCCATTGGGCAAAAGGCCAGGGGCTTTGAGGGATGCAAGCTCCAGGCGGGTGTATGAGTGAGGTTAGAATGCAGTTGACAGTTTTCACACTTTCGTGTGAATTCAAGTGCATCCTGTTTCATTGTAGGCTAATAGAATCCCTGTCTCATTAATTGTAAGCTAGCGCTCTTCCTCCCAGATGTTCTCCACATACTCCTGAATGAACTTCCCGAAGCGCGTAATCAGCTTCTGATGGTGGGAGACACTTGAGGTATGGCCCAATGAAGGAGCGCTTATACAACTCGTTGCTGATAATGGTGAAATTTGCAGCTCGTCTCCGAAGTCGTATTGCAGCTATAGGATCTTCGGGTAGTACCCCTCTTTCAGAAAAGATAAGATGGGTTCGATCCAAGACATCTCTCTTGGCTCGTCAATTGACTGTATGACCCATGGACCCTGAATGCTTGGAAAGTGGATTTCCTCGATACATCTTCTCTTGTAGATATCCCCCGTTGTTGATGTAGCAAGTTTAGAAAGAGCGTCTGCTCTTGCATTTTGTTCTCGGAGGATATGTATGATTTGATGTTCCCCTATACGGGCTAAGAGTAGCTTCACAATGCTACAATATTGAGCCAATTGTGGGTTGTGAATATCAAAATCCCCCTCCACCTGAGAGGCGACTAGTTGGGAATCAGTGTGGGCTATTAGGTTCTGGACTTCACAGTCAATTGCTAGTCTCAACCCAGCAACAAGGGCCTCATATTCTGCTATGTTGTTGGTTGCCGGGAACTTGAGTCGAAGCCCGTACTCAAGGGTAACCTTCTGCGGAGAGATTAATAAAATTCCAGCCCCAGCCCCAGAACTCCCTGATGCTCCATCTACGTACAACATCCAGCATGGAGAAGAAGGTGAAGCACTCGGTTGTACATCAGATACGGGAATGGTACATTCAACTACGAAATCTGCTAGCGCTTGAGATTTAATATCAGGTCTAGGCAAGTAGTGGATATCAAATTCTCCCAGTTCTACAGACCACTTAACAAGCCTGCCTGATGCTTCTGGCTTCTGCAGAATGCTTTTTAGCGGCAGATTCGTGTAAACTCCAATTGAGTGGCTTGAAAGTAAGGGCGTAGTTTTCTGGTGGAATAAACTAACGCCAATGCTGTCTTATCTGCCAAAGGATAACGTCCCTCTACTTCAGATAAAATCTTACTAACATAGTAGATAGGACGTTGTATAGCATTTTCTTCTCGGACCAGAACCGAACTAATGGCTTGGATAGATACAGCCATATACAAATACAATCTCTCTCCTGGTATTGGTTTAGAAAGTAGTGGCGGGGATGCAAATACTTTCGCAATTGCTCAAAGGCTTCTTGACATTCATCTGTCCATTGAAACCCGGAGCTACGGGCACCTCTAAGTATCTTGAAGAAGGGCAGATATTTATCTCCTGAACGTGCCAGGAAACGAGATAGTGCCGCAATCCTCCCATTTAGCCTTTGGACCTCCTTGATGTTCTTCGGCGGCACCATGTCTCTTAGTGCCTTGAACTTCTCCGGATTGGCTTCGATTCCTCTATGGGTTACCATAAACCCTAAAAACTTTCCAGAAGCGACTCCAAAAGCACATTTAGCGGGGTTGAGTCGCATATTATAATGTCTTAACAAGTGGAAACATTGTTTCAGGTCAGAGATATGTTGGATTTTTTCCAGACTTTTTACCAACATATCGTCTACGTACACCTCCATAGTACGTCCAATAAGGCTTTTGAAAACCTTATTCATGAGGCGCTGATAAGTTGCTCAGCATTTTTGAGCCCGAAGGGCATCACCCGATAGCAGTACAATCCTTTGTCTGTTTGAAAAGCTGTTGCTTCTTCATCAGCAGGATTCATCTTTATTTGATTGTAACCGGAGTATGCATCCATAAAGCTTAACATCTGATGACAGGAAGTCGTATCAACTAACTGGTCAATGCGGGGAGCGGAAAAACTATCTTTCGGGCAAGCTTTGTTGTGATCAGTTAATCTTACACATTCTCCAGGCTCCACTCCCCTTCCGTACCATGACAACATTTGCTAACCAAGTAGGATAGTGCACCTCTCGTATGAATCCGGCTTCTAAAAGTTTATCAACTTCTTGTTCAATTGCTTGCTGGCGATCTGGTGCAAAGTTTCGCTTCTTCTGGATAATCGGTTTGCATGTTGGATTGACTTTGAGAGAGTGAACGATCACTTCGGGGTCGATTCCAGGCATATCTGCTGGACTCCATGCAAAAATATCCTGATTTTCTCGTAGAAAAGCTGTAAAGTTTCTCTTCTCATCATCTGAGAGAAGTGATCCAATTCGCACTGTCTTTGAAGGATGCTCTTCAGATATAGATACAGTAGTAAGGTCTTCCACAGGGGAAGCTCTCTGAGGAATATCTTCGCTCCGTAGATCAAAGTCCTCGATGCTCAGGGTAACCGTTGGACGAGACTTGATCTGTCTAAGATAGCAGGTTTGTGCTATTTGCTGATCTCCACATACTATACCAACTCCTGATGGGGTATGGAACTTCAGCTTGAGGTGAGGAATGGATGCGATGATCCCAAAAATTGATTGGAGCGGCCTCCCGAAGATGGCGTTATAAGCTGATTCTGACTTCACCACGATGAATTGGATGGAGTGTGTAGTCTGTCGAGGAAATTCTCCAAGGACTACCGGGAGACTGATTATTCCTTCTGCTTGTACAGGTCGATTATCAAATCCATATAAAGGACCTGCAGCAGGTTGAAGTTTTTCTCTTGAGAGACCCATGTTGAGAAAAGTAGAGTAGAACAGGACATCTACGGAGCTTCCGTTGTCCACAAGAATTCTTTTGACATTGTAGCACGGGTCACCAATGCCTGCGTTTATGACAAGTGGATCTTGATGGGGTGTTTTCACTCCTTCCAGGTCGGAATCATCAAATGTGATGGAGTGATCAATACGAGCCTTTTTTGGAGTTGGGTTTTCTTCTACAGTCAAAAAGACTTGGTCGGATAGTAAGGGGCCTCCTGCGATTGTTTCAATTTTGCCCACCGTTATCCGGTTGTTCACTGGCTGCCTTTGTGATTGATTTTGCCCCCCAGTGGGACGAGCTTCTTCTCGGGTAGGTGGATTCCCAATAAATTGTCGAAGATAGCCCTGACGGATGAGTCTTTCAATCTCCTCCTTAAGTTGCCTACAGGACTCAGTAGTGTGGCCACGACTACGATGAAAGTGGCAGTACTGATCTTGGTTTCCTGTATTCTGCTTTAAAGGATGCGGCCACTTCACTTTGTCCTGATCTTGAATCGCTATCAACACATTTGCTCGAGAGGTGTTGAGCGGAGTGTACTCCTTCTCCTGTCGGGGTTCTCGTCGTGCCATTGGGGGTCTAGGAGGTAGATTGCTCTTCCCTTGCTTTTTCGTTGTGATGACGGATTATCCATCTCAGGTGCTCCCTTGCGCTTCCCAGTGGTTGCTCGAACTATTTTCTGTGAGCGTTTATTGCCTCATCTGCTGATATCTGTGCTTCCACACGATGGATCAGATCGGCATATGAATGAACAGTATCACGCATGAGTGCCGAATAGAAGGGGCCAGGACGAAGTCCTCCAAGAAAGACCCCTCTGAGCAATTCTGGGTCTACTCCTGGGATTTGTCGAGCCTCGATAGAAAATCGTCGAAAGTACTCTTTCAACGATTCTCCCTCGCTTTGACGAATCCCGGAAAGGTGAGAAGAATCCTTAGTAATTCTTCGGTTGGCTACGAACTGCTCGACAAACACTTGGCCAATTTAACAAATGTGGGGATCGTTCCGGCTGGAAGTGAATAGTATCATGTTCGAGCTTGTCCTTTAAGAGTAGCAGGGAAAACCTGGCAAAGGAGTGCATCTGAAGCTCGTTGAATATACATGATGGTCCTGTAATGGTCGATGTGCTCGTACGGGTCGGATGTCCCATCGTAGGATTCAATGCTTGGCAGCTTAAAGCCAACCGGGATAGGGTGTTGAAGAATGGCTTCTGCCAGGGGTGACGATTCCTGGAAATCCCACTGACGAAGAGGTGGCCTTATGCCTCCTGTAGGGAATTCCTCCCGGACTAATTGTCACAGTTCGTGGCGTAGGGCATTGCGAGGGAGCTCAGCAATGTGAGGTTGGGCTAGCTCCTCAGGAAGGTCTTGAGGAAGGCGAGATCGCTGACTTGCATACGGAGGATGGGTAGAACTTGCTGTATCAGCCAGCTCGTTCTCTTGATGTGACTGTGAACGCCTCCTGGTGGAGGAAGAGGATTCTCAGCCTGAAGATGTTCAATTTGAACAGCTTCGACACGGGGTGGATCTCGAGGGAGAAGAACCTCCTCCTGAGGTGCTAGGATCGGCTGTCGGGTCTCTCGCAAGAGTTGTAGGATCTCATTTTGAGATTCTTCCATCTTTAATTCTCTCTTCTAAAGAGGGTCCCGAGGTCCCTTCTCCAGGTGCGTTTTGCCCCCCGGGGTATAAGGAGGCAGATATCGGACGTCTATGATTCACAGACTGATTTCTGGACTGGTGGGAGTTGGAGCGAGAAGCTCCAATGATACAACTGCTGCGCCTGTTGACCATCGTAGCAATACTTGAAGTTGTGGGATGGAAGTTCCCACAGACGGCGCCAAACTGTTGCGGGCTCAAATATACGCGGCGATAGATTTTAATTTTCCGTCTTAGTGTTGTACGTATATCCAGCACACAAACAGAATTGAGAGAGTAACACCAGAATTTTTACGTGGAAAACCCTGGAAAGGGAAAAAACCACGGGGCCACGCCCAGTTGAAATGATTCCACTAGAACTTGAGCAGATTACAGGGGACTGACTCGCCTTCAAGGGCGATCAGATTACAATGGGTATCAGCTACAAGGACAAGCAGAGTTCCGACGTCTCTCGAAATGTCGAACAGAACTCCGGCGTCACTTTGAAAGAAACCCGGCGTCACTCGGGCGTCGGGCAAAATTCCGACGCTGCTCCCGTGTAGGGCAGAGCTCCAGCGTCCCTCGGGCGCCTGGTGGTGCTCCGGTGGTGATCCGGCGGAATTCCGGCGAAGTTCCGGCGAAGTTCCGGCGGTGGTCGAGGAGGAGCTGTTCCCTCCTACACTTTTCTTCTTCTTCTTCTCCTTCTCTTCTTCTTGGCTTGGGTCCCCTCTTAAGAGAAATGAGGGGCTATTTATAGTTTTTCTGGAGTGGCATAGCCCGTAAATATGTGAGGGATCAGGGGCAAATAGGGAGTGATCCGGATGAACGGCCGATATTGAATCCCTTGATCATGAACCGTTTATCAAGCATTTGAAGGTCTTAATGATGTCAGAATTCTACGATCTTGGGCTCGTTGGATTCGTCTCGTCGAGACGCTCGATTCGACTATAAGCTCGTCAAAATCGGAGACCGTTTCGTAACTCAAATAGCTGTTTGATGCTTCCAACAGTGCTTCGGGTACTTGATTTGGACTCATTTGGGCTCGGATTGAGTCGAATTTGGTGTCGTTGGATTCGTATTTCGAGACGCTCAGTTCGACTATAAGCTTGTCAAAATCGGAGTTTAAATGATCTCCAAATTAATTTTTGAAGTTTCCAACTTGAGTTTTTCCTCGAGATTCGTGCCCGATCAAGATGATTTTTTGGCGATATATCACTTTTATTATACAAAAGTATCTTTAATTGAAATTGTTATTTTGAAATTACGAGTGATAATTTGGTTGTGATGTGAAAGCTCTGATATGGATGTGAGAGAAGGATGGGTGGATTGTGACTTATTTTGGCTAATTTGCTAAACTTAAAGAGATCGTAGTAACTAGTAAGTATTGAAAGTTAGAGGGAAGCTCTCCAACATATGAGAAAGACATAAGGGTTAAAATATCAGCGAGAAATCACACAAAATTAAAGTAAAATAATAAAGAAAAATCTATTATTAAAAAAAGGTTTTTCTAATTCACCAACAAAAGAACAAATAACAGCTACCAAGTTTTTCAAAGATGAAGAATGTGGGCCTATTTATAGTACTTTTTAAAGTGGCATAACTCTTCATCGGATCACTTGTATCAAATCATTTGATTATAAGTAATTTATTCAATAGTTAAGTATTTTAATGACCTTAAAATCAAGTGATCTTGAGCTTGTTGGACACGTCTCGTCGAGCCACTTGTTTTGACTTTAAGCATTTAAATTTTGGAGATCATTTGGTTCTTTAATTAATGTTCAAAAATGTCTAACTATCCTTCAAGTGTTTGATTTGGGCTTATTAGGACTTGGATTTAGGTTTCGTTTGGAACGTTTTTTTTTTCCTGCTTCTTAAAACAGCTTTCTAGTACGAAAATTAAAATTTTTGTACTAGAAAGCTGCTTTAAGAAGCAGTAAAAAAGCCGTCCCAAACAAAGCCTTAATCACCTTTGGTGTTGTTGGATTTATTTCATTAAAACACAATTTAACTAAAAATTTATTGAAGTCGGTCTTCAGATGATTTTGATATTAATTTTGAAATTTCCAAATATTGCATCAGGATTCGTGCTGAACTAAATAATTTTTTAAAATCATATTAAAATTATTTTTATTTTAAAACAAATTCAATAACTATAATTCCCATTCTAACTAAATTCAGATTGAAATAGTTTGACCAAAATTTAGGTTTTGTTGCTTGAAAACAACTCTAAGAACTGCTTTTACATATTTAGGAACCAAAGGCTCTTTGTTTAGAAGTCCGCAACCCATATTTAGGAAGTGTATTTTAGCCAATTGTATATTTGATGTACATTAACAATTTATACTTAGTTAATATTATATTTTGGTAGCATTGTACGACAGACATTAGTTTTGTAATGGTTTATATTCAATAAATTTCAAGTAATTCTTTAAAAAAGAAATACTTTGTTTTATTTTGCTTACTGCTGAGATCTGAAAAGTTTAATTCAGAGAATGCAGCAAAGAGGAAGAAGAAAGAAAATAGTAGAAAACCATTCTATTGATAAAATATAGTGTAAACAGTAATTAAGCTATTAAATACAAAAGTATTCTGCATTCAATTGCAGATGGCAGGAGTTGAATGAGTACTATAAGCAGGGCTGTTTTGGATGAGTTGTTAGCGTTAGTTTTGTGTGGCATTTGATTGAGTTGATCAATCAGATTGTATTGTTGACTTAGATCTCAATTATGTTGGTTGCTTGGCTTGAATTTTTTTCTCGTACAATGCTGCAATGTTGTATACTCTAGCGATGCGGCGTTGTACGCTCGTGTTGGTTGGAGATAGAGAGCGGAGCGCCTGCTGCGCTCCAAACCCTGATGCTGCAGCATTGCTAGTCAGGTTGGAGATAGAGAGTGGAGCATTGCGAGTCACGCTAGACAATTTTTTTTCTCGCTTTTTAATGTTTAACTTGAAGGTTGTGTTCCTTAGAGTGGTTAATGTGTGTCTCTTTATAAGTTCTCTTGTAGAAGTAGAATGGTGTGAAGAGTGAAGAGAGATAATAAGAGAGAGAGAGAAGAGATATGTACAATTTCTCTTTTTTTGCAGTGAATTTGTTGGTGTGGAGTGGCTCCGTAATTTTTTTCCCGATGTTGGATTTTCTTAGGTTAAATTCTGATGTTATTTCTTTTCAGCTGTATTTTCTCTTTTTTATGTGTTTGTTATGTGGTTTTATTCCCAATAGTTAGGATATCCAAGGAGTACCGGAGAGAATGCTTAGGATAAAAGATGCTATGACTTTATTCTATTAACCTCCCCCCGCAAGCTAATGAGCTAGAATGGATTTTTTATCTTATTTCGTAATGGATGGAAATGGTAGTCAGAGAGTGTTAGCACACATCATAAGCCAGCCATAATTATAAGCGCACCTCACTTGTACCTGTTGCTCATCTCCACTTTTTATGTTCCCTACTGTGTCTCCACTCGGAGTCTACACATCGCCACTATGCTCTCCAACTACCTGTCTCCTATCTCTACATTTACACTATATATAATCAACGAGTTGTAACCATGCTGGTTAATGAAAATACTACTCATCTGAAAACCACTCTCTGCTTTTTTCTCTCTTCATGATATCAGAGTATTAAGCTCCACAGCTCCCAACGATCTACAACACGGCGAATGATAACTCTTCCTTCTCTACTAAACTAGCTTCCTCCCTCTCCACATTCATGGCCGATTTTACAATACCCTCTCCCTAAAGTTTCTCATGTCAAACCTCAAGCTCATCGTCTATACATAACTCAACAACGACAATTATCCCATGTGGAAACTTCAAATCTACAAACTGTTCTCGTCAAACGGATTTGAAGGTTTCCTAACTGGAAGTCAGACTCGGCCACCCGAACTGATACAGCTTCCTCAGGAGGAACCACCATCAACCCAGACTATCACCTATGGAAGCTCACTGAGCAGAACCTGGTCTTCGCCATTCTCTCGACTATATCACCGACCATCCTTCCCTACATTCTCAATCTACAGTCAGCTCACAAAATCTGGGCAACCCTGGAATATGCTAAATAAAATGGATGTCCAGTGATTGATACAATCACGAATAAAATACTATAAGATCTCAATATTTTTTGTGAGGACATGAAAACTAAAATTATTGACAAGTGTCATGGCAAAAATATTATCACAACAACGAATCATCGATTGAGATTAAGGAAGTTAAAATTCTTGTAATAGATGCCAAATATGTTTGTAGCTAACATAGCAAGAGCTCATTACTCAGCATCGGTAAATGATCAAGCCAAAATGAATTATTTTTTTTGGTACGCTAGGAGATAAGTGTAGAACCAAGGAATGCATAATAACCTATGATTGATTGACTTTCGACCAGGTAGATCATCTACCTAATATGTGTCTAATTAAGCATATAAATAAAGATCATTGGGGTTAATAATAAGTGTTGGGAATATGATGAGGAGGAGTAAACACCACAATGAAGAAACAAGCAAGAAAGTAAAAGCAGAGGAAAGTAGAGGACACTAGGAATTAACATAGAAAAACCCAAATAGGAAAAAAAATATAGAGCCACACCATATTAAGAAATCCATTATGAAAATACGGAGAAATAAGTACAAATCTCTCTTCTCTCTCACTCTCTCCTTGCTTATCTTCTCACATACATCGTTCTCAATGTCTACTCACACAAAATATAAGAGAAAGCCAAGTAAAATAATCTCAAGGGATGCAAACCTTAAAAATTTCGAGAAAGAAAACCTTCCAATCCGTCTCACAACGCTGTGGCACTCAAACCTCTATCAGCTTGCACCGTTGCAGCACCATATTTATACCGCTGCGGCGATATGCTCCTTGTTGTTTCCATCGCTGGGGCACTCAGGAACACAACGTCAGGGCGCTGGAGTAGGCAATGTCGGGGCATTGTAAGGAAAAAAACTCGTGTGCGAAGCACCCGAACCCTAGCAGGGGGTAAACCTCCCACACCCCCTAACGAGCACGAGAAACTTGAGGTCTGAGACAACAAAATAACCGGATTGATCAACACAATCAGATTCCATACATAACAATAAGCCTACGAGAAGCAATGCCTTAAATATCTCATATATATAGCTTCTTTAAAGCTTGAAAGTGAGAATTAAGAGGGGCATGCATGAATTGGCGCAAACAATTTGTAGCAAACAAAATATCAGGGCATGTAATCATTACGTATTATGCCAAGCCAACCGAACTTGGTAGAGAGGGTCAACAAAATTCTATGGCTGAAGACTTGCTAGAGAAAGGATGGGCAATATATAGGTTTGCAAAATTTCATGTCTGCTAGAGAATGTTCATGTAATTTGGGTCCAAATTACATATATGAGATCGTGGATGGAGCTTTTGAAGAAGTTCAAAAATGATAACAAAATTATTTTCATTGAAGAGAATGTCATAGATGTAAATTAAGTGATACGTCATAGTATCTTTTGATTATTGATGAAGAATGATGTATCAATCGTGTACTCAATGTGAAGCCTGGTTGATGAAGATATTTGGAGAGTTTAGCAAACTATTTGAAGTTTTTTGAGCCATGTATAATTGCTGTGAAGATTGTTGATGAAGATCATAAATTGTTTTATGAAGACAACAAATATGATGTGATCAAGCTGGATTCAAAAAATTTGAAGTTTGAGCTGTGAGAAGACCCGCAAAGAATGTTAGAAAGGAAGAAGATGTAGTTTCTATAGAGAAGAGTGCATTTCATTGATATTGAATTCCAAGTGTTACAGTAATGTATGTACATAGGCTAAGTATTGCTACAACATAATGATTTGTTATAACTGCTAGTCCTTTATTGCTAGAGTGTGGCAGATATAGTGGTGAGCCACTTACTGCTAGTTAACATAGTTTAATTCTGGTGAGCTGAAGGTATAACATGTGTGATCTAACAGCCCCTGTAAATGAAGCGTTCGAGGAGGTGAATGGTGAGTTTATCTTAGAGGTCGATGAAACGAGACAGTGAAAGAGGGTTGGTTAGAAGATCGGCGGGCTGATCCACGGTGTTGATGTGAAGAAGAGAGATGTCGGTGGCATGGATATGGTGGATGATAAAGTGGTAATCTATTTTGATGTGCTTCATCCATGCATGAAATTACTGGGTTATGAGCTAGGGCGAGAGCTAAGGTATTGTCGCAGTGGATCGGTGTCGGAGCTGTCTGATGAACTTGGAAGTCTACTAAAAGTCTGCGTAGCCAGATTACATCGGAGGTGGCGGAGGTGAGGACTCGATACTCTACTTCTGTGGATGATTTGGCGATAGTCATCTGCTTTTTGACACACCAAGCGATGAGCAGTCGCCTAGGTAAGAGCAAAATCCTGAAATGGATTTCCTGTCGGTTGAGTCAGCTGCCCAGTTGGCATCAGAGTAAGTTCGGAGTTGAAGATTGCCTAGAGATAGAGGAAGACCAAAGTTGATGGTGCCCTGTATATAGCGAAGAAGTCGTTTGAGAGAATTATAGTCGTCGTTTAATGGATTGTGCATATGCTGGTAGATGGAGTTGGTAGCAAAGGCAATGTCCATACGTGTGATGGTGAGGTAGGTGATGAAGCCAGCTAGTTGTTGGTAGAGTTGTGGGTTGCTGAAGGGAAGCGAGGCGTCGGGAGCCTGAGAAGGTTTGAGTGTCATGGGTGTCTGGATAGGCTTGCAGGAGGTGAAGCTAACTACTTGTAGAATGTCGCTGGTATATTTGGTTTGGTGTAGGAAGGTGACACGAGTGTTTTCAGGACTTGGATGTCGAGGAAGGTGGATATGTCACCAAGTTATTTGAGGCGAAAATTATTCTGCATTACCTGGAGTAGCTGTTGAATGGTGGGCTGATGGCTTCCTGTTAAGAGAAGATCATCTACATAGATGAGCAGTAGAGCTGGATGTCTAGTTTGTGATATTTGAGAAGAGAGGGATCAGACTTGCTAAAGATGAAGTTGAACTAGAGTAAGAAGTCCGTGAATTTAGTGTACCATTGGCGGGGAGCCTGTTTGAGGCCGTAGAGAGCTTTGTGTAGTTTGCAGACGTAGGTCGGGGTGTTGAGTGTCAAGAAAACCAAGTGGTTGCTACATGTAGAGGTCATTGTGGAGATTGCCATGAAGAAAGGCGTTTGATATGTCAAATTGAAGAACTAGCCATTGGTGGTGTAAGGCTACAAGGAGTAGAATTCAAATGGTGGGAAGCTTGGCAACTGGACTGAAAGTTTCCTTATAATTGACACAGTATTCTTGAGTAAAGCCTTTAGCAACTAAGAGGGCTTTGTGTCGTGCGATCGTCCCATCCAGGTGGAGTTTGAGTTTGAAGGTCCAGCGGCACCCCAGAATGGGTTTTTTGGGTAGTGGCGGGATAAGAGACCAGGTTCCCTGTTGTTGAAGGGCCAAGAATTTTGCGGACATGGCATCTCGCCATGGTTTGTGTGTGACAGTTTGGTTGTAGGTGTTCGTAATGGAAGTGGTTTAATTGATGGATAGAAGATCAAATATGGCTTTAGGCTTATGAATTCCCGTTTTGAGACGGGTTTGCATTGGGTGAGAGGGAAGGATTGGGGGGTAGTTATGATGGTGGGGATGAACAGATGACAGAGGGTGAGTGTGGAGAGGTAATTTTTTTTTTTTTTGGGGGGGGGGGGGGGGGGGGATGGAGGGGTGATTCTGAGGATTGTAATGTGGATGATGGAGAGGGGAATGTAGGGGAGGTGGAGGAGAGATTTTGGGAGACTGATGTGGGAATGAGCATGAGTGGGTTGGGAGTGGAGTCGGAGGTTGTAGAGGTGGAAGAAGGTGGTGATGTGGGTGAGGGATAAGGGAATACGTTCTCATGAAAGACCACATGACGAGATATGTGAATTTTATGGGCGTGAATGTTGTAGCATCTATAGCCTTTGTGACTAGTTGAATAGCCAAGGAAAATGCATTCCTGGGAGCGGGGAGAGAGTTTGTTTTGTGTGAGTGGTTGCAGCCAAGGGAAACATAAGCAGCCAAAGGTTTTGGGAGGGTTATATGAGGGTAAGTGATCGTGGAGAAGATGATATGGTATTTGGAGATTGAGTGCTTTGGTGGGCAGACGGTTGATAAGGTAGTTTGATGTTGAGAGGGCTTCGACCCAGAACTAGTTAGGTAGGTTGGAGGCATGAAGAAGCGTACGAGTGGTGTCCAAGAGATGACGGTGCTTGCGTTCGGCAAGACTGTTTTGTTCGGGGGTGTAGGGATAACTGAGTTGGGATGTGATGCCATGTTGAAGAAGGTAGTTGCAGAAGTTGTAGTTGGTGAACTGACCACCGCCATCGGAGCGGAAGGTAACTATGGGAGCTTTGAAGTAGGTGTTAATGAGTTTATGAAATTGTTGGAATTTAGATAGTGTTTTAGCTTTATTATGCATGAGATATAGCCATGTAAAGAGAGTGCAATCGATCGATGAAAATAATGTAGTAACGGAAGCCATTGAGGGAAGGTAGAGGAGCTGGTCCCCAAACATCAGAGTGTATTAATTAAAAGGGAGTGGTTAAATGACTTGTAGAAGGTAAGAAAGATAACTTGTGGCTTTTTGCCACATTACATGACTTGCATAAAGGAGGTGGGACTTTAGCTAAGAATTGAAGTATTCTGAAGTGGGAATGACCAAGTCTGGCGTGCCAAGAGGTAGCCGCGCTGGTGGAGGACTGAAAGGCAGATGAAGAAGCAGAGGGAGTGATGCGAACTGGATAAAGACCATCATGGCATTGTCCACGAAGCAGAACTTGATTGTCCGTAAGATCCTTTATAGTAAATCCATGAGCGTCAAAGGATATAGAGCAATTGTTATCAAGAGTTAGTTTATGAATAGACAAGAGATTGTGAGAGAGAAATGGTACATGAAGAAGGTTGTAGAGATGAAGCTTACGAGAGGTTTCGGGTAGGGAAGGATACCATGTCCAGTGTGCTGGATTGGTAGAGAACTTCCATTAGCTATTGAAACAGAGTCTGTGCCGGTGTAGAGGGATGGATGTTGAAGGTTGGTTGCTTTGGAGGTGAGATGAGATGTAGCACCGGAGTCCAGAACCCATTTATTGGAGGGAGATGAGGTCAGGAATGCTGCGATTGTTCTGAGGTGTGGTGGGGGCGTACTGCATATTACAGTGATGCCAGCAGTTAAGAGCAATGTGTCTGACCTTCCCACAGATTTGACATGTCGAGTGATTAGTTAAGGTGAGCTGAGGTCGAGTGGATGAGGAGGTGTTGGAGTTTGGCTTGAAGGGAGTTCCGCGACCTCTGGAGGTTATGGGAGACGCACCACGACCTCTGGAAGTTGGTAAACAAGGCGAGAACAGGGCCGTTTGATCTAGATGGGGGAAAAGTCTTTCTGAAGTTCGATTTGGAGGTTAATTTTTTCGCTACAAAGAAGAGAGTAGAGAGCTTCAAGGCTGATGGTTTGTTGGCAGGTGCGAAGGGCAGATTTGAATGGGTTGTAGATGGATGGAAGTCCATTGAGTGTGTAGAGGATGATGTCCTCCGTATTGACACGTGATCCTACCGCCGCAATGTTGTCGACTATGGCTTTGATTTGACTCGGATATTGAGTCATGGTGGAATCCCTCAATTGAACGTGATGTAGCTTGTTTTTGAACTGGATCACGCAAGAACGATTAGAGGGTTGAAGATGAAGTTCAAGGGTTTGCCATATTTCTCTCACCGTGGAGTGGTGAGTATGTATGGCAGGACAGACGTGGATATATTGGAGAGGAGTGCGAGGACTAAGTTTTGATCGATGAGTTGCCAGAGGTGGAGATCTGTAGAGGAGACGAGTTTGGTGATGCTGCTGGTGAGGTAACCCTCAAAGTCATTTGCAGAGAAAAGTTTGTAGAGTTGAAGACGCCAAATCGGATAGTTGTCGTTTGAGAGCTAAGTGGGAACTATGATTTAAGGTTGCTCATGAGAAATTTGAGAGGGGGGGGGGGAGGTATGGTGAAGTCGGCCATGAAGTCGGAGAGATGTGAAGATGGTTGAGCTGGAGAGGTAGAATCTTGTTCGGCCATGAGGGAAAGCGGGGGGGGGGGGGGGGGGGGGGCAGGGAAAACTAGATTGCCTGAGGCTCTGATACCATGTGAGAAGACCTGCAGAGAATGTTCGAAAGGAAGATGTAATTTCTGTAGAGAAGAATGCATTTCATTGATACTGAATTACAAGTGTTATAGTAATGTATATATATAGACTAAGTATTGCTACAGTATAATGATTTGTTATAACTACTAGTCCTTTATTGCTAGAGTGTGGCAGACATATTGGTTAGCCACTTGTTGACTGGTTGACATAGTTTAATTCTTGTGAGCTGAAGGTATAACATATGTGATCTAACATGAGCGACGTAGGAAGTCTCAACTAGAGGGCCTTGAAGAAAGGCATTAGATATGTATAGCTACGTAATCGACTAATTATGATGAATATCCACATTGAGAAGAACACTGAATGGTTAGCATTTCAGCCACCGTGTTTAATATCTTAATATAGTCGACGCCATACTCTTCTGGGAACTCTTAAGCGATCAGACGATCATTGTACCTATCTTTCCATTAAATTTGATCGATTTTGGTGTCATTTTCTTCAAAGAACATCAAAGGGAGGTGATGGTAGAGCTACAGATCATGCAGCTTGAGTTTAAGGAAAAATCATTCTGTGCGGCGTCTGGAGGCGAATCCGGACGTGCCACGTCATTGGGGGCCCAGTGCATCCGGTGATGTGGCGTGTCCGGATTCACCTCTGGATGCGTTCAGACACCGCACAGAATAATCTCTCGAGTTTAAGAGCCAACATTCATGAGACTTTGCTTTCCTCCAATTAGGGCCCTTTCCAGCTGCGATATAACAAGTTGGGTCAAATGAAATGGTACAAGTATGATTGAGATTACTTTTCTTCTTCTTATTATTATTTTAATTTTTGTTTAAAGATCCCAGCATTTAAACAAGTGAGCGGTGGATGACTATCCTGAGCAAGATTGGATTTGGTTGTGGATGAAGGGGATCTGAGTTGGGTTCGAATGTGGCTGAGGCTTATTGGAATCATACAGAGCTAACCAATGGTAGCATTTGTGAAACTTCTTAATAAAGTAAAAGTAAACTCTTAAATATCGAGATGTCTTTTAGTGTAACGGTTAGAATATTTTTAGAAACTCCAAAGTTTAGTGTGATCATGTAGGAGCAATCATGGGAAGTTACAACAACTAAACAAAACTATGAGGTTATTATGTCAAAGCAAATAATATCTCAGTAGTTAAAAATTTGAGTTGTCACAAAAGATATCAGAGTAATACTAGCCGGAAGATGGGAATAAAGTGCTACAATTTGCTAAGTGTATGCTTCTGAGCTAAGAAAACTAATGAGGATGTTAGTTTGCTACACACACGAGTGTTTGCATGCAATATCAAAATTTACCCAAATGATTACTTCCTCTCATTTCTATTTCAGTTTGATTTATAAAATTACTGATTGTGGTTAGATAAATGATTGAAGAGATGCATCTTATTAAAATTCTATTTGTTTACATCATGTAAAACCAATTAAGCAAGCCTAAAAGCCACCATAAAACCAAAATAAACCTTAAGGTTGCCACTCATTAATAAGGTTAGGATATTCTAATTAAATTTTGATTAGGATTAATATTATAGTAAGTGAATTTACATTGAAATAAGTGAAATATATTACAAATAACTAACTCTTATATTGTTTTTATTAACATTAGATATCTATGGACACTGATGTGATTTGGTGTAGAGGTGTCAATATTTGACACGACACGAAAACCCGACTCGAACCCGACCCGAAAAACCCGACTCGAACACGACACGAGTTCTAAACGGGTCGGGTTCGGGTTCAGGAATTCGACCCGTTTGAAAAACGGGTCGGGTTCGAGTTGACCCGACGGGTTGCCGGGTCAACCCGAAAACCTGTTTAAAGCCATGCCCGCGAAGCCTGCCCGCCCTGCCCTGGCCTGCCCGCGCGCATCCGCGCTCGCAGCGCTCCCCCGCATGCCCACGCGCTCGTTGCGCTCGCCCGGGCCCGCACCCGCCCTCGCCCGCACCCGCGCGCTCGCGAGCTCTCGCCTGCGCGTCCGCTTTCGCGACCCGGGTCGGGTCGGGTCAACCTGCCAACCCGACGGGTCGGGTCCGGGTCCAGTTTTCTGACCCGTTTCCCTACCCGGGTCGAGTTAGGGTCAACCCGTTTAGGCTGCGGGTCATTGCGGGTTCGAACCGAACCCGACCTGAAACCCGATTTTGACACCCCTAATCTGGTGTTTGTCAACTACTGTCGTTTGACACTCATCTTACATGTTGTCAATCTCTCTTAGGACCCCTAATATAAAGAGAATGATTAAGCTGACCACCCATCATCTTTTGATGACAACTCAAGCATCTCAAGTATCATATGTTATCAACACAAGATATGTTTTCCACCTATCATACTTACCACATCATATTATCATATTCTCAAGCTAAGTGGAAGTGCAACCATTGTAATATTTAATTCACATTAGTGAACTATCTTGAATGGGCAAAGTCTCATAATTTTTTCTCTTCCCAAAATGTCCATTTTAAAAATCTAGTATTTCTTAGGGGCTGCTCTCAACTCATATCATTCTATGTGGGATTTTTATTCAGTACTAAAAAGATAAATTCCTGCGAATATTCTAGCATATATAATTCTATTTATTATATCACCATATTAATATTATCATTTAAGCTTACCATTTATTAGAAATCTACATTTTTTATTTTTATATTTCATCATTCTTAATGATATTTCTTTTTATTGTAGCTTATTTAATCAAATAAAATTTTGGCCTTTTATAGTTAACAACATATTCAACTATATTTTGTGTAGTTTTTATTAACAAAAAAAATTCTATATGATTAATAGATAGTAATAACTAATAAGCTTTGTTTGGCAGAAGTTCCTACTAAAAATTTAAGCTAAAAATATATTTCTTAAGCCGCCAGCCTATAATTTGACAAAGGGCAGCCCAAAGCTCGCTGTTTAAAAATTAGCAACTAATATTGTAAGGAAATGTACTTTTTAGCCAATTGTCTATTTGATGCATATCACCTAGCTGTTTATAGTGGTCAGTATTCTATATTAGGTAGCACCGTTCGTTAATCAGGCATTGGCGCAGTAATGTTATATATCGGATTGGCACTTCATCAATGAATCCTCAATCCATTTTCATTCACAATAATACTTTGTTTTCTTTTTGCTATCTGTTGAGATCAACAATGGCGGCCAAGGCTTCGAGCATTTCCTTCCTTCTCTTGGTCCTCATTGTTTTTGCTTCAGGTAACCTATATATATATAAACCACTACAGAAAAAGCGTCGAATACCGACTGATTTTTCTGTCAGTGTTGGGTGATTTTCCTGCTATTATTAAAATTTCCGGCGGTTAAAACCCCACAAGAAAAAACAACGTAGGAAACTGAAACCGACGGCCTTTTTCCAGCGGCGATAATTTCCGGCGGTGTTCCTACGGCATCCCTTCGGAAATTACCGACACGTAGACTGCAGGAAAATAGCCGGAAATTACCGATGCTTAGACCGAAGGGAAACCGCCGGCAATTACCGGTGGTCAAACCGCCGCTTTTCAGGAGAGCCGTCGATATTTGATGAATTTCCTATAGTGAACGTCTCTGCATGCAATCTCAAAATTTATCCAAATAATTCTTCTTTCTCATTTCCTGTTTTTATAATCGTAAAAGATCGTCGAAGTCATTGTTCTTTTCTTCTAAAATGCAAACAAATATAATTTTCTCATGTTAGATGCTTTGTTTTTTACTATAATTTAATTGTTTTATGACTTCTGCAGTTGAAATGATGGTGCCAAAGGTGGAGGCACAGAAGAGATGCCAGTGATTCTTGACCCAAACAGCTGCAACCTTCCTGCTTGCAGAGAACAGTGCTTTAAACAGAAGAAGAATGGCTTTGGAGAGTGCATTTCCAACGCAGCTGGAACTGCCTATGCATGCTACTGTTTTTACGACTGTTCATGATCTGATTTATCTGACATTGATGGAAATGTTATTTAAATAAACAGATAAATAAAGATATATCTTTTTATAATTTGAGGTTTCTGAATCCTGTTGTTATTCAGCAAGATTTCTAATTAGAAATATAAATATTGTGGATTGATTGGTCTCTATCACTTAATTAAAATCAAAGGATTTATATATTTGTGATTATATCATGTTCCACAATAATGATAATTACATTTTCTTAGATTAAACAACAATAAAATAAGAAGAAATTTGAGGGGAAAAAAAAAAGACTATGGCTCTGTTTGAGAAAGCTTTTTTATTGCTTTTCAAAGCAGGTATTTTAGTACAAATTTTTTTTGGGCTAAAAAAAAAAAGCTTTTCCAAATGATGCCTGAGACTTCATTTAGGATAGTTTTTGGCCATTGATTTTTCACTGCTTTCAAGAAGTGTTAAAAAGCTATTGTAGAAAATAGTAAAAAAATTATTTCAAATAAAATCTAAAAGAAGCCTTAGTCACCTTTTTAAAAGTGGATAATTGTCATTAATATGAGATAAAATTATAACTCCTAAAATTCACAATATAGATACATAAGATAATCATGTCAAAGAAGAAATCTAATGCTCACATAGGTTAGATTCATTCATAAATTGAGCCATCTCAATTACTAAAGCTTGGATCATTGAGTTTGACTAAGAACATACGTAATGACACTATAGAAAAAAAGACTTCGACAGCATTTAATTTTGACTTTAGCGGCGGTTTTCAAATCCATGGAGTGATTGTCTTGATTAAAATCCTAATTTAATTTTGATTTTTGAAAAAAAATGATTGTCGTTAGATAAATGATTAACGAGACATCTTATCAAAATTCCTTTTTTTAGCCACTTGTCTATTCGATGTCCATTGCCTATTTGTAGCAGTCAATATTCTATATTAGATAGCATTATACGTTAGGCATTTTTTGGGGCATTTAGGCCAATTAAGACAAATTCACACGCACATCATATACATAAGACTCGAATTCAAGACCTCTGATTGATAGCCAAAGCTCCCAACTAACAGATCAAAACTGAGCTGCGTTACGGTAGGCATTAGTGTTGTAATGTTATATATTGCATTGGCACTTGATCAATAAATTACCTTTCCAATTCTTTCACAACAACATTTGTTTGCTTTGTTTGGGATGATTTTCTTGCTACTTCTTAAAGAAACTTTTTAGTATAAAAATTTTAATTTTTGTATTAAAAGCTGCTTTATAAAACAGTAAGTCGTCCAAAAAGCCTAATTAAAGCAAAGGATTCAATTCAAATAAACCGTTCAATTACTGTAAAACGTTTCTCATTTGATCTTATTTTTAATACAACTTTTACTCAAATTAACCAAAAACAATGATAGGTAAGTTACAGTGATGGCTTTGTAAATATGATTTCAACTTGATCGAATCGTTTATACTTCTATGAGTCAAATTTGACATGAATCAATTTCGTTTGAATACAACTTGATGTAACCCCTCTAATAATAAAGTAAATTAACTATTAAACAGACTTAGGCTTTCGTTTGGAACAGCTTTCTAAAGCAGTTTTTTAATACAAAAAATTCTTAAATTAGAAATTTTTATGCTAAAAAGTTGCTTTAGAAAGCATTAAGAAAACGTTCCAAACGAAGCCTTAGTTTCAGGAGTTTATCTTGTTTCTTAAAATTCCCTGATCAACAAATTCTGATACAGTTTTAACCCAGCCAGTTATTTGACACAAGCAAACAACCAAAAGTTCGATGATTAGAAGTCAGCAAGTAAGTTTTATGTAATTTGTTTTGATGATACGGTTGCCAGTGAATGGACTCTTCAGCTCTGATTTTGCTTGGCTAGGCATTAAATTTACCCTAGAAATGATTCTGTATCACATTCATATGGCAACGGTTCATTGGGCTCTCATCATGACTTGTGCCAAAGCTTGTGTAGAAGGAAGAAATAATGGGAACTTTCAAAGTATATTCGGTTTGTAGGAATTACAGAAATTTTGAATAAATTTTTTTTTTTGTGGTCTTTGAATGTAAGTACTATGGAATATAAGAGAAATATATTTTTTGAAGGAAAAAAAAATATTTATCATTAATAAAATGATGATAATAATAAAGAAGGTTGCAAAAGGATGTATTAAAACATAAACACAATAGAAAAGTAACATAAAATGAAAAAGAAAAGAGTAAGATCTTTTTTATTCTACGTCTAATTTAGGAGAAATTATTTTGTGCGGACACCGGATGGGGAGAACAGTCCGATTTTGTCTCTGTGAATAGTAAAAGCGCAGTGAACTGCGCTTTTACTGCTCACATATACTGTGCTATAGTTAACTTAAGGAATGATTATCAACCATTGAAAAAAATATTTATTATATGTTGAGAATAATTCTCATAAAAGACGTCAAACAGTTATGTATTAGAAAGTTTATGGCATTAAAGTGTGTTTAATATCATTGCTTTGTACAAAGATCTTGGATGCACCGATAGAAATTGTGAGAGATCTATCATGCATAGATAGACGTTGCGAGAAATTAAAATTTTGTAAACGAAAAATCCAATAAGGAAAAAAAATCATGGGCTCTAATCTAGTTGCAATAATCCATTATTTAAATAGTATGCACATGATTACAAAATTGAGAATAGTTATCTTATTTTTGTTGTATGAATTACAGAAGTTGGTTGTTCATATGCGGATAGTTGAAATCTGATAACGGGGTTAGATGTTGCGACTCAACTAACAATAATCAAATGATAAATTTCATGAGATGGTGGCGGCGATTGTTGACGGTGGTTGTTGACAGTGATCGTTCATAAATGCAATAGAGTTCTTTAGCAGCTTTGGACCCTCCCTTCATATAGAAAATGATGCTCTATTTATAGCTTTTTAAGAGTGACATTTTGTAAATCTAGCCAAAATATAAAACACTCCATCGAATGGTACATATTAATCACCTTGATCATAGATAATTTATTCAATATTTGAATACTTTAATGATGTCATAATCAAATGATTTTGGACTCATTGGATTTGTCTCATCAAATGCTCAATTTGATTATAAGCATGTAAGATTTGAAGACTGTTTGGTCCTTCGATCAATATTTAAAAAATTTTAATTATGCTTCAACTGCTTGATTAAGTTTTATTTGGATTGTTTGTGATTTCGATAGGTTTGTTTAGTGGGCACATTCAATTTGATTATAATTTTGTCGATATTGAAGTTGGATGATCATGAATTTAATTCTAGAAGCTTCTTGTTTAAACATTATCTCTATGATTTTTATTGATCAAATGAATTTTTCGAAGGCGTACAAGATTTGTTTCTATGTGGAGTAATCTGAACTGCTCAATTTAGGATTGTTGAGTTTGACTCGTGATGTGTTTATTGAATTGATTATCTTAATTAAATTTCTAATTTAATTATGATTCTCTAGCATGAATGATTGTGATTTGGTAAATGCATGAAGAGACACATCTAATAAAAAAAATTAATTTGTTATTGCATCAAGCCAAACAAATTAAGCAAGTCATTAAGCTATCTTGAAACTAAAATAATTATTGGCCACTAATTAATAAGATCCATGAAATTGGAGGGGGCACAATAATTTTTTTTTCTTTGGTCTAAATTTAAGTGGTTGTTTGGAATCAAATTTTATTTTTAATTTTCAATCACTTTATAAGCAGCATAATACTTTTTTTCTTTTTTAAAATTTTATTTTAGACATATTTTTATTATTTTTTAAAATATTAAAAATAAAATTTAAGCGTTTTTCATGTGGCGAACCTAAATTCCAGGGGTCGGCATTCTACCGCGCAGTTTCCGGCGTCCGACGTTTGCGCTTTTGCACGCATAATGTCGACGTTCATGCTTCTCCGTTCTCCCTTCTCCCAAACCCTTCGCTATATTTTCTTCGTCTTCTTCGTGTTGTCGACCATCGGAGCAGCATCTCGACGCCTTCGGGTGCGATTTCTCTTCTTCATAGTCGATCGCCGGAGCCTTCTTTTTCGAGCCGTTGATCGTGTGGGCTTCTGCGATCCCGATTCCTTTTCTGCATTGTCAATTGCCGGTGCTTTCTTTTTCGAGCCGTCGTTCGTGTCGGCTTCTTCGATCCAGATTCCTTTTCCACAATGTCGATCGCCATAGCCTTCTCTTTGTCTCAACGCTGTCGATCCTGTCATCTTCTTTGATTGCGATTTATTTGCTGATCTCTAGATCTTCCTCCGAACATTAGAAGGTATTTTTTACCTATTTTTCAAAAATGTTTTTTATCCTGTTCAAGGATTGTTGAGACATGCTGCTATCCGCTACAGGTTGTAGTTGAGCTGATTTAATGCACTGATAATCAGTAATCATGAACTTGGTGTTATTTTCCTTAAGTTTTTGGGATGCAAGACAAGCTTGGTTGTTCCTATTTTAAGGCACAAACACCTACAAATCGACGCTTACTCCTGATAAAAATGTATTAATTCCTGTAATCATTTTACCAAGGAACAGAATCTTCGTGCACAATGACTTTCAAAACATCTATAATGTATTTAAATGTATAAAGAGAAATATTAAACAATATTTTCACATATTTTTTTATGCTATTTATGGTGATACCCTCAGAACTCATTGAGGGTACTTCTCTAATTTGCTTAAGCAGCAAGGAATTGGTTAGAATATCACCGCAGGACAAGTGATTGTGTCAGAAGATGTTTGTTTCAAGTAGTATATGGTACTTAATTAGGAATATATAATGACAGTAGTCATATTTATTAGTCATACATAGTAACAGTGCTTGATTAACAATAAATAGGTGGCATTTCATAGAAAACGATGCTCTATGTATGAGTCTTCCTTTTCATATTTGTGATTACACTACTATATTGAGTAATCTTCAACATCCATCCATCGAAATTCCTTTTGCTATTGAAGAAAATAGTGGGGAAAGTGAAATGAAGTCTTCAAATGAGTCTACAAATAATGAGAAGTATTAGGATGTTTGGTTCAAGTAATATATGTTACTTAATTAAGAATATATTATTACAGTAGTCATATTTTTGATTTAGAAAAAGCATATGATAAAGTTCTAAGAGAAGTGCTATGAGGAGTTCTTGAAAAAAAAGGAGTTAATAATGCTTATATTCAAATCATTAAAGATAGGTATGCAGGAGCTATTACTTGTGTTCAAACACAAGGTGGTTTGACCAAGTATTTTCCTATTTCGGTTGGATTACATCAAGGATCAGCCTTAAGCCCATATCTTTTTTCTTTAGTCATGGATGTTCTCACTAGACATTTGCAAGAGGATGTACCTTGGTGTATGCTTTTTGCTGATGATATTCTTCTTGTTGATAAGACTAGAGAGGGAGTTGAAGGTAAACTTGACTTATGGAGGTCAACCTTAGAGTCTAAAGGTTTTCGCTTGAGTAGATCTAAAATGGAATATATGGAGTGTAATTTTAGTAGTAATATACCTAGTGAGCGGATTGTGACTTTGGGCGATCAAGTCATTAATAAGAGTACACGTTTTAGATATCTTGGATCTATTGTTCAGAGTCATGGTGAAATAGATGGGGATATTATCAGCAGAATTCAAGTTGGATGGTTGAAGTGGAGGAATGCATCAGGCTTATTGTGTGATAGAAAAGTCTCCCTCAAACTTAAGGGAAAATTCTATAAGATGGTGGTGAGACCTGCAATGTTTTATGGTGCCGAATGTTGGCCATCTAAAGAGAAGCATAATACTAAGTTAAGTGTTGCAGAGATGAGGATGCTCAGGTGGATGAGTGGCTTTACCCTTAGAGATAGGATACGAAATGAGCATATACGTGAAAAGGTTGGAGTAGCTCCAGTGGAAGATAAGATTAGAGAGAGTCGCCTTAGATGGTTTGGTCACATAAAACGGCGGTCTTCCGATGACCCGGTTAGGAAAGTAGAGGTATTAGATTTGACTTATGTTAAGAAAGGTAGAGGTAGACCTAAAAAGACTTGGTTAGAAAATATTAGAAATGATCTTTTTTTATTAGATTTAAATAAGTATTTGACTTTTAACAGAACACAATGAAGAAAAAGGATTCATGTAGCCGGCCCCACGTAGTGGGACAAAGGCTTGATGTGGTTGTTGTTGTAGTAGTCATATTTATTAGTCATACATAGTAATAGTGCTTGATTAACAATAAATAGGTGACATTTCATAAAAAACGATGCTCTCAATGTATGAGTCTTCCTTTTCATATTTGTCATTACACCACTATATTGAGTAATTTTCAACATCCATCCATCAAAATTCCTTTTGCTATTGAAAAAAATAGTGAGGAAAGTGAAATGAAGTCTTCAAGCGAGTCTACAAATAATGAGAAGTATGAGGATGCTGTATTTAAGGGAAAGTTGCCATCTAAACACAATAAGAGAGTGATGTTTTGGTAGGCAACACTTTGATGCCATATGTGGGAAAAGATTTTTTGTTGGGAGCATCCTTTGCTACAACTTTGAAAGGTCATTCACATCAACATCCTAAGCATAGTCATAATAGGGTAATCCCTCTACTATCTACTATTTCATCCGCTTGAAAAGAAGTCGGTGATGTAGGCACAATTTTGGACATTTAATGGTGGACTGAAATTTATCTAAATGGGCTTGGCTCATGTCTCTTTGGCTGTTTGGTGTTTGGAGGATTGGGGCTGATTGGGGGCTGCCTTTATGTATTGCCTGTTGGTTTCCTGAGCTGTTGTCTCCCTGGCAATTCCACTTCTCTGGCTGTTCGGTTATGCTGTGCCTTTTTCTCTTGGGATTCTTCTCTGGTTGTTCGGTTATGCCGTGCCTTTTTTCTTGGGAATTTTCCTATCTTGGTTGGATGTTTTGGGCGGTTGTGGGGTGTCTTTTGGGCTCCTTTTTCCCTATTTAAATAGATATTGGCTGCTGTTTAAAAAGGATGGAGAGTTTAGAAATGAAAATTTGTGGAATGTAAAAACCTGAGGGTTTTTCTAGCTTGCGAGCTAGTCTCCTATTCCCTTCTCCTCTAATATTTCGTCTTGATCTTCTAACCCCTTCTTCTCTCCATGGTTTCCACTCCATTATATCCTTCTTCTAAAATATATATTTAAATTTTATGGGTTATGTTTGTGAAGTTTAAGGAAAATGTTTTTTCTGGCAATCTTAGTATTATTTTGATTGCATCAATTTGGTATCAGAGCGTCTAGGTTCGTGTGTCTTCCTTTCTTTTTCTTTTGAAAAATTTTTAAAAAAGGACAATCATGTTGAAATAGAATCTATTATTGACGAAAATCCGCCAAGTGATCTTGAAGTCCAAATTCCAACAAGCAAATGTATCTTGTCTCAAGGATGTTCAACCAACCCACTCCAGACGAGCTTTACAAAATTTAAAAAAAAAGTGCTTTTGTGAAGAAAATATGAGAGTAAGAAGCGTTTACTTCTAGGAAATTTTAATCGAGAAAAGGAAATGATAAAAAAGAAGTACGCTGCTTTGATTCAGGAGTTGGATATGGCTTAGTATATGCTTAATGGAGGTTATAAAGCCATCTCATCAGGAGATGAAATTTCTTCACCAAGGGAGAATTGATATAGGCACAATTTTGGACATTTAATGGTGGGCTGAAATTTATCTAAATGGGCTTAGCCCATGTCTCTTTGACTATTTGGTGTTTAGAGGATCGGGGCTAATTGGGGGCTGTCTTTGTGTATTGCCTGTTGGTTTCCTGAGCCGTTGGCTCCCTGGCTGTTCCACTTCAATGGCTGTTCGATTTTGTTGTGCCTTTTTCTCTGGGGATTCTTCTTTGGCTGTTCGGTTTTGCCGTGCCTTTTTTCTTGGGAAGTTTCCTGTCTTGGTTGGCTGTTTTGGGCGGTTTTTAGGGTGTCTTTTGGGCTCCTTTTTCCCTATTTAAATGGATATTGGCTGCTGTTTGAAAAGGATGGAGAGTTTAAAAATGAAAATTTGTGGAATGTAAAAACCTGAAGGTTTTCTAGCTTGCGAGCTAGTCTCCTATTCCCTTCTCCTCTAATATTTCGTCTTAATCTTCTAACCCCTTCTTCTCTCCATGGTTTCCACTCCATTGTATCCTTCTTCTAAAATATATATTTAAGTTTTATGGGTTATGTTTGTGATGTTTAAGGAAGACGTTTTTTTTGGCAATCTTAGTGTTGTTTTGATTGCATCAGTCGACCAAGAATGAGGGGCAACTTTAACTATAATAACAAAGAACAACATCATATGCATAATTTTAATTAGAAAACTTCTCCCCTTTATCATCCAATGTTGCATCAATTTTATAAGAAGCAAATTAGGATTGGGGGAAACAACCATGGATGTAACTTCAAAGGATATTAATATTAATATATTACTCTAAAGTCGCATATAAAATTATCAAATATACATGATATCAACATACGCTTTATCAACATTACAAGGTATTCTATGAAGTCCTCTACAACCATCAAACTCCCACATTGGTTTCAAATTGGTAGTCTCTTCCTCCTTGGTATTTGTTGTAATGATATGATATATATTTGGATTGTAATTTATCTTAATTGATTCCAATGGCATTATAGCCAACGCAGATACTTTACATCACCAATATTGATACTCAATCTAAGTGTGTTATCTCGAGAGTTTTGCCTTGGCTCTTTACATTTCAAATAATTCTAGTGGCATTAATGCTTACATTATCAATATTAGAGTACAATTCTAAGAAAAAATGCACAATCAGGCCTTGATCACATTTAAATTCGGGCATTCCTATGAGGACATTCAATGCCTCTTTCAAGAGATCGGAACCTCACATAGAGACAGCCTTGAATGCTCCAAAATCCAATCCGTTTGATAAGGACAATTGTTTTTCTAAAGGGAAGATCAGCGTCACGTCGTGGGGATTACATGTTTTGATCATCTCTAATAGTTATTAAACTTTTATTGGATAGCATTTCTTGTATTTTAGGGGGAGAACTAGAGCTTATGCAAGAGAATCAGGAACCTTCAACGATTTCTTAATTTTTGCCTAGCAATCTCACCTTTTAAGGGGGTGAATTGGAGTATGCATAAGAGAATCAAGCCTTGATCGCCTCTAACGATGTTTAAACTTTTGTTGGACAATTTTTCTCATATTTTATATTAGAGAATTGGAGCATATTTAAGAAAATAGTGTCTCTTCCTTAGTCCCAAGTGGGGATATTTATAAATACAGAGATAACATAAATTGATTTTTTTTCCAATTTTGCTAACTTTTTAAAGATTTGAGAACAAACTATCAATTTCTTTCTTTTAGAAATAAAATTAAAAAAGAAATTATTAAAATGAAGAAAAAATACAAAAAAAGTCCATTGGCAATATTGGCACATTGATCTCGCATTTTATTTTAGTGCTCCAACAAGAAATGAAAAAAAAAAGCTTTCTTTCAATTATTTAATGCATTTTATATTAAACATTTAAACAACTAACAATAAGTAATATATATATATATATATATATATATATATATATATATATATATTTATAGGAGAGTTCCATGTTGACATCAAGGGATTGGTTGGATATTATATTTTTTTTAATTATAATTTTGCACAGTGAAATTTTTTTTAATGACTTAAACATATATTTTTGGATGACAAACTTAATCGAAAATATGAGTAAATGATGCGTCCTCAAAAATTGACTTAACCGGGTGTGAATGTTGATGCATATTTGAATTGAAAATTTCCAAAACTAAATATAAGACTATCCGAACTCCAATTTTTGCAAACTTACAATCAATTTGAATGTCTTGACGAGATGAACCCAGTGACACAAAAAGTGTCTAATCGAGGTTTAAATGAGCATATCAAGAACTCGAAGTGTAATACGAAACTTTAGCACATGAATTAGAGAACCAAACAATCTTGAAATCTTTCATGCTTATAATCAAATCGAGCATCTCAACAAAATGAATCTAGCTAGCCAAATCATCAAATTTCGACATCATTTTGGCACGTAAATGTTGAAAATAATGATTTATAATTGAGGGAATCAATATGATCCGTTCAACGGAGTATTCCATATTTTGGTTATATTTATGATGCATGCCACTTTAAAAAAAATTTATAAGCAGGACTCCGATGAAGTATTCTAAATTTTATTATACTATCACCTGACCACTTTCATTGGACCATTGACTGATCGTCACCACTGTATCACCTCCCGGGCGCTGCCAACGGACCATTGCTTGGCACCTCGATCGAAAAATGGCCCAACTGTTACATTAGAGCATTGCCCGACCACAGCCGTTGGATCACCACTTGATTGCCACCAGCTTCATCCCATCACGGTCGCCCAACTATGTTTGTTCAACTGCCATCATCGAACAACGTTCTTCAAACCATCATTTTCTTACTATGGTCCTCCGAGCACCATCACCCAACTATGGTCATTCAGCCATCATTACCCAGCTACATTCTCCTGACCACTATCGCCTATCTATGGTCCTCTAACCATTGTCGCTCGACTACGATCCTCTGATAACTGCTGCCCTACTGCGGTCCTCCAACTACCATTGATTGACTACTGTCTGATGCATTTTGGAATTAAAAACAACAAATACGACAAATAGAAACTGTAGGAATATGAAGATAGGGACTAATTTTTTTATTTTCTCTTCAACAAGAAAGAAAGATACAAGTGATCTACTATTCGAGAGGTAGATCGGCTCTCCCATAAACCCTAGGCTCCGCTAGGAAACTCACAAAGAAAACTACAATAGAAATAAATTGCATAAATCTGAAATAACAACATAGTTAGTCCTAAATAGGCTTTCCTAATTCCCTCCCAAATCAGCCTCCTTTTCTTAAATGATTCCATCTCATATTTGAATTCAAATTGGATCTCTTTTCCTAAATAATTCCCTCCTAATTTTAATTAAAATCTTTCTAAATATCTCTCCCTTGATTTCTCCTCCTTATATATTGAATTACAGTTTTCCTAGGCCCCACAAGGGGGGCCAAAACCTCCCTACTGCTTTGGTTCCAGCCCAGCATCTTTGCTGGGTTCGGTTGGTCAGATGTGGGTGCGGGTGGCTTGCTCTTGTGTGCAAGGGGTGTAACAATATCCCCCGCCGCCGCAAAGATGCACCTTGTCTTCAAGGTGGAAGGATGTGAATTGTCTCATGATCGTCTCGTATGGCTCCCATGTGGCTTCATGCTCTGCAAATTCTTCCACTTGGAGATGGTGTGTGATCTCCTACCGCATACTTTAGTTGTGAGACATGAAATAATGGGTGCAATGCCGATGAGGGTGGTAGTCTCAATCGATTGGTCATTGCTCCAATGCATTCCAAAACCTCATAAGACCCAAAGTATCGTGGGGACAATTTCTCATTCCACCTCCTGGCTAGTAGTGTCTTCTGCCTGTAGGGTCTCAGCTTTAAGTAAATCATATCTCTGGGCTCGAAGTGTATTTCTCTTCTGTGCTCATCAACCTTCCTCTTCATGATTTGCTGGGCCCTCAGCAGATGTTCCTTGAGCTTAGATAGTATAACGTCCCTCTCAACTATGTACTGATCGACACTAGATACCGGTGTAGTTTTATGCCCATAATGGATCAAAAGAGGTAGATCTATCCTATAGAGAATTCTGAAAGGGGTAGTCCGTGCTGCTGAATGGTATGAAGTGTTGTATGAATATTCGGTCGAAGCCATCCACTTTGCCCAACTCTTCGGCGTACCCAATACAAAACATCTCAAATAGTTCTCTATTGTTCTGTTGACCACCTTTGTCTGACCATCTGTTTGGGGATGATATGTCGTGCTTCTCTTCAGGATTATCCCTTATAAATGAAATTACTCATTCCAGAAGTGGCTAAGGTACACCTTGTCCATATCGGACACAATGGATTCTGGAAATTCATGTAAGCGCACCACCTCCTATATGAAAGCAATAGCTCAGAGATCGCAGTGTAAGGGTACTTCAGAGGGATGAATTATGCATACTTGCTCAAGCAATCCACTACTATCCGTATCACCGAAAATCCCTCCAAACGTGGCAACCCCTCGATGAAGTCCATCGTCACCTCCTCCCACTCCCTCTCCCTCTCCGATAGAGCTACAGGTTGTAGTAACCCTCTTAGTGTCATGATTACGTACTTGTGCCTATGGCACACATCACATCTCGCTACCCAGTCCTTTTACATCTCAGCACATCCCCACCTAGTATAACTCAACGAATAGCCAACTATAAGTTTTCTAAGCTCCTGAATGTCCTCCAACTACGCTGCCATGAAACTCCTGTAACAGCTTAGGGATGTACTATGATCTCCTTGATAAAATGAATCGCCCCTGATGTAGCAGCTGGGGCCCCCTCAGTGTGTAATCGAGATGACTGTCTAGGTCCTACAATAACTCGGCTCTGATCTTCCTCAGACCCTCATCTTGTTCGCTCACTTGTCTCAGGGCTTCCCAATCTAGGATCATAGGTACTGATAGAGCTGTCAACTATGGCTCATCCGTCTTCTGTGATAGTGCATCTGCAGCCTTATTCTCCATTCCTGGGCGATACTGGATCTGGAAGTCATGTCATAACAACTTGGATAACCACCTGTGATGCTCCTTCGTCACTATCCTCTGGTACAGTAGAAACTTCAGACTTCTCTTATCTGTCCTGACAATAAAATGCTGCCTCAACAAATAGAGTTGCCACTTTTGGATGGTCAAGACAATCGCCATCAACTCTCGCTTTTATACGGACTTAAGCCTCGCCCTGGAAGTGAGCACCTGACTAAAATAAGCAATGGGTCGATGGTCCTGTATGAGTACTGCTCCTAGTCCATATCCTGATGCATCCATCTCCACCACAAGTGGTTTGCTGAAGTCAGGAAGTCCTAATACTAGCACGCCGATAATGGCTTTCTTCATCTACTCAGTCAGTGATTATGCTATTGTGCCATACCCTTGCACAAACTTCTAGTAGTACCCGATGAGGACTAAGAACTCTCTCAACTCCTTCAGGTTCTTAGGTAAATGCCAATCCAACATAGCCTCAAAGACTGGTCTGCTATTAACCCTGCTCTGCTCACCACATGTCCTAGGTACTCCACTTGTGGCTGTGCAAATGAATATTTCTTCAGGTTGGCATACAATTGGTGCTATCTCAAAGTCTCTAGTACAATCCGCAAGTGATCCACATGCTCTGCCTCCATACAACTGTAGATCAGGATGTCATCAAAAAAATATCAAAATGAGTTTTTTTAGGTAGGGTTGAAAAACCCAGTTCATGAGGGACTCAAAAGTGGCTTGAGCATTGGTAAGGCCGAAAGGCATCACCAAAAATTCATAGTGGCCCTCATGAGTCCTGAAAGCTATCTTGTGCACATCCCCCGACTTTATTCTGATCTGGTGGTACTCCGACTTCAAGTCAATCTTTGAGAAGATGACCGCCACCCCAAATGGCTCATCCAACAACTCATCAATCATGGGGTTAGGAAACATGTCAAGTTTCCTTGTTTAGAGCCCTATAATCCACGTAAAACCTCCAACTGCCGTCTTTCTTTTTTACCAATAAAATTGGGCTGGAAAAGGGGCTTATATTGGACCTAATAATCCCAACTTCGAGCATCTCTGATGAGCCTCTTTATCTCATTTTTCTGAATCTGCAGGTATCGGTACGGTTGAACATTGATAGGAGAAACTCCCTCCTTCAAGGTAAGGGCGTGCTCATGCTCCCGGGGTGGCAGTAATCTGCTAGGTTGTTGAAAAATCTCAGGAAACTGCTACAACTGCTGATGTACACACTCAGGGACCTTGACTGACTTTGAATCTCGGACCTCTTCCAGGCTATGCAGCTCTACCAAATAGCCCAACCCTGCTCCATGTATCGCCTTGACAATGATTTTGAGTGAAACCATAGTTATGCACAGGCTGACATCTCCTCGCAGCACCACCTTCTTCCCTTCCACCTGAATCTCCATAGTCAAAGATTTCTAGTCCACCTTTGTCTCCTCGATCTTTTGTAACTAGTTCATCCCTAATATCACATCAGCACTCCCCAAATTCAAGAGAAGAAAATTCTCCTATATTTGTATGCCCTGGAGTGACAACACCAACCTCTTGTAAATCCCCCTACTCATCTCCACCTTTCTTGTTCCCATCATGACTCTAAAGCTCCCCGTATCTACCAACTTCAATCCTAACTTGATGCAGTCAAAGATAGCTTTTTTACTTTTGTTTTATGTTGAATTTGTTTCCTTACTATCTATTGGCTAATTGGGCATTTAATCTTGGGCTTTTTTTTTCCTTAATGGGCTTGGCTCATGTTGGCTGGCCGCTTTATGATTCCCATACAGATTTTGATTTCTTTGTTGTTGATTATCCAAGCAGAACTCCTGCTGGTGGTTGTTCGTTTCCCCTCCTTGCTGTTTCCTAGATTAATGTTTTATCTTCTCAAGAAGTGGTTTCTATTGGCTATTTTGGGTGGCACATTTATGTGGGCATTTGGGCCTTTTTTCCCCTATAAATAGGGTTGTTCGCTGCTGGAAAGTAGAGAGAATTGTGAAGAATTTTTGGAAAGTGAAACCTGCGGGTTTATATAGCTTGCAAGCTATTTTTCTCTACCTCTCTATCTTCTAAAACTTCGTCTCGGACTTCCTATCTTCTTCTTCTCTCCACGGTTTTCATTCCACCTGTAATTTTCTTCTCGAAGCTTTGATTAGTCATATGGTGTTGTTGTGTCCTTTTTTTGAAGTTGTAAGGTGTTTTGTCCTTTTATTTGAAGTTGTAAGGTGTGGTTGTATTTGTTTAAGCTATTGTGGGATATAATAGTATTGTTTGTTTTATCTGTGTTTGTCTATGTTTTAAGGAAAGGAAGTCTTTAGTTTGCAATTCTAGTATTTTTTAGATTGCATCAATTTGATATCAGAGACTTAGGTTTTCGTGTGTGTGTCTTCCTTTCTATATATATATATAGGACAATCAAAACAATCAACAAGTTGAAGGCAAACACGAAAGTCAGCCAACTATTCATTGGATTCCAGAGGATAACTTCCTAAAAACAGAATGGGTACCTCTTCAGGCAAGTTCAACTGATCCACTACAAAACGAACTTCTTAAAATTCGAAGGCAATAGTATTTATATATGAAGAGACATGAAAATAAGAAGTGTCTACTTCAATCAGAGTTTGAACTAGAAAAAGAGAAGATCCGAAGAAGTATGATATTCTAATTCAAGAAATTGAGAAGGAATATTTTCATGCTAAAAAATTAGAGATTCTAGAAAAATTTCGTAAAATTGTTTTGCATAAAGTTGCTAATGATAATCCAATGGATTTAAAGTCTATGACACTTTTCGTTCCAATTCAGGCATATGATGATCTTGTTGAAGATGTCATAGATATCTATACTATCCAAACAAGACAAGGAGTGCATCGTCGATTTTTAATTAAATGGAGTGGACGTCCTTTATCCGATTGTTCTTAGATTGGGGTTGTGGAGTTGTAATGTTGTCGTCCAGATATTTTCCAACGAGTTACTGAGGCATTCTCATCAGGAGATGAGATTCTTCCACCGGGGGAGAATTGATGCAATCAAAGATAGCTTTTTTATTTTTGCTTTATGTTGAATTTGTTTCCTTGCTCTCTATTGGCTAATTGGGTATTTATCTTGGGCTTTTTTTTTTTAATGGGCTTGGCTCATGTTGGCTGGTTGCCTTATTATTCTAATGCAGATTTTGATTTCTTTGTTTACTAATTTTCCAAGTAGAATTCATGCTGGTGGTTGTTTGTTTCCCCTCCTTGCTGTTTTCTAGACTAATGTTTTATCTTCTCAAGAAGTGGCTTCTATTGGCTACTTGGGGTGGCACATTTATATGAGCATTTGGACCTTTTTTCTCCTATAAATAGGGTTGTTTGCTACTGGAAAGTAGAGAGAATTGTGAAGAATTTTTAGAAAGTGAAACTTGCGGATTTATATAGCTTGTGAGCTATTTTCCTCTGCCTCTCTATCTTCGAAAACTTCATCTCGGACTTCTGTCTTCTTCTTCTCTCCACGATTTCCATTCCACCTTTATCTTTCTTCTCGAAGCTTTGATTAGTTGTATGGTGTTGCTGTGTCCTTTTTTATTGTAAGTTGTAAGGAGTTGTTATGTCCTGTTTATGTGAGTTTGAAGTAGTGTGTTGTTATATTTTATTGGTGTTTGTTGTAAGTTATTTTGAAAGGAAGTGTGTTGTAATTTGCCTTCCTAGAGTAAAGTTTGTCTTTAGGTTGCATCACAACTGATCCATGACCCAATTGGAGATGAAATTATGAGTAGCCCCACTATCCACCAAGAGCACCACTAGTTGCTCCCTGATCTGCTCCCTTAACTTCATGATGTGATTTGGAGTAAATCCCACCACTGAATTAAGGGATACTTTAGCCATATCCAAGTGTAAGTGCTCCTCCCCCCTTCTTTTGCTTCCTTCACCAGATCCTTATTGTCCATCTCCTCCCCATCACAAACCATAAGAACCCTCAGTGTGCGGTCCTTGCATTGATGGCCTAATGCATAATTCTCATCACAACGAAAGCACAGACCCTTTGCTTTTTTTGTCTTGCACCTCTGCCTCTGTGAGGCGCTTGAAGTTGGCCCCGGTGCAAACTCCCCCACTATTCTCCCTTGGTGCCTCCCACTGAAATGACATTGCCTGGGTCCTCGGTGACAGTGAAGTCGAGGTACTTCTATAAGAGCCTCCCGCAACCCCACTCTTACCAATCCTCTCCATCTGTCTCTGGTCCTCCGCTATCTGGGTTAGCTCCATCGTCTCCTTTAACCCCATTGGTTTCAGTAATCGGATGTCCGCTCGTATGTCACACTTGAGGCCCTTTATAAAATTTTCTTCCAACACCGCCTTCAAAATTTCCCTTAACCTCCCTGATAGTAGCTCAAATCTCTCCCTGTACTCCGTGATAGTCATATCTTTAGTCAATACAAGGAATTGATCATGTAGATCTCCTTCCTGAATGGCTCAGAAATATTCTAACAAGCAATCCTTACACTTCTCCCATGAATGGATTGCATATCTAGCCTACCTCCACTGAAACCAAGCGAGAGCTTTCCCCTCTAGACATAACCTTGCAATTGTAAGCTTCTCCTCTTCTCTCAACCCATTCACCGCAAATGCCTCTCCACTCGGTATACCTACCCATGGGCATCCTCCCCTTTGAATACCAGCATCTTCAACTTCCTCAACCTAGCATCTTTGTCCCAATTTCCTCTCCCACCAATGGTTTCCCCCGTGTATCATGTGATGACCCAGAATCTAAATTGGAAGAATTATTTTTTTAATATTCAAATAAACAATAATCAGAGCTATATAATATCATCTATCAGTAATAATAACAAAAATAGATTCTATAATTCAAAATATTACTGTACACATCTGTATTCATTCTAAAAAATTATATACTCTACTCAGGATCTACATAATAATACCACAACTTTTATTATGTCATAAGTACAAAAGAATAGCTAAAACAAAAAGAACCTGAACTTGAAGAAATTATGACCAGCCTTACACTCTTGATCCTCTGCCATAATCTGAAATCATTTAACCACATATAATAAGCTAAAAGCCCAGCAGGTCACCAAAACATATAATTGAATTCAAAGCACGATAAAAGAGTAATATGCATGTTAAAGATTAAATCATAGTAGTAGCAGTCATATGATCATTGAATAAGTGCAAGAATAGTAAAACTCAAATGCAGTAGCAGTAGAATCTGTAAACAGTAAAACACTATGATACAACAATTAGCAAAGTAGTAATTCAGTATGAGTGTCAAATCTATAAATCAATCATATCTCCGTAATCGGATAAAACATCAAATCAAAACATCGATAAAGACTGTCAAAATCAAATCAGTGCAGTAAAATTTTATAAGAATGTACGCATGCTATCTAAAACCTCTTATATCACGTGCTCAGTATATCACATGCTTAATATTAAGTATATTGAATCAATATTATTAAATAGTATTGGTATCCAGATCGATAACAATAACAATCTAATGGCTGAAGCAGTAGAATAATGCAATAACAGTAAATCTGAGCAATATTAATAAATTTGTACAATAATAAGAATAATACTTCAAAAACATGCATTTCAGTAGTCACACTAAACAAGTAAGAAGTTCTGGCTATCACGGTATTTTTCAGTGTTAGTAAACCATTGGTTCAATAAATAGAGTCGTCACTCTTTGCACGTCAGCACAGTAATAATCTCCTTATAACTCCCAACTAGTGTATCACGTGAATTAGTAGAGGATAACACCAAATCACTTTATTTAAAGGAAAGCTCGTCGGCCCATCATCCTATACGGGTCAATCAGTCTCCAACCAACGGAAACCAGTCTTTACTTGTCTTTTACACGACACGCGTATTATTATCATAATATTATAATAGTAATAACGACCAGCCATTACTCAAGCACATATTCACATTCATTTATTATATATTGCAACAAATAAAGCATAATTGAATATAATTCAGAAAATGTCAAAATTTACTAACAGTAGATAACAAAAATCATACTGAACAAAAATACACATTTTCAAAATTTGATCAAATTACCAAATATTGCATAAAATAATATTCTGAAGCTTTTGTTGAACTAAATCACTATTTTTAGACGTTAAAATAAATTTTTAAGCAGTCAAATATCGCTGCATTTTCAATTTCACCTAGTGAAAAATTTCAAATAAATACTCAAAAAGTTCATAATCTCGATCTCTATAATATACAAAAAGTTATGCAGTGAAAGTTTTGCCAATACAAAGTTATTCATATTTTTCGATAACGGAAACACAAATTTGATCAGAAAAATATCAAAAACACAAAATCTTTGAAATTAGAAATAGGATAAATATTCCTTACAGCGAGACGAGCAAATTTTCCAACTTCCTCGACCGACGAAAATTACACCGTGACCTCCAAATCTAAGATTTATTTTTCTCTCTTATCTTTCTCTCTTATATCTCCTAAAAAGCTCTCTGTTTGTCGAAAATAGAATAGGGAATTAAATGGAAAAGCTTTTAAAATGCTTTTATAGTGACTTAGGATATTTTCATTAAAATAATAACTTAATATTATATTATTAATTTAATCAATTTCTCTTAGTATAAAATTCAAATAAATTATTTTAGGACTTCAAAAATTATAAAAAAATATCTATAAAATAAATCATTTTATTTAAAAAATATCGGTAAAATCAGTTTGCAAAACGAACACCTAACAGTTCCAAAATTTTCACTTGTACCAACAGGTGTCGATTTCTTAAGAAATTTCACCGGCACCCAAAAATTACGAAAAAAATCATGCAAGTAAAATACTACAATAACAACACTATGGCGAAGACAATTTATAATTTGAAGTTATAATGACTCCAGAAAAAAATATTTATCTTGGTCAAAATACAGGTTATTACATATCGAGGGTGGGAATCTCACCTTTCTTCCCTCTGCCTCTTATGACCTGATCCCCATGGCTCGGTTCGTCCCCCTCCTCTGGTAGTCTGCTTAACTTGCCTAAAAGGCCTCCCATAGGGGTTGGTCACTCTACGCCTCCATCATAAAACTCCCTTCTTGTTGTTCCCCTATCAAAAAATCCTATTCTGCCTCTTATTTGAGCCCTAGGAGGTGGCTCTTGATAAAAGAAACTCTCCTCATCGAACTCTTCTTGCCCGATCTCTTTTTCTTAGATTTGGCTAAGGAAATCCTGGTCAAATTTTGATTAGAGTTAGCAATTGGAATCGCCGATAGAGTTTTGGATTGCATCTCAATAAGCTTCCTCACCATTTCCTCCATCTCTCCAAATCGGTTCTCCATGGTTGAAAACTTTCCTTCTATGGTTTAAAATCTCCCTTCAATGGTTGAGAATTTTTCCTCCATCCCAGTTTTGATTTGCTCCACTTCGCCTTGCAATGCATCACCTTCTTTGTTGCCATCTCTCTAAAGTGATGCAATCAATACTTGCCATTTATTAGCTTTCTTGCATGACTTCTCTATTTCCCTTTCTAATTCCTCATTTTCCCTATTGGCTTTTAGTTTTCCTGTTGTTAGCCTTTCGATTTTCCCATATTGTGGCTGTTTGGTCTTCCCTATATGGTTGTTTGGTCTTCCCATGGTTGGCTGTTGGTCTTTCCCTTGTTGGTTCCGTTTTTTCCTATGCTGGCTGTTCGTGTACTGTTCCTTGCTGATTCTTATGCTAAAATATTTTAATTTCTCATTAAGTGGGCTGTTTTTTGTTTATTCTATTGGCTGATTTGGGTGGCTCATTAAGGAGAGCATTTGTACCTTTTTTTTCTTCATCTTCTCCTATATAAGGTGGCTAATTTTCTTTAGAGTTAAGGAGGGTGAATTGTGAAGAATATTTGGAAAGTGAAACCTGTGGGTTTGTATAGCTTGCGAGCTATTTTCTTCTACCTCCCTATCTTCTAAAACTTCATCTCAGACTTCTATCTTCTTCTTCTCTCCACGGTTCCCATTCCACCTGTATCTTTCTTCTCGAAGCTTTGATTAGTCATATGTTGTTGTTGTGTCCTTTTTTTTATTTGAAGTTGTAAGGTGTTGTGTCCTTTTATGTGAAGTTGTAAGGTGTGGTTGTATTTGTTTAAGCTATTGTGGGATATAATATTATTATTTTGTTCTATCTGTGTATGTCTATGTTTTAAGGAAAGGAAGTCTTTAGTTTGCAATTCTAATGTTTCCTAGATTGCATCATAAACCCTCGCTCTGATATCAATTTGATGCATTTTGGAAGTAAAAATAACAAATATGACAAATAGAAACTGCAGGAATATGAAGATGGGGATTGATTTTTTTATTATCTCTTCAACAAGAAAGAAAGATACAAGTAATCTACTATTCGAGATGTAGATCAGCTCTCCGACAAACCTTGGGTGCCACTACGAAACTCACAAAAAATACTACAGCAGAAACAAATTGCATAAATATGAAATACCAACATAGTTAGTCTTAAATAGGCTCCCATAATTCTCTCCAAAATAGCCTCATTTCCCTAAATGATTTTCTCTCAAATTTGAATTCAAAATTGGGTCTCTTTCCCTAAATAATTCCCTCCCAATTTTAATTAAAATATTCCTAAATATCTCTTCCTTGATTTCTCCTCCTTACATATTGAATTACAGCTTTCTTAGGCCCCACAATGAGGCTGAAACCTCCCTGCTCCTCTGGTTCTCGCTCAGCATCTTTGCTTGGTTCGACTAGTCAGATGCGTGCGCGGGCGGCTGGCTTTCGGGTGCAAGGGCCATAACACTGTCCTCCGACCACCGACGCTCCACTACTATCATTAGATCTCCAAAGCCCAACTGCTATCCTCTGAACTCTATCTCCCGATTATAGTCCTTCGACCACCATCCCCTGATTACGGTGCTTCGATAATTGTTGCCGACTACAGTCTTCCAACCTCCATCACTTGACTACAGTTCTCTGACTATCACCATTGTGTGACTATAATCTTCAACCATCATCGCTCAAGTGCGGTCCTTCAATCACATTTGCCCAACCACGGCTAACATATAGTTGATTGGCGACACCAATGCTCGTTGAATTCCACCTATAATCCCTAATAATAATATACACGACATGATTTATCAGATTGATGCATGTTGTCGACACAAACCTTGAAATCTGACGTTAGCACCAGGATTTATACTATACATCTTAGTCTTTGGTTTTCTCTCCTCAAATGAGTTGGGTCAAACAAACAAGCAAATAATCTCTTTAATACGTTTTATATATTGTTTATTACATTGTATCAATGTTTCCTCTAAGAAAGTGCATCATTTGTAATTGATGTCAAGCACCAGTGGAATCATTTCAACTGAGGCAAGCCCCATGGTTTTTCTCTTTTTTTAAATTTTGATCTCTCTTATAACTCTTCTTTTTTCTATGGGTGTTGGATCTTCTTACAAAGTTAAGACAATAACTCTCCCACTCTACTAACGTTCCTATTTTGGCACGCAACAATTATGAACTAAAATACCAAAACGAAAGCTCTTTGAGGGTGTTTGGAATGCTTTTTTTCTTGTAATTCTAACTAGTAAAGTTTTCTTGGACTATTTGTTGAACATTTTCCAGTGCTTAGCTGCTATTTGGCACTTTAAATGATGATGCAATTGTATAATCGTTTTCTTATGGTGATAGTCCACAGTTCATACATACTTCGAGTTCTAACCATTTAGATAGGTGTAACTGCACGGTAATTTGGATCTTCATTGTCTTGGAGATCTAACCATGGCCCCAACTTATGACTGTTCGCAGTTCGCAGGTATTCAGATCTCATTTGGTTTATTTATTTATAGCTGTTGCAAGTATACCCCAAGCATATTTCTCATATGCACCTTTTTCCATCTTCTTATTGCATCTTTGCTTCCAGTTTTATGCATGCTATTTCATTCCATCCAACTGCCCTTGCTCTCGATCTAGCTCTGCATCTTCAGGAAGATTGCTGCTTGTTGCGTTCTTTTGGTTGTTAACCTAGGCTTTGGTGAATTTCAGCTTTTCTAGTGTTGCTCATCAATTGGTGTCAGCTTGGGTTGCTCTGCTTGATTTGTGCTCTGTTGGTTTATTCTCTTATTGTTCATCTTTTCCTTGTGTTTCTGCTTCTTGGAGCTGCATCCTTCAGATCTTGCCTGGTTTGGAGGGTTTTGGTGTCTGTGTTGTGCTGGTATTCTTTTCGCTTGTGGTATGGTTTCACAGATATCTGCTGTTACGCTACTGCTGCTTTAAGTGTTGAGTTGCTGGGTTCTATTATTTTGATGGTTGGATTGGTTTAAATCCCGCACTTTGGGTGCTTCATATTAACCTGAATGAAACTATAAAGGATTGGTTACCACTATGTCCCTATAATGAGCTTAGTATCCAGTTATTCTTTTGCTATTCACCTTGTATTTATGCAGGCGGAAAAAATGAATTTAAATTCAAAAATTGAAAGTTATTATTCTAGTGAAGAAATTAAAATACAATTGCCCTTGTTTGTAATTATGAGTACAAGAGGTGTCACTTGATTAAAAAACTATATAGATCTTCAAGCAATGAAGGTCACGAGTATACAGTAGAAATATTTGGTTAGAAGACTACGCCATCTGTATCAATATATATATATGATTCTTCAATAATTTAGTGGGCAAATTGGTGCAGCTCATCTTAATAATATGTTAGTTGAAAGCTCAGATTTTCAATTAAGAGATTTCTTATTGGAGATTTTATATGAAATTTGGGCCACTTTTGCAGTTACTGCTGCGACGTTTTTAGTCGGCCCTACAATCCTCGGAGTTTCTTCATTCAGCTGTATCCCTCTCTTTCCATCTTTCTCTCTCAATATAGATAGCAATCCACTGACAGATCGATTGATATATTCCACGTGATCCCCAAACTTTTCTCTGTGATTTTCTCTCTCTATCCCAACCAGTTCAAAGGAAGGATGACCCCACACATATTGATGTCAGAAAGAAAAAAACTGGAGAGGAAACGATAAAGAAATAAAAAAGTTAAAGACAATGAGCGTATGGGCCATGTGAGTGTCGTCTATAATAATATAGAGAGAGAAAATCAGAAAGTGACTTTCAAGAGTTCAGATGTAGACAGGGGAACAAACTTCGCCAACAAGGAAGAAGGAATTATCACTGTTCATCCAAAAGATAAAAACAAATGGTTCTGTCATGACGCATCATGAAAGCGATTTGTTCTACAATTTCATGTGACAGTAATGAAGATGTAGTTGAAAATAAATGTTGGGGGTGGATTCTTAAATTGTTGCGGCTTAGGAGGGTTTTCTGTGACCTTTATGCTTTTAGGAGAGATTATTACGTGTAGAGTCTGAATACCGTCCGGACTCCAATCAGGTAAAGACATCTGGATTTTCTCTCTTTTATACACATCCTATATACAAGAGAGAAAAAATCCATATGTCGCCATCCGGATTCCACACGTAATATTTTTTCTGCTTTTTGGACTTCATTTGTTTTTGTCACATCATAGAATATAAGGCCAATGGTAACTTTTATTTTTATTTATTAATGTTGTATTGTTTAATTCTTATCTTATTTTCTTGTAAGTTGAACATATTTGTCTTATTTTAATTTTAAGACTTTACTATAATGTTTAAGTCAAATAAATGCAAACTTGATAATAATGATGATTATTTTCATATTTCTATAGGCTAATGTTATATTAATAAACAACATTATCATGTTAGTATTTAGAATTCAACATATTAATAGAGATTGTTACATCAAGTGTTTAAGATATAAAGAATTATTTTGAATATAAATTTTTTTAATAGAATAATATTAATGAATTTAATAAAAAAATAAAGTGATAATAGCACTTTTAGTGTGGGCTATTAGAGTTGTATATCAATACTATGATCTTTACTTTGCATTTGAAAGCATTATGGTAGAAAATCAACCATGTAGAAGATCATATAGTAATAATTCAATTATATTTAAAAGAGGTGTAGTTGCACAACTCATTTTTGTGAAGACCTATAGAGAAGAGGTTGCCATCACAGCTAATGTCCCTTCCTAGTCTTTTCAGTATCATTCCTAAGTTTTCAAGCTCAAGCATTTGTAAAGCACTTATGAGGAAGCTTCAGTCTCTTGTTTATTTTTATTTTTATTTTTTGGATTGTTAATTCTAGTCAAAGGAATTTACAAACCATTTTGATTGTTGTTTTTATTTGTATTTATTTCATTTATTAGATGGTTTTTATTTGCTCATAAGCAATTTGGTTGTTTGGTCCTACTTTATTAAGTAGCTCAAATAAACTAATTATCCACAAATTAAATTCGATACAGCATATTGTCTCTCTATGAATCTCCTCTTTTCTCTAACTCATGTAGCATACATAATAATCATTCTTTCTCTCTCTTATCCAACACTTTCTACTTTCATTCTCTCTAGCTCAGTCTTTAATACTTTTTGACCAAGTTTTTTTAGGTTTAACTTTACCTTAACATAGGTTGGATCTAATACATCTACTCTCCTAATTGGGTCATCAAGAGACTGATATTTTAAATAATCACATCATTTAAGATGACTTTCTCTAATATTACCTGCAACTAGAGCTACTCCATTTTTTCCACATATATACTCATTTTGTATATTCTCTCTATGTGTAAAGGCCCTCATCCACCTAAACATTTTCATCTATACAACACTTAACTTAATTTATACTTCTCTTTTAATGGTCAACATTCTACGCCATAAAGCAGGTCTCACTGCCATCTCATAAAATTTTTCTTAAATTTGAAGGGGACTTTTCTATCACAAAATAAGCTCGATGCATTCCTCCACTTCAACCATCCAACTTGAATTCTACTTATAACATCCCTATCTATCCTTCCATCGCTTTAAATCATAGGACTAATATATCTAAAACATGCACTTTTTTAATGACTTGATGACTCCAATTTTACAATCCCTCCATTAGATCTATTACTAATAAAATTATACTCTATATATTCGATTTTAAATCTACTTAAACAAAAATCTTTAAACTCTAAAATTGACCTCCAAAATTCAAGCTTTTCATCAACTCTCTATCTAGTCTTATCAATGAGAAGAATATCATGACCAAAAAGTATTCACCATCCTCTTCCAAATGTCTAATAAGAACATTAATATATACTTAAGGCTGATCCTTGATGTAATACAACTAAAATAAAAAAAATACTTGATTCAACCACATTTTATTTGAACACTAATAACAACTCTGGTATACCTGAATATAAGCATTATTAATTTTTTTTATAACTCTTGAAAGTACTTCTGTTAAAACTTTATCAAATGCTTTTTCTAAATCAATAAATATCATATGTAAATCTTCTTTACTCTCTCTGTACTTCTCCATCAAACCTCTCAACAAAAGTATAGCTTTCATAATAGACCTACCAAGCATGAATCTAAATTGATTTCAAGAACATTAGAATCACGTCATAATCTTCTGTTTAATTTACTCCCTCGAATAACTTTAATGTATTACACATTTACATAATTCCTCTAAGTGCATCACCTTTATTCTTCAAACTAAAAAACGCTCAACTGTACCACACTTCTGAGAAAAAATAAAAATAAAAAAAATCTTATCTCATATTCTCAGCTGAGACTGACAACACTTCATCTAATGATCCCACGACTTACTGAAAGAGCTTATGGAACTCTTCCGCCTCAAGGTAAAAGATATCAAAACTACGGATGCTCTCATTCAACTAAAAAACAAAAAAATTCTCATAATTTCTAATAGTTTGTTTTGAAACTTGACAACAACACTATCAATCATATCTACTTAGATTGTACCTTCTCTGATGAATCTCAACCACCATTTGAAAAGAACCTCCTTTTGATCGCATCACTCAACTGCTGGATTCTGTAGCCAACAAACAATATGAAGAAGACTACCATATTTTAGAACTTTAGTCTTCTCATTACATTTACATTTCCATCTGATCTTTTCCAAAGTGGGAACGGAATCACAAACACTCATCACAACAGAATTTGTAGAACCTCTTATCATTCGTCACAAAATGAATTTTCAATTGAGATACAACATGAAAAATCCAATAAAAACATTTGGAACAAGCTTCTTCTGGATATATATCCCTCCACACATCCTTACTAAAAAGAAAGGTCGGTCATTGACTCTAATGCTAAAATCTTGAAGAGTGTACTTAATCTACAAATAGAATTCCGAATGTTTTATGATCCAAAAGTATTACACGCATTTCGACAACCAATGGAGTCCAAAGGCGCAAAGATGGACTTCTTAAAGCTTCAAAATTCAGTAGATTTGATCGAATTCTGAGCATAAACATAACCCATAATTCGAAGAATGATAAAGAAGATTAGAAAGAACTACGGGTTAATGGCAATAAGAAAGCATAAAAAACAAGCTGAAAATACGAGTCATTCTTCAGAAAAGGTGAGCATGGGTTCTCTGTTCATATCGACACAAACGAGAGAGAGTCAGAAGACAAAATTTAGCAGGGAATCTAAACTATAAATACAAACAATATTCTTATGTTCTTAGCACAGTGCATACAATATGATTCAGTCATGTAAGTTCTGTGCCATTGAGGTTGTTCCAGATGGAAAGCTCATGTACCAAAACAGCATTTGCCATGTTGGGCAAGTTAAAAGTTTCTGGAGGAAAGAAACTCAAACATGCATGTTAAAGTCATATCTACAAAGAACCTAATCTCCAGGTACAACTCCGGCCGGAAGTTCAGCATTCAGAAAAGCTCAGAATACCTTCCGAATACAGTCAGTTGGGAAGAGGCCACGAGAAATCAGCGAATTAATTCGGTTACCTTCTCTATGGCAGTCGTAGAAGCTCATCCTCATGCTTCACCATGGCTGGAGTTTTGCTTGGTGCATAGAAACAAAGAAAAAGTACCAGATCCATGAAAAATTGGTTTCTAGCATAGCATGGTATCTCAACATTTACAAGAATTACATCGAGGATTCCATCTGAATGAGCCCAATAACGCCATTGAGGCAAACTCCAGAACAGATATGATCTAGTGTGTGTGTAACTTAGGTGAGAAAGAAAATTTTGATTCAATCCGCAAACTCCCGAGCCTGCAATTTAAGGTATTACTTATCCAGATGCATTAGAATTAAAATACATATCATTAACACTATCATATTTTGAGTGATGGGATGAACATTAAGAAAAAAAAAAACAGAAAATCTAGCTGGTAGCTCACCACACACTTCCATCACCGACGAATATCATCGCTGGTATTACTGCCATGAAGGCTGCTGCTTAAAAGTGAATCTTTCCGGTTCCCAACCCCCATCTGGTTCCTTCCTTTTTAACACAGCACCTGCAACTTGATATAGCCTTGCTTGCTCATCCATGAAGCTATGCGAGCTGGCAGCATGCAGCTGTCTTGTTGAGGACACTCTGTCGTCTTTTACTTCATCTGCAGTTCCCGGACCTGCATTGAGATCTAGACCCTGCCTCCCCCATTTCCTGCTACCATCAGATCCACTACCTGCACTGCCTTCTGGTAGACTTACCATGTAGGGTCTTGCATAAGGGGAGGAAACAGCACCTGCAGCTCCAACAAGCGGAGAAGGGATGGGAGGGAAGTATGATCCCCCGGATGAAGAATCAACATAGTTTGTTGATCCAGCAGAGAAAGACGTAGATACCAGAGGAAAACTGGAGCCAAAGGGAAAGCCAGCATAAGAAAATGCAGTTGCAGCTGGCGAAAAAGCCATGGCTGGAGAAGATGGAAGGACTGGTCCTCGATATATATCACTTCCAAAAGAACCGGCATTGGTTACAGTCCCCAAAATCCTCTGAGCCCCCGCAGCTGCAACCATTGGGTAAGATTGCTCTCTATCAGGCAAGAATGATGGAATAGTAACCGCTGGGTAGGAGTTACCAGGTGGAAACCACCCAGTTCCCAGTTCAGCGTTATTCATTCTGAGACCAACAATAGGAGGAACAAATGGTATATTATTACTGTTCTTCATATTTTGGCTTCTTGGAAGTGGCTCTGTAACGACATCATCAATGCCAGGTCCATTGTTAAGATCAAAGTCCCTTAACATATAGACCTCACCATTAGGGAAACCATTTACCGCTGGCTTTGACGGCAACAGTGGTACTTCCAATCGATGGCTGGTGCTGGCCAAGAACTGACCATTTTCTGCACCTTCATCAACTCTGTTCAAATCAAGATCAAGTCCTCCAGCAGCTTTTGCAGGTAAATCATGGTTACTAATCACACCTGATTCGGAACCTGTTGTCTGAGCAGAGCTCTGAGAAGCTACATCTTCCAAAGATCTGTCATCAGGAACGTTGAGATCAATTTCCAATGGAGGACGTCCCTGCTTTGTCGTGGTAGAGTCAGATGACTGCACATCAGAAGTATTGAGCGGCATCTCCAAAGCCTTTCTAGGCTCTGCAGGGCGAAATGCACTAGTAGCAGCAGAGCCTTTCCATCCCAGTTCACCCTTACTCTTCAACAAATTTTCAGGAGGCATAAAAGATCCTTTAGCTGGAGCAGCAACAGTTATGGGAGCTGGCGATCCATTTAGAATGGGCGAAGAAGATGAAAGAGATGAGAAACTTGAGATTCTTATTGCAGGTGAGTAAACAGGTGCAGCTGCTGAAATTGGCTCACCCTGATTCACATCATCTCCAAGTATACCTTCATTTAAGTCAAAGTCAAGCTTAGCCCCGGCATCTTGCTCAGCAGTGGTAACAAATGACAAAATGTCAGCTGCAACTTCCTCCTTTCTTTCTCCATCAGCTGCAGATATTTTAGCACATGCCTCAGCTTCCCTATGTACAGTGGGCGTTTGATCATGATCACCCGAACTTGCAGCATGTTTTTCAATAGAAGCTAGTTTACCTACGGTCTCTGCACCATTGGGCTTTCCATGTGTGCTGGAAACTGATGAAAGATATGCTTTGTTGCTTGTGGCAGGGATGGTTGATCCATTCCTTTCAGTCTGATCTTGGCATCGACCATCTGAGCTATCAATCATCTTACTTTTTGTTGAATCAGCATTTTCTGGGCATGGAACCTTATCAATAAGAGAGGAAGCAGGTCCATCAACCCCCTTTCTTTCCACCACTGTTTCGGTTTCATTAACAGAAAGTGGTTTTTGTCCAGTTAATGTGGCAGTAACCTGAACACTCTCCTCAAAAGGATGAGCTATTGATGAATCCCCAATCACTAATTTATCAATATTTTTACAAGATGCAGAACCCTCAGAGTCAACCCCGTGAGGCAAAGATTTGCGAATAGAATCAGATGTGAACTTGCTCCCTTCTACAATCATTTCATGAACAGAGCAGCTGGTTTTGATTTGATCTGTTGGGCTCCTTACCTCAGAATTGCAATCTGTAAGAACATCTGCAACCTGCCCACCAATCCTCCGATCATCCTGGTTCTGATGTTCATCCTCCTCACGCTTTTCTTTTATATCTGTAAGATTAAAAACATACGACAATAATTCTTGACAATAATCCAATGACAAAACAATGTTCCACAGTTTTTTTTACAAATAATCGTACCAGGAAGAAGCCCATTTTGTTGAGTTCTATCTTCTAACACAGAGGTGGCACCAATGTTATCACATGGGAAGTTCACACCCACCTCTTGTATCTCATCCTTAGGAAACAAGGGAATATTATTCTTTCCATGCTTCTCAGAGTTGAAATCAGCATTTTCATCATAAGGGCCAAGATTTCGATACCCAGAATCGCCAGCAGAAAACCTAGACTTAGCCTCATTTATGCCACTGCAAGGGCCCTCAGTTGCAGGAGAACCTCCTGGAGATGGAGGGGGGGAAACTATATCAGATTTGGAAATTTCTCCTGCAGCCACACTCGCAAGTAAATTCATGCCTATATCATCTCCTCCTGATAAAGGTGTGGTAGCCTCAGAATATTTAGCGCAACTTTCAATCAACGCATTCATGGAGCTAAAAGAATTCCTCATCTTGGGTTCACTAACATTGGCACCCTTATCATTACCTGATGATGAACAGGCAGTTCTAGACATTTCTGTAGCCCTCAGAGTTTCATCAGCCGTTCTTACTTCTTCATTAGGTATAATAGCAGGTGATCTATCACCCTCATCACATGCGACTAATCCCTCCTTAACATCATTGCTTTGCCATGATTCTCCATTGAGATCTGCAGGAGTATAAGTTCTACCAACATCATCCCTTCCATTCACCTTCCGATCTCCACGCTCAGGTTTATCTGGGACACCAGGAGATGATGCTCTGCTACCAGCTGAAGGGTCTTCCAAGGAGCCTCCACTGGTGCTTCTTGCAGGGCTACGACCAGGATTAGGAAGCCTGACAATCAATCTATGATTACTTCCATGATCTGAAGCAGATGCATCCGTTGTTTTCTCATAATTTATTCCAGCCTGAGTTAACTTCTCACTCGTCGAATTCCTGACAAGCAAGACTGATTTGCTTGAATTAGAATCCTTGTGCCCCCCAGATATATTACTAGCAATAAAACCATTGTTAGACTTTCGTTGGCGTGATGAACCACCTGAGGTCTTATTGGCATTGACTGATCCTGCAGTAGAGCTCCTAGCATCTTCCTTCAAGGAAGAGCCAACAGTCTTCCCATGATCACTCGAGCAAGACTGGCTCGAACTGCTGCTCTTTTCCTCCTTCGCTACAATCTGCGGCAGATCAGAAATCCCGCTGCCAACAGCAACTTTTGAAAGCACCTCCTTTGAGTTAATTATTCCAGATGACAAAGAAGATGCTTGCTGTTTCCCAGATCCCACAATAACAGCTGTCGACTTCACAGTATCTGCATGAACAGACTTCCCAGCTAAGCTCTTTGATGTGGATTGCTGAGTTATTGAACTTTTCAAAGATAACTCACCCGATCCAGTTCGCCTATTTCCTACATGTGAAACTTCAGAGAAACCCTGTTTGACCGGCCATGCCATGGCTTGGCCAGATCCAACAGGTTTTGCATCATTAGTCTTCATTTCCGCATCAACTCTTTTCTTCCATGTGTCCACGAGACTTCTAGCTTTCTTCTGAATCTCCACGTTCTTATGACTGCGCAAATGATTGACAGACTTTCCAATATTACAAGTCTGGAGGGCATTAAGATTGACAGGCAACTTATCTAGCGCACGAAGCAAAGCCAACAGAAGCTCTTCCACAGCTTTATCACTCTCTTTGGGACTATTCCTATCACCAGCTTTCCCTTTGTGAGCCTCTTGAAGCCATTCATCCAAAACAGGCACGCCCCTGATCTGTACAAACTTGTTCAGGCAGTCTACCCTATCCGTAGCTGCAATCACATCTGCTAATAGAACCCGACAAGTTAAATCTATTTTCTTACTATTATCAACTTGCATCAGTTGAACCAGCTTCTCAACCCCATCAGTACTTGTAAGGGCCCCTTTATCTGTTATTTTAGAAATCTCAGACTTAAACATGTTGTTGTCAAAGTTGCAACCAGTAGAATCACCATCATCTGCTTTTGAAGTCCGATCTCGCTTGTTAGGGTCTGTTACATGGTCACCCCTGTCCCTCTTCTTACCCTTGAGTTGAGAAGAAAAGGAAGTCCCACTGTTCTGTACACTATCTGAACCAGATTTTAACTGCTCCGCTGATGCTGGACCATTCAATCGCTTTGGAGAGCGTCCCCCAGACTGCACTGCAGCATGCATTTCTAGCCGAGTCTTATCTAATAGCTGATCTACTTCTTCCTGATGTTCCTGACAGAAAACGTCAGTGTCATAAGGAAGCATTAATCATTTAAAAATCATCCATATTTTGCATACAAGTAGAGAAAGATATTCAAGGTAGAAAAGTTTACATTTATATAATCCTGATCTGTTAGCCACCATAAACACTTATTCGCTATGTCATATACTCTCCTACATACAAATGAAGATATTCCCAATGGCAGGTCAACACCCTTGCGGAGAAATGCTACTTTACAAGGATGAAGCAAAGAAGCAGCAGATATTACGTCCCTGTGGAACGAGTAAAAGACTTCGTTGGGAGCTGCTTCTGGTAAAATGCCTTTTGCAAGCTTTACGTCAGCAGGTCGGTAAAGCCAATTTACACATAATTTGAGATAAGCCTCTTTGTCAGTCGAAAACCACCGTATAATTCCAATAAAAGGTGGGGCATTGCCAGCCTGGAAAAGTGCACAGTCACCCACTTGAATTTTTCTGCCGTCCTGCTAAGCAAAGATACATGTTATCTTAATTGCATAAAAGACAGATCTAACAAGTAATTAACAAACTATCTTCATAAAAACTCAAAGAATAACATATATTGAAAGAGACAAAATAAAAAAATATAAGGATATTTCAGCACAATCATAGGTAAGTTATGCATGGCAGAAACAAAATAATGGCATTTCAAGTGGCCAGCTAATTTTCTACTTAAAGAAATTGCATCATTGATATCTGTTGAAATTATTCTCCACTGGAAATTTATCATACAACTTTAACTGACATTTACCAGAGCGAATTCTCCGGCAAGGTTAAAACGCATAAAATGAGGCACAAATCATAGACAAAGCAGAAGCTACGCTGTAGTATTTCTAGATTGCTAATGAAAAAAAAAACTAAAGCCTGCAAATGCCAAAAATTAATTTCCTGATATAAACAATAGATAGATTTCTGTCAGCTTGTAAAGCTGCTTTCAGCAATCAACATACTAAAACTTTTTTGTCAGAAGCCCAAGGTGATCAAGATATTACAGCAAAAGAATCTAAAGAACATAATAATGGCCATAAAGATTTTCCAAACATGTTGTCAAAAATCAATGACCAATGATTTTCTTTAATGAACAGAATCAGATAGACAATCAAACAAATCTCAGTTTGCATTCCTCAGCAATTCTGTATTCATTAAATTTCAGCAATCATTAACACCTTATAGTTTCTAAAAACAAAATAGTCACTTAGCTACTTTAAAATCAATAATTAAATTGCTAGGTATGGACTAAAACAACTTAACCACCATACAGCAAATTTTAAAAAGCCCAACTAAAAGCATTAAATGAGTCTTTACCACGTCCATCAACATTCTGCTAAGCCAGCTTTTGAGTTACACTGCTAATAAATAAAAAAGGCACAAAATCCTTCCATTTGTTAGGAAGCTTGCATTACTGTAAAACTGCTCAAAGAAAAAAAGCAATAATTCTGTGAAAGCTTTTCAGCAAATTATATAATGATAAACAAGCACCCGCTTTCAGTAAACACAAAAAAGAAATTAGCATGCACAAAAACAGCCTGCTATAGTTTAAAACTCTTGCCACAGTAACATTATAATGTTTAGCATTTGATACGGCAAAATCTGTTAATATCAAAGTTCTAGTTGCCTACAAAGAGTTAAAAAGCATTAGAAAAAAAAATACACAACCGGCGCACAACTTAAAAAACTATCAGACCATCAACAAGGACCAACATCTTAAACATTAAATCATTCAATAAGAAAAATTGAGGCATCCATATCAGATAAGCTGCCTCTCCTATTAACAAAACACACAGAACCAAAGAATCAAAGTGAATGGACTGGCTAAGAAAAAATGCACACGCACCAAAGTGAGAAAGAGTCAAGAAAATGTCATTTATTTACTCCATGACATCCCTCAAAGGATAATTAAAGGAAAAAAAACGTAATATTGTAAAAAACAAAAAATAGAAGAGCAGAAATTCCTTATAATATTCAGGATCATATAAGATCAAAGTATTTTCAAGTGTACCATAGGCATAACCGCATAAATACAAATCAAGAATTTGAAGCACGATAACCATCAAATCAGAAAGATAAGAAAGTGCAAATATTGACGCTTTTTGGACTAAATGCTTCTTCTGCACACTCTCTAATACAATACATTTGAAGAAAGTGAGCATCCATATCCCCAAAACTTTCTATATATCCATTTTCTCTCTTTAAAAGTCAATACAACAACAACATCAAGCCTTTATCCCACTATGTGCGAATTCTCATTTAAATCTAATTAAAAAAAAAGGTCATTTCTCATATTTTCTAACAAAGCCTTTTAGGTTCACCTCTACCTTTCTTAATCTCTTTAAAAAATCAATAAATAAATAAATTTTAACTGAGCCATATTCTTGTGCAACTTCTATTTCAAAAATTACAAGAGCAAATATGTTAATATAAGCCTGAAAAACACACTAACACTTGAAAGTTGTATGCATTAGAGATTTTCTGAATGCTCAGTATTGCACAAGTATGATGAAGGAAAAAACAAAGGTTAAAAAAACAAAATGCTAAACCTCCGGATGCAACAAATATATACAAATACACTTTCCATTAACAAAGCTTTGTATATAATAATAACACAAAATTGGAGCCATTGTCCATTGGGTAAATTATAAGAAGGTCATGTCACTTGAAGGCCTCATAGTAGGGTTATCAGGGAATAATAAAGTTTTCTTTAATACAAAGTTCAGAAAAAGAAAAAAATAGAAAAAAGCCACCTTCTAGAAAAATTGAATACTGCATGAAAGCTACTTAAATTATTGCTTAAAAAAATTCAAGAAATCTTAAAATAAGGAGAGACATATTAAGATGTGAAAGCAATCAAGTTCTGCAAGGGTTTCTTTCACACTTTTTCATAGATAGGAACGATTACAACAACATCTTCCTTTATTGTATTAATTTAGACAACAATGGATAAAAAAGAAGGGTCCAGCTCCATAGTTCACATTACAAAATAAAGGGAATTTTCACATAATGAAGGTTGAGCACGCTTATAGAAGTAGAATTAAACAGCATGAAGTTGCTTTAGAGACTGCTGGTTCATAAAGTCAAAATTATCCAATTGTATATAAATTTAATTGCGTAGAGATATATCATAATTCTGTTCCCAAACAGAAAATGACGGCACAAATAATTTGTTAGTCTCTAGCATAACATGCATATTTATCCCGATATGGCTCCAATAAGGCTGGTGAGGATGATTATGAATAGCCCAAAGTCTTGAATGGGTTATTTTTGAATCTTACTGCAGGGGTTTTCCACCCTTCTTTAAATTTATATCAATGCCAAGAATTCATTTGGTGGCCATATATCTTGTTAATCCTTGAGCTCTAGCTTGTCAAACATTGATATCAAGATTATTATGAAGATGATACGCATGACAACTAGTCCATAATACAACATATAGATCATTATACCGCCAAGAAAACAAAATTAGTTTAGAGAGGATAAAACCGGCAAACCATGCTAGAAGTGGAAAAAGTTTAGTCTTCATAATTATACAAACTTTCCAGTAAAGCACCTATAAGAAAGAACAAAAAAATGAACTCTTTGTGAAAAATAAAATGACAGTTCATCACAATTTTACAAAACTAAAGCAATGCAAGCACTCATTTGCATTGACAGTCTACCAGCTCCAATTTGTTCACAAATGAAATCATTAAGCTGAAGAAGTAGGGTATCAATAAATCAGACGCTCATGACGTGCCAAGAAAGAAATAAAAGCTATGCATCAAGAGAATGCAAAATATGAGCTAGTTCATCCTTTTAACAAGCAATTCATGTTTTTTTCCTTGGGGATAAAGGACAAAAATAACAATGCAAACCATCCCGAGTGAAACAGGGACACCCTGCTCAACACGGCCCAAAATTTCCCGTAAAACAACTGTGAACAAAGAAACACAATCGAAAGACCCGATCCTACACGATCCACAACGGAAAAACCTCCCAGAATACAATCAACAGTCCACAAACCTAAGTCACATAACCCAGACCAACAAATCCCAAGACCCGAATCAAGGCCACGAATCCTTCAATCTGAAAACAGGCTCAACAACAGAAAAACCAATAATCCCCTTCACAGGCTGCCTCCTTCCTCTAATTGAGTTCCTCTGACTTATAGAGACCTGCACACCCACGCCTAACCAAGACCAGAGAAAAGGATTTACCTTCAAGAATGAATCTGCAGAAGTCTGGACCAAATTGGCCGCCGGAGATGGTGGCTGTACAATCACAGCCGGTTTCTCTACTGCTGCTGCTGTACCGGGCGCAGGGACCGACCACATGTGCTGCCTCCGTTTCCTCTCTTCACCTTGCCGCCCATGCATAGCCTTGCATCTTCCCCGCCGTTGTTGGTTCCGATCCCTCGTCCTCCCCGTGCGAGACACATCAATTCACCACCTTTGGACTAATCCCCTTGTTCCCGATGACGGAACCAATAAACCCCTAGGCACCGACCTGCTACCGCAACACCGATCCGGGAAACCCTAGATCCGCCGCGGTCACGCTCATCCACCGATCAAAAACGCCGAAACCCTAATTCTCACAGCGGGCACCAACGACTGAGCGACGACCTATCGAATCAAATCGAGCGACCGAGAGAACGGGAAAGGACACGAAAGGCGAAAAGCAAGGGATTTCTGGGAGATTTGGGTCGCGGAAACCGCGATCTGTGAGAAGAGAGAGAGAGAAGAGAGAGATGGATATTGCCTTATTGGAGAGACCACGCAAGACGGCAAAGAGCGGAAATGTGTACTTGGTAGAAGAGAGCGGGCAGTTCGGGCAGCGTAAACGGGCAACAATTGTCAAGCGTGCGACCGGCGAACTTCGCACATGCCAAGGGTTAATCTGCGCGGATCGCGCCTGCGTGCGGTTTTTTTATTTGAACAAATGACATCATAATTTGTTTTATTTTTATAAAATATCAATATCCATTTTTAGCAGATGTGAGATTTTTTGTTAGCTATTAATTGTTGGTAAGTTTGTGAGAATCAGAATGAACTAAAGTAATAGAGGTTTATAATTTAATGATTTAATAGAGATTGATTGAGTTAAACAATATTATTGTTACAGACTAGCATATTCGTTGTGATAGATAGATATATACTTTAGCATCCAAGTTTTGTACGAAGATCTAGCACACAAACAGATAAGAGAGAGGGGCGTGAGAGTCATAAGAGGCACCAAAATTTTTACGTTGAAAATTATGAAAAAAGGAAAAAACATAGGGTCTAGCTCAGTTAAAATGATTTCACTAGTATTTATTATTGATTACAAATGAGGCACTTCCATTGGGGGGATGCATTGGCATGATATAGTAAATATACACCATATAGAGCGCATTACATGGTGGTGGTTGGAAGAATCCAATGATAAGGGAACCATTCTCAAGAGAAAGTTGGCATGTTCATTTGGTTGGTAGGATGATGGAGGTTGGAGGGACCTTAGTCGGCGAGCAACGGAGGTTGGAGGGATTATAGTCGAAGAAAAATGGTGGTTTGAAGGATTGCAGTCAGCGGGTGACAAAGGTTAGATGGACTGTAGTTGGCGGGCGATAGAGGTCTGAGAGACCGTATTCAACGGGACCGTAGTTGGCGGGCGACAGTGGTTTAAGGGACTGTAGTTAGCATGTGGTGGAGGTCGCAGGGACCGTAGTCGGTTGGCGACAATGGTCAGACAAATCGTAGTCGGCAGGTGACGGCTGTAGGAAGGATCGTAGTCGATGGGCGATGGTGATCCAAGGGATTATAGTCGGCAGGTAGTGAAGGTCGTAGGTGAAAGTTCATGAAGGTTGTTAAACCTTTAAGAACAAGCTTGAGGCTAACCAAGAGGGGGGTGAATTATTTATTTTAAAAAATTACTTAAAGCAAAAAAGAAAAGTCTTTTTTATCTTTATAAATATTTTTAAATAAATAATTTCATCCCACAATGCGGAAGTAGATTAAATTCACAATAATAAAAAATTTCAACCACACTAAAATCACAAATGAGTGCGAAAATTAAAATAAGAAAAGTAAAAGACTGAACACACTAGATTTTATAGTGATTCGGTCAAATCTGACCTACGTCTACTCCCTAGAGGCCTCCTCCGAGTATTGCACTAAACCTTTTAGTGTCTCTCATTTAGCCCCCACAGCTAGGCAGAGAAGCTCTTACAAAAATATCTTTCACCAACCCGATGAGGCAGAGTACCCTAAATCTTTTTCACCCTCTTAATAAAGGCAGAGAACCTGAATCATTTTACTCCTTCTTGGAGTAGGCAGAGAACCTGAATCCTTCTATTCCCTCCTGAAGTAGGCAGAGAACTTGAATCCTTTTACTCCCTCCTGGAGTAGATAGAGAACATGAATCAGATGCTAAAGAATGTCTCCCCAAAGCTACAAAGGAATCAAGAAAGCAACTTGAAGAAGATAATGTAAACTTTTCTTGGAGTAAACTTTATGAATCCCTCACAACTCCCCCTCGCAAGAATCTCTCCCTTTCTTCTCTCCCAAAGCTCTCCTTCTCTTCCTTTAAGCTCCCTCTCAAGCATAATCAATAACAAAAGATTTTTCACAAGACAATGTAAGGGCTTAAATAAAGAGCCTTCAAAAGAAGCCCTAATTTTTAATTTGTCATTAAAGATTGTCTAGTACGATCGTGAGATCGTCCTCTAAGATTAGTACAAGACATCTCTTTTAGATAGTGCGAACCATATTGTCTTGTATGATCAGTTCAAGTATTTGTGCTGATCGTCCAGTACGATTAGTTCAAGATATTGTACTAATCGTCCAGTACGACAGGCGATGATGGGCGATGATTTAAATATCATCCCATACATATCTCGGGTCGTGGTGTACAACCGCCCTGTACTATTAGAAGAAAAATCATGGTTTTTTATCTTAGATGATGCGGGACGATCAAGTATCATCCCATGTATCTCTCGGGTTGTCCAGCATGATCGTCGCCGATCGTCCTGTATGATCTGATCGAGCAATCTGCCATAATTAGTCCCATAATCAAAGGCTCAATTTAGGTATGATTGTCATAAATCGTCTAGTATGATGTATATTGTATTGTATGATTAGAATAAATTTTGAATATTAAAATATTACCTAAATTATGATTAACGGCTATTTTTTATAATCATAACTGATCATCCTATACAATATGAATCATCTAGTATGATTAGTTGATCAACCTCAATTAACAGGGTGCCCTAAATTAAAGATTTTTTTGTTTAATTGATCGTCCAGTACGATTAATTTAGAAAATTCATCTTTCTCCTAACTCACTAACTCACCCCCTTGAGTGTGTATGTGTGTGTGTGCAAGATTATTTAGCTTAATATCCACTAGATACATGATTTGACTCAAGAAAGATAAATATTTATTGAAATTGAAATTATAAACAGACTCAACCCTAGTCTATTCGATCTTGAGCTAATTGATATTCCGAGTGGACTTATGGATCTAAAATGTTAGTGAGTAGGACAACAAAATAGATATATAATAATAACTGTGATAAAGAAATAATAATATTTATTATCATCAAAATTACATTACTTGGGCCTAGATTTGCAACAATCTCTCACTTTTTTATAATAATAAATATTATTATTTAAAAATATTAAAAGCTTTTGACATTCTCTAAAACTCCCCCTCGTTTTGAAAGTAAGGAAAGTTAAATTATTATTTTTTAAGGAAATACTAGACATAAGTAAAAATAGAAGACAAGTAAGTAGAAAACTAGTTTCACTAAAATACATGATGCAAATAACAGACTACTCCCTCTTTTGACATCACAAAAAGAAGAAAAAAGAAAATACTAAACATAACAAAGTAAGTACATCACAAAAATAGACAATAATAGAAATAAAATTGACTAGAACCCATAAGGATCCTGATCAAAAGGAGGTGGTGGTGGTGGCTAAAAGAGGCGGTGAAGAGAGGCAAACTGATCTCCAAACCAGGCCATATCCTGGTTATGCTGCTGCTGCTATGCTACGTAGGCATCAAAGTGAGCTAAGTCTTGGTCATGCTGCTGCTGCTGCTCAGCTATGTAGGATTCAAAATAAGCCTCTCACTGATCAAACATCTGAACCAACTGATCAATCTGAGACTGCTGGAGGATAGGGACAGGTGCAGGAATAGGTCATTCCTCCTCTTCCACAGGCTCTTGACGCAAATTATTATGACGAGTACTGTGAAGGACATAGAAGGAGATATTGGAATAGAATATAGGGAGGTGATCAGGTGAAGCTGAAAATTGAAAATTATATTTTGACTCTAGGATAAAGGCAATGAGATGTCTTAAGGCTAGGTTAGCCTTTCTTTTATAGCCAGGATCTCTAATATATGTTAGATATTCAATATAGTGAATGATAAAATCAGCTGCATTAAAGTCAATTTTAGCTATAATGTAGTAGGTGGTAAGTGAAAGAATAGGTGGTAAGTGAAAGAATAGGTGTAATGTGAACGATCCCCAGCTTTAGGAATACTTGAGTTACGAAGGATGTACTGGATGTTTCAGGCATCCTAAACTAAAGTGTTGACTTGGGCTATATGGTAGTTAATATTGGTTCTCTTAAGAATGGTGTTAGCAGGAGCCCAATTATATTCAGGATCTGAAGCCAAGATGTGAATTTTGTCTTCAGTGGTAGAAAGGTGAAGGAATTCTTAAAAATTTGGTAGCTTTTTTCTATAAGCCTTCTATTAACATACGATTGTAGGACAGTAAATTCATTGTTAATACGAATATTTGTAAAGATTTTAAACAGGAGTTCAGAGTTGAATGAAAAGGCTAGTGTGAGAAGGAAACCAAGAGTTATTCGAGTAAACAAATCAAGTACTTAAAAATTCAAAACATTTTGGGGGTTATGCCAGCAGTTTTATAACGGTTATAGGCCATTTCATCAGCTTCCTCAGTGAATCAAGGATAGATAGCACTCCTAGAAGAGCTATATATAAGTACTCAAGACCTTTTTCCACCAGTCATTGCATGAATAAGAGTGCAAGAGGGAAGGGTTTAAAGGAGTTGAAAAGTGTGGAGAAAATGAAGAACTAGCTGTTGTTTATATAGGAATCGATAGATCGTACAGTACGATCATGAGATCGTACTGGACAATTTTGTGCAATCAATTCGTCCAGACGATTGGTCAAAAAGAAAGTCATATCATACAGTATGATTATACATCGTACTAGATGATTAGACACAAGACGATCATCTCGAGGATTCAGCTTGCACTATCATTAACGGACTTAATCATATGGTACGATACGTGGATCGTATATGATAATTTATCATAAAGGATCATACCAACAACATTCAAATCGTCCAATGGCTCCTATCACGTGGATCATACAATATAAAGTATGAATTGCACGGGACGATCACCAATAATTGATTGATATCAGCTGTTGGATGTGCTATGATCAAAGAAGTGATATTTTGTTAAGATCGTATAATATGATGTGATCATACTAGACGATGTGAATAAATATTGAAGAACTTAGAGAATGGAATGTGACGATCAGAAATAGTTCAAAATAAAAACCAAGCAAAAATAATAGAAAATAGATCAAAAGATATGACAAAAATAACCATAAGACAACATCAAAGTTTTTTTTAATTAATTTGCTCCAGTAAATGATAAATTTACCTCATTATTAGATTTAAAAATCAGTAAGAAATGAATTGATAATGTTGAAATTTAGAAAGGTTAGAAAATCGATCTTGTTAATCCTAGCTCGGACACCTTACAGGTTAAAATCCTTTTTAAATAAAAATCTAATTCAGAAAAAAATTAGATAGGAAAAGTGATCTTTTTAAACTTCGTTTCAAAAAAATATCTGATGGAATATATTGCAAAGTAATCAATCAGAAATTATGATTTTTAAATTCAAATGTAGGAGATATCAATATATATATGGAGTCTTCCAAGAGTTTAAAGATTTGAAAGAAAGGGAAGCTAACTTATAGTTGGCTCATTTTGTGCCTCTTTTATCAGCTTTTGATGTACATTGTGCATCTTTTAATTTTCTGATACACTTTATGCATCTTATAATTCTTTGACAGTTATTATGCATCTTTTCAAGTTTGGACTCATTTTGTACCTCTTTTTATTTTTGCATGCTTACTTCCTTTCTAAATCTTTTAAAAAAAGTCTCAGTTGTGAGATTATCTTTTAAATATAAGAGAAGACAAACTCACTTTCTTATAGAAGGAAGAATAAACCACAAAATAGATTCATATCCATATGATAAATGTAAACAACTTGATTAAGAAAATTTAAAAGAGATTCATTGACTTGGAGTATTATTCATATGAGATATATTACTGTATGAAGATAAAATAAATCTATATTTCAAAGTCTAACTTTTAATTTGAAATAGATTTTGATTAAAAAAGAAAATATTTCACTAAAGGAGTTAGAGAAAGAGAAATAATCATTAATATTTCTTCCTTTAACTATTTTATAGGAGTCAATCACTGCTTATATGCTTCTGAATAAAAATAAGACAAAAATATCATTTAAGAAAAAAGAATTCAATAGCAGAAGTGACCAGTGATCTGATTCTTATGACACTGAAGGAAAACAACAGAAAATCAAAAGCATAAAATAAAAACACATAAATAGAAACAAACATATAAATAAAATAAAAAAAAGTTGAAACAGAAAGTATCAATTTCAAGCATAAATATCTATCACACATAATCTAGTTCTTAAGGTGTTGAAGGTTTCAAAGGCCAATGGTTATGTAAAGATATCATCAAGTTAATTTTTAGTGGCTATATGGTGTAGCTCTATGTCTCTTTTGGTGATATGATCCCTAATAAAATGGTGCCTTATATCTATATATTTTATCCTGGAGTATTGGATTGGATTCTTGAAATGTAGATGACACTAGTGTTATCACATAAGATTGAAATGGTACCTATAGGTAATCCTAAATCCAATATATATTATTTTAACTAAATGATTTGGGCCACACAACTTCCTAAGACTATGTATTTAACTTCAACAGTGGATAGAGCAACTAAGTTTTATTTTCTACTGGATTAGGAGACTAAGGACTGCCCTATAAATTGACATATTTCAGAAGTACTTTTTCTATCAACTCTGCATCCTATAAAATCTGAATCAGAATATCCTATGATTTCAAAGGAAGTGTTATGTCTAGGATATTAGATTCCTAAGTTTTGGGTTCCTAAGAGATATCTAAAGATTATCTTAATAGCAGTCAAGTGGGGCTCTTTTGGATCAGCTTGAAATCTGGCACAAAGATAAACACTAAACATAATATAAGGTCTGCTAGCAGTTAAGTAAAGAAGTGATCCAATTATTCCTCTATATTTCTTCTGATCAACTGATTTTTTATTTGAGCCCTTATCTAATTGAATAGTAGAGCTCATGGAAGTGTTTATTAGCTTGGCCTTATCCATTTCATATTTCTTAAAGATGTTCTTAATGTATTTTGATTGACTAAGAAAATTTCCATCATTCTTCTGCCTTATACTAAATCCAAGAAAGTAGATCAGTTCTCCAATCATACTCATCTCAAACTTTTTAATCAATTTTTTTGAAAATTCATCACATAAATTTTTATTAGAAGATCAAAATAGAATATCATCAATATAAATTTAGATAATGAGTAGTTCATCTATTATCTTTTTCAAAAATAGGGTGGTGTCTATGCTCCTCTTAATAAAGGTTCTCTCTAGTATGAATGTGCTTAGTCATTCATACCATGCTCTAGGTGCTTGTTTTAGTCCATGTAATATCTTTTTTTAATTTGAACACATGATTAAAAAATTATGAATTTTTAAAGTCTGGGGATTATTCAACATACACATCTTTTTTATTACTCCATTCAAAAAGGCACATTTGACATCCATTTGGTATAGTTTGAATCCCTTAAAACAGGTAAATGCTAGTAGCACCCTAATAGCTTCCAATCTAGCTACATGGACAATGGTCTCTTTAAAGTCAACCCCTTCTATCTGGTTATACCCCTTAGCCACTAATCTTGCTTTATTTCTCACCACTGCATTAGAATCATTCAGCTTATTTTTGAAAGCCTATTTAGTTCCAATAATACTCTGGTTCTTAGGTCTTTCAATTAATTCCTAAATATTATTTTTCACAAATTAATTTAACTCTTCTTACATGACTAGGATCCAAAATTCATCAGATAGGGCTTGATTTATATTGATGGGTTCAGTCATTGAGATGAAGACAGAGTGGTTTACTTCGTTTCTAAATCCATACATAGTTCTAACATATTCAAATGGGTCTCCTAAGATTAGTTCTTTAGGATGACTTAAAGAATATCTCTATTCTCTAGGTAGTGAATTTTTAGATTTTACTCTTTCCTCCATATTTACATATTCTACTTCTTAGGTGATTTCTACAACTTTTTCTTCTATCCTAAACCCTCCAGAATTATCATATTCATCAAATATAATATGAGTGGTCTCCTTTACCACCAGTATCTTTTTATTGAAAACTCTATAGATTAACCCTATTTAGAACATAACAGGTTGTATTCATCGCTCTGTTCAGAAGTATTTTGGAAGTGAGTATTCAGCTAATATGGCTCTAGCGGCTTCTACTAGGGTCCTCTTCTTTCTTTCAACAATCCCATTCTACTGAGGGGTTCTGGAAGCTAAAAATTTATGATCTATCTCTTACTTCTTATAATAGGATTCAAATCTTTCATTCTCAAATACTCTATCATGATCACTGTAAATTGTCAGAATTTCACAACCTAGCTTCCTCTGAATTCAAGTGGAGAATATCCTAAATTTCTCAAATGATTCATTTTTATGAGATAGGAATTTAACCTAAGTAAACCTCGAGTAATCATCAATAATCAAATACTCAAAGATTTTTCCTCCTATGCTTGCAGTGCTAATAGGTCCAAAAAGATTCATGTGAAAGACTTCTAAATGTTTGCTAGTATTAATATCCTTGATTGAGTGGAGGAGGATTTAACTTATTTTCTTAATTGACAGGCATCACACATGTGGTCCTTAGTGAACTCTAGTTTAGGTATGCCTCTCACTAAGTCTTTTTGGATGATTTTTTAAAGATTTTGCATGCTTGCATGATACAATCTCCTATGGCATAACCAAGATTCATTAGCAATAGTTTTTAGACAAAGAGAGTTAGTAGGTTCAATATAATCTGAATCAAGTATGTAAATATTATGGATTCTTTTTCTTTGCAGCACAGAATTTCCATTTAAGCTTTAATATACAGCTGGTAGATAAGAATTTAATGCTGAAGCTTTTATCACAGAGCTCGCTAGAGCTAGCTTATACTAAGCAAATTATATTTTAATTCATGTATCAGTAAAATATTTTCAATGAGAAAATTTTTAAGTTGTCAATTATACTTGATCCCACCACTCTGCTGGTGGTGTTATCTCCAAGTGTTACCTTGCCTCCTGCTCTGACCTCTAGCAAAATGAATTACTTTACATCTCTAATTATGTGCCTTGAATATCCGTTATCTAGGTACCATATGCTCTCATGAGACCTTTTGTGAGAGCAGCCCTATAAAATCATCAATGATCAGATTTGGAACCCAAATAAGTTTTGGTTCCACCTTATAGAATGTGGGATGAAATGCTTGCATACTATACTGTGAATTATATAATTTTGATCTCTTCACAAAATATGTTCTACGATGGATATTACAAGTGTGAGAGATATGTCCTAACATGCTACAAGAGAAATATCTAACTCTAAAAAAAGGGTTTACTAATGTATGTGGGTTATGGTGCCTCTTTCTAGGTTTAAATGCATGATGTGATGGTGTGTTATGAAACTGTGCAAGTGTTGGAGGTGTTTTATTTTCTTTGAAAGCTTTTAATTAAACTTATAAATATTTGTTTGTACTTTCAAGAATTGAATTTTCAATTCTTAATGTATGCTCACTACCATCTAATTTACATGCAAGAGTTTCTAATTTCTTGAATACATTTTCTAATTCAACATGTGATATTTTTAAGGAGTCATGTTCAACAACTAAATCAAGATGCTTCTTATTTAACAAGTTAAATTCATCTAATAAAGTCATATGATTATTATCCAAAGTGGAATGATCGTTTCTAAGGCATTCACGCTCTTTCTATAGATTTAAAAAGTTAGATTTAAGGCTTGCATGCAATTTCTTGAGCTTCCTATATGTAGTATAAATTTTTTAGAAACTTTAAATAATTCAACATAAGAAAGCTCACATACCTCCTCATGATTAGAATGATTAAGATGATTATTTACCATTAAGTACATGTTGGTTATCTCCTCTTCTATTTTAGTTTTAAATGAGTCTGAAGCAAAGTCTGTCTAGAAAGCCTTCTAAGTCCTTTGCTTCACCTTCTTGAATTTAGCTTTTTCCTCATCCTTCTCCTTGCTCGGGTGAGCTTTATGAGTTGGGCAATCATGCCTCAAGTGCCCTGACTTCCTATATTCAAAATAAATAATATTAGAAAAAATTTTAGAATTTTTATTATTTTTACCTTTATTCCATTATTGATGATGCTTTTGCTTTTTCTTTAAAAAGCTTTTAAATTATCTAGTCATCAGTGATATGTCATCCTCTTCTTGTTCAGAAGTATTACTATCAGAATCATTAGCCTTTACGGCTACAATTTTCTCTCTTCTCTTCTCACCTACATCAAGCTGCCTTTGACTCACTCATTGCTCATAAGCAATGAGTGACCCAAGTAAGTTATCAATGGAGTAAATATTCAGATCTTTAGACTCAATAATAGCAATAATTTTTACCTCATAGGAGGAAGGTAAATAATGCAGAATCTTATTAATTTTTTTATAGTTAGTGAGTTCTCTTTCTAATGCATGCAGGAAAGTAACAATCTGAGTAAATTTAGTGTACATTTTAGAAATTAATTCACTAGGTTTCATACAAAATAATTTATTATCATGGAATAAAATATTCAACCTAGATTATTTTACTTCATTAATTCCGTCATAAGATATGCAAAGTTTGTACCAAATCTCCTTACCAGTAGTGCAAGTAGAAATATACATGTAATCTTCATATTTTAAAGCACAGAAAAAATAGTTCAAATATTTTACATTCAGTTGTGCTAAATATCTATCTTATATTCTTCATTCAGAATAAGAAAGTTCAGTTTTAATGCCATTAACAAAATATGAAGGTGCAAAATATCCTTTCTGAACTAATATCCATATGCGATAATCTATAGATTATAAAAAAAGTAGACATATAAATTTTTTAAAAATCAAAAGAAATATTATCAAATGAAGGTGATCATGTGATTGAATATCCTTCCGCAGTATTACGATTTTTAAAGTTAGCTATTGATCTTTTTTTAGAAGTTTTCTAAAACTTAATTTATGAATTCTACTATGATACCACTTGAAAGTTCATGAAGGTTGTTAAACCTTTAAGAATAAGCCCTAGGCTAACCAATAAAGGGGTGAATTAGTTATTTTAAAAATTTACTTAAAGCCAAAAAAAAGTCTTTTTTATCTTTTTTAACATTTTAAAATAAACAATTTTATCCCACAATGCGGAAGCAGATTAAGTTTACAATAATCAGAAATTTCAACCACACTAAAATCACAAATGAGAGTGAAAATTAAAATACAAAAAAGTAAAAGAACGAACACACTAGATTTTATAGTGGTTCGGTCAAATCTGACCTACGTCCACTCCCTAGAGTCCTCCTCCGAGTATTGCACTAAACCTTTTAGTGTCTCTCCTTTAGCCCCCATACCTAGGCAGAGAAGCCCCTACAAAAATCTCTTTTGATGAGACAGAGTACCTTGAATCTTTTTCACCCTCCTAACGAAGGCAGAGAACCTGAATCATTTTACTCCCTCCTAGAGTAGGCAGAGAACCTGAATACTTTTACTCCCTCATGGAGTAGGCAAAAAATCTGAATCCTTTTACTCCCTCCTAGAGTAAGCAGAGAACTTGAACCTGATGCTAAAGAATGTCTCCCTAGAGCCACCAAGGAATAAAAAAAGTAGCTTAAAGAAGACAATGGAAACTTTGCTTGGAGTAACCTTTGTGAATCCCTCACAACTCCCCCTTATAAGAATATTTCCCTTTCTTCTCTCCCAAAGCTCTCCTTTTCTTCCTCTAAGCTCCCTCTCAAGCACAATCAACATTAAAAGATTTTTCATAAGACAATATAAAGGCTTAAATAGAGAGCCTCCAAAGGAAGCCCTAATTTTTAATTTATCGTCAAAGATTGTCCATTTTGATCGTGAGATAGTCCTGTACTATTAGTTCAAAATAATCATTTTAGATAGTATGAACCACATTATCTTGTATGTTTAGTTCAAGTATTTATGCTGATCTTCTAGTACAATTCTGCAATCATACGGTATGATTAGTTTAAGAAATTATACTGATCATCTAGTATAATAGGCGATGATGGGTACGATTTAAATATTATCACATACATCTCGTGGGTCGTCCAGTACGATCGCCCTGTATGATTAGAAGAAAATTCATGATTTTTTATCTTGGATAATATGGGCCGATCAAGTCTCATCCCATGTATCTCTCGGATCGTCCAGTATGATCATTATCGATAGTCCTGTACGATCTGATCGAGTAATCTATCATAATTAGTCCCCTAATCATAGGATTAATTTAGGCATGATTGTCATAAATCATCCAATACGATGTATATTATACTGTAAAATTAGAACAAATTTTAAATATTAAAATATTGCCTAAATTATGATTGATGACTATTTTTCATAATCATAACTGATCATTTTATATGATATAAATCATCTAGTAGATTAGTTAATCAATCTTAATTAACATGGTGCCCTAAATTAATGATTTTTCTGTTTAATTAATTATCCAATATGATTAGTTTAGAAAATTTATCTTTCTCCTAACTCACTAACTCATCCTCTTGAGTGTATGTGTGCAAGGTTACTTAGCTTAGTGTCCACCAGATACATGATTTAACTTAAAAAAATAAATATTCATTGAAATTAAAATTACAGACAGACTCAATCCTAGTCTGCTCGATCTTGAGCTGATTGACATTACCAGTGAACTTATGGACCTGAAATATTAATAAGTAGAACAATAAAATAGATATACAATAATAATAATGATAAGAAAATAATAATATTTATTATCATCAAAATTATAATACTTCGGCTCAGATTTATAATAGTATGGATCATAGTCAGCGGGCGACATTAATGTTGGTGTTTGAAAGTGGTTTTTGAAAAATCTAGTTTTCTTTGGGAATTTTAATTCAGGATTTCAGTCTCAAAATCAAACATGTTGTTATAAACGATATATCATCCCGGGAGGCGAAGATATCATTTCTTAATGGATTCAGATAATTAAACTAAGAATTTCATCAAGGCTGTAATAATTAAATTTGAGGAATGATGACATGTAACCCCGAAGGGTTAATATGACATTCTATCAAGCATTTAACTATAATAGTCTAAATGGGAGATCATTAATTCCATATTTAAGAGTGTGATAACAAATGATATATCCTCCCAAGGGAAGAAAATACCATCTGTTATCAATTATTTGAATATAATAATAATGATCATTGTTGATTTAATTATTCCAAAAAAGATTAATTGAGTTTTGAAAATCGACTTTTGAAAAAGTTAATTTGGGCTCTAAATCTCCTATGAGTGCAAGCCCTCGTAGTTAATTACATCGTAGTAAGATTGAATTTTTTACGAATACTCTCGATTAAAATAACGTCAGAAATTTTATTTAGGGGATTTCAAGGAGTGGATATCAAAGGAGGTAAAACTGAAATTTTAAATGGGATTGGATCAAATTTTGAACACTTATTTTAGAGTTAAAGAAAGAGGGGCAGGGGATACTTGGAGATTCTGAAATAATTTAGAAGTGTCCCGACCTAAACTAAGTGTTGGACTTTAAATTTTAGATTGAGAGAGAGAGTTTAGTTTGAGTTGATTGATTTATTAAAAATTTGGGATTACGTTCTCAGAAGTTGGAGTCTTATAATTCAGAATCTGTCCTGAATCCTAAATCTAAATTTTAATACTAGATTATAGTCGTCCAAATTTAATTAATACAGTGCAAAATCTGGACTTACCCTAGCCTGAATTAGGGAAGCAGCTAACCACCTAGTCGATTTAAAATCCATGAGTCCGGTCATTTTGAAAGAGTGATAGGGACATTATAATTAAGGTTTTTTGAGAATTATAACCGACATCTAGATCTTGTCCTAATTGGTCTCCTGACTTATGTTGGGTGTAAATGTTAAAGAGAAATGCAATTAAAGTTTTAGACACTTTTTATTAATTTTTAATGCAATGCATATTGATCGACTCGATTGAATACATAAAATAGAATGAATCAGTTTTAAAAATGCTTAAAAATAGTTTTTTATCCTAGAGATTATATAGATTCCCCTTGATAGATCTACACCCTCATAGGTCAGGTGGTCTGTTAGAACCCGTAGGCGGGGAGGTGCCTAACAAAGGAAAAGAAGAGTGCAGCAAAGATATTTATGAGAACTCCTAGCGATCCCGAGCTTACTTCTTAGATCGTTAGAGTTTCTATATTATCTTAAAATTTTTATTAAATTTTTAAGTAGAAAAATTTTATCATGCCCTCATGAGCCTCCGCATATCCATGCTAAAAAAATTTGGCACACAAGCATTAAAAAACTAAGAAAAGTAAGCAATCATATAGGCAATCAAATCAAAGCAAACATATCAATATAATTAATTTCTTAAAGTACAGTCCATAGGCAAATGCCCCATTTATTATAACCCAAAATTACATAAATTAAAAGTGGTCAGGCACCACTAACCACAAACCCGAATTCTAATCCTAAGAAAGACGCAAGTAGACTTTGAGTGGGATACTTTTCTATCTTTAGTTCTCAAACCTTCTCCTCTTTGGGCTCCTTGAATTCGTTGTAGCTGGATACCCAAATGGGAAAGAAAATTCTACCCCCGAGGGGGAGGTTATTCTTGGGGTAGTGGAGTGATCCAAAATTGAGCTTTCAAATGAAAAGGACTACCCCCTGAGGGGTATCCTTTTCTTTTTAGAATTTAATTTTGAATCTAAGTATCCCAAACTTAAAAACACTTTTACAACTCTTAACTTTGAATGAATTACATTAATATAAAAAAAGAAACATTCTAGACTCTCCTACAAGGTTATCCGAAGCATTCAAATATAAAATAATCCCAAGCATTTATATAATAAAATTAAAATTACTTATCCAGCCACGCTTGATCGAGTTGTTATTTATTTGGGGGCTAAGCAACTGAAGCACCTGTAGCATTCTATAATAATTATTATTTTTAGCCCCTTTTATTGCCCTGTATGAGCATGATCATCTGAAGAAAATTCAGTGAGCATCTAGATCATTCCTAACCTAAGGGTAATCTAATCGCTCATCACATCAATTCACAGAGTACATTAAAAGTAAATAAACGCATCAATCAATTTTCAATCATAACATGTAATAAAATCTTAAAAAGCTCGGCATACAATAGTAAAGTAAATACCGGCCTAGCCCAGACTAGAGTTGGTTGTCCTAGCAAACTATCTAAAGTGTATGTTGAAGACCAAGTGGCTGGGGTAGATCCTAATTTGGGTTATTAATTGAAGTTGTCTAGTGCTCGAGTTTGTTGAAGGTTTAAGGAGAGATTTAATTAGAGTTTAAATATTAATGTATTAAATTTTAAATTAAGTGTATTTTGAGGATTGAATGATCGCCACCTTTGTTGTTCATCTAGGCCGTAAAGTTTATTTCACCTTTCTCGGGGTTAAGCTAGTAGCCTCATAGGCCTAGGTTACCCAGTAGTGATCGAGGTTGATTAAGTTAATTTAGTTGGCTCAATATTAAGGGGTTAATAATTATTAATTAAGTTGATTGGGGGCTAATTTGAAAGGTTTAATTAACTTATATTTTTCATCAATCGATTCATGGCGTTGTGCCACCAAGCTCGAGGAACTAGGCCTCCTTAAAACCTGGAATAGTTCATCCTAAAAACTTTATCTTTAGAGTGGTTATTGCATATTAGAATGTTGGTTAAGTGGTTTTATTAATCAAATGAAGTTTTTTGAATTTTTAACAAATTATTAATTTTTTTTGGATTTATTGAAATTATTTAATAACATTAATTAAGGGTCTAAAAGTTGACTTTTTAAATTAAATTAAATTTTAAAAATTTTAGATTTTTAACAAATATTAGATCTTATGATGAGTAGTTAGACTATTAGTATACTCAATTTGAAGTTCTCTACAAAAAGTTATGATTTTTCAAAGTTTGGGCCTAGATTTTAATTACGATTGACCGAAAAGTTGACTTTTTTAACTTTAACTTAATTTTGAAGGTTGACATTTTTAGAAATACTAGACCTTAAATATAGTTTAATGACTAAGTTTAGTTAATTTGAAATTTTATACAATTAGTTATGAATTTTTAAAATTTTCTTAATTATTTGAATTTGAAAATTATTTAATTAGAAGGTTTTAGGAGTTTTGATCCAAATCCACTCCAAACTTCATGGAATCACCCCCAAAGGTCAGGAATGACCCAAGGAGGTGTTTCCAAGTGTTTGGAATTTATTTAATATTTTTAATTATTTTTAACTAATTAATTTAATTAATTATTGATTTTCATCAAAACCTAAATTATAGCTAAATTGGAGGTCTACTCAAGGGGCTTTTATTTTTCTTAGGTAGAGGACTAAGTTCTAGTTAGTTTGAGATATTATTTATATTTTTTAGATTAAAATTTGATTTAATGTGATTTTTTAAATTTTTTGGGTCCTTAAATGGGCTGAAATTTAACATGTTTAATTTTGTATCCTAATGAACTTTAAATCCAGTCAAATTTAAACCTATGGCAGAAAATGTTACTAAGTTCAATGTGGTTAAGTTTTACCCCTATTGGGTATGTGTACAATCCCCTATAAATTTTTAAAGTTTTGTAGATATTTCTTTAATTATTTTTCCTATGTGTCACTGCTGTTTAATTGTCCAATTTCTGTCCATCTAACCCTGACATTAATGTATACACACCACAGAAATTTCAAAGCATAATAATAAAAATCTAGGGAGTTATGAATTTTTAAAGTTTTGAGTCTAAAATTCACATCACAATAATTACTGGGTATCTGACCCTAGAAAAATCATAGAACATGCCTAAGATATCCAAATATTTTCCACCAAAATTTGGGCACTAATTGATCACTGGATTGTGAGAAAAGTATAAAAAATTAATTTCAAACAAACTATAATATCTCACAATCCAATAATCAAATCAACTCTAAACATAATTTTAATAGATACTAGACTAAAGTATCTTTCCAACAAGCCCAAAAACATCTAATTTGGTGGAAAATTTGATTTACTTTAAATTTTGGAAGATTCTAGGCATTAAATGAATTTTTAAATCCAATTCTACTCAAATCGGGCACCGATGCTGCCAATCCAATCATTGGCAATGATTGGCTGGACGATGGTGCGGCGCCGCGGTACAGGGACACGCATCGGCCCTGAATGGGCCACTTATCCATGTCAGCTCGTTGATCCCGTTGTCGAATCAACCGCGGGATAAACTGACTGTTGAGATTCAGCCACGCAGCATCCCACGATCCAAACTGACCCTCGCTCGAATCCAGGAGAACACGCACGATCGGGGGGGATGATTCGACAAGTTTTGGGCCGTCCGATCGTGTCTTCGTCGAAATAGTTCAAAATTTTCAAACGCATATATCCTCCAAAATACTCGATGAAATTATACGAAATTTGAAACATAACTCGAGGGCAATGTAATCTAGAAATGCCTGGAGTTTGGAGGCTCCATGCATTACAAATTTCTTACATATTCAAATTAAAATTTTACCTAAAAGTGAGAATATCTTATAATCTACATGGTGGATTTTTTTGATCTTAGACTCCTTTTGCTCCTGCTGATATCCTCTACAAGTTTGCTGAAGACTCCAGAGAATTTTGATGGCTGGATTTGAAGGTATTGAAGAGAGATAGTGTTTCTCTCTTTTCTTTCTCTTTCTTCAATGAAATGGTGGATTTAATGGTGGAAATGATGGGGGAAAGCTTGGAATGGCCTTGGGGAGTGCTGGAGAGTATGGGAGAAGCTCTTGGAAGGTTGGAGGCTACTGGAGTTTGGGACTTAGGTGAAAATGAGCAAGAATGAGAGTTTAGGTCAAATTTTCACTACTTAACCCCATGCTTTTAAATTGGATGGCTAGGATTTGATTAGGGATGCTTTGGATGGGTGACAAGTGTCCCTAAGGCAACCCAAAATCAGAAGAAAGCTTGTGGAGTTGAGTGTGACTTGCTTTGGTCAATGGAGAGGGGACCACAATCTTTTCCATCATTTGGCTAAACCAAGATTAAGCATGATTTAGGGGGCTGGTTTGGGGCCTCTTAGGAGAGGAAATGAGCCACTTTTCACCAGGTTTAAGCAGGGTTTAGATGGGAGAATAGAATTTCCAAGGTGGCATGGTGATGTGGCGATGACTTAAGCTTTTCCATGGGTTCAAAGGGGTTGTTGACTTGCTGACATATTAACCAGTCAATAATGATTGGGATGGGTCCTAAGAAGGTTATGAGAACTGCAGGAAATTATCCCAAGAGGTTTGTAATTAAGGGGATTGAAGCTTTGAATAAATACATGAGATTAGAGAGGGTTTTAACCCCTCCAAATGGGTTGACCAAGTCAACCCAAGGGGAGTTTGACTTGGAAAGTTTTGTCCATGTCAAGGGTGTTCAATTAAATGATTTTGAGGGGGTGATTTGAATTAAAATGGGTTGAATGATTGAATTTGGCAAGTGTGTAGGTTAAGAGTTGATTTGGTCAACCATGGTTGACTTGGTCAATCATGATTGACTTGGTCAACCTGGTCAAATCAAGACTTAAGTTTGGGTCCAATGGATCTCAAATATTATTTGGGATTCATTGGAAAGAGTTTCAAAGATTAAAGAGATTGAACCATGTTGAGTTTTGGTCGAAAGTCCAAAAATCTCTTTAAAGGGCATTTTGGTCATTTTGATCTCCAATCAACTCTGGGTCAAACTGGGTCCAAAAAAATACAGATTAATGATCAATAGGTCATAATAAAGGTGATGAAAGTGGTTAGAGAGTTTGGAGGAAGTTCCAAAGTTAAATTCTATGAGGTGACAAGTCTAGTGGCATGGGCCATAAATATTTGAAGGTTTTATAGCCTTTAGAAATAAATCTAGTTTTTGGGGCTAGGAGTGTCAGAATGAGCTTAACTTTGGATGGTTGACCCTAGAGACATACCTATGTAATTGATAGATCCTAAATCAGATGTTCGTAGACTGGTTTCCACGAGATCTGGAAATTATCCTAGAAAGGATTTCAGGACCTTAGTCCTTAGCCCTTGGATATGGATTGGATTTTGGATTTAGATGGTTATAAATGACTTATCCATGTCATTAGCAATCAAAAAAATGATTGTTGATAATTGGATGGGATTGGAGTGTGATTGAAGGTTAATCAAGGGGTTGACTGGGATTGGAGTAAAACTTGAACTTGGAGTGTGGAGTTTGGATTTGAATAGGATTGGATTGGATCCTGAATGGAACCTATATGATTGAGTGGTGGACACCCCTCAATCATTACACTACAGGAAAATCACCCATTATCGGCGAAATTTTCTGGCGGCTTTCCGGCGGTCAATTTTTCGACGGCTTTCCGGAGGAATATTTCTGATGTAATTTACCGACGGCATTCCGGTGGCTTTTCCAGATTTCTGGCGGCTTTTAAATAATTTAACTAAAATGATTAAAAATTTAACTATTTAAATGATTTAACACAAATGGTTAAAAAAATATTGACTAATTTAAGTTAATTATTTCATTAATGTAAGTAAAAATATTTAACTTTAAAATTATTATTTAAATTTTATTTTCAATAATTAGTAATTTTAAAAGTATTTTAATTAATTATTAAGTTAATAATTTATTTTAATTAAATTTAAATTGTAATACTTTATTTTAATTCATTTTCATTTTTAAATTAATTAGTAATTATTAATTTTTATTTTTAATTTAATTATTAATTTTTATTTTCATAATTTAATTATTTTGTAAATTTAATTTAAGTTTTTAATTTTATGTAACTATATGGTTTAAATATAGAAAACTGACAACTAAAATGTATTTTGCTATGTAGCAATGTGGTTGGGAGTTAGCAAAATTTCCTCCTAACCAGTGTTCGAATCTCATGGTATGTAGGCGCGCGGGCAGATGGGCGGGCTGGAGGGCAGCACGGGCAGGCGGGCGGCACGGGAAAGAGCTTCGGGCAGTGCGGGCGGATGGGCAGCTACAGCGATTGGGCAGGGCGGGCAAGGCGGGAGTGCCTCCGGGCAGTGCGGGAAGGAGCTCCGGGCAGCTGCAGCTAGCGGGCAGCTGGGCGGGCATCTTGGGCTGCTAGGAAGAGCGAAAATTTTTTTGTTAATTTTTTTTTAAAATTTTTCGACGACCTAATTCCGTTGGTTAGCTGCCTGAATTATTTACCGCAGGAAAAATTTTTCCTACGCGGGTTTTACCGGCGGAAATTTTGCCGTCGGAAAACTACATGTAAATTCTAAAACCACCGAAAAATGATCAATTTTCACTGAAAAATGATCAATTTTCACCGAAAAATGATCAATTTTCTCCGAAAATGCCACCGGTAATAAGTGATTTTGCTGTAGTGTTACGTTACCATAAGAAAACTCAGGTAGGTCCTAGTGACCTCATACAAAAAAGAGGTCAACAATTGGTCGAAGGGACCGTAGTTGGCGAGAGATGGTGGTCTGAGGGACCGTAGTCGGCAAGTGTCATAGGTTGTAGGGGTCGTAGTCGGTAGGAGACAGTGGTAAGTAAATAGGGTAGTTTAGGTGTTATGTATGTAAATAGAATAGTTTTAAGTGTTATGTCTGTAAAAATCTCTTTTATATTTTGGGAAAAATTTTCTAATTTAAAATTTTTTGATAAATATAAAAATTGAATCAATAATTATCAAAATCTCAGAATACTAGTGTATGACATACATAACTATATAATTCATCTATTTTGGTCATATATAAATGAAAATAAGTATATTAATTTTCTTATGCATGCCCCTAGTTATAATTCATATATATATGTTATATGAACTAAACTGATGTAATGAGTTGAATGTTAAGTATAATATCACTCATTTACTATGTTATATATGCTGTAAAATGTGTGCATGTAAGAAAGACTTGTTAGAAATAATTGCTTGATTTAAGTTGGCTGAAGATATGTTATCCTGTATAGGAGGGTGGGCAGACATATTTTCTTTTAAAATAAAATTTATGATGTAATCCTAAATGATATAAAAATAAAGACATAAGGAGACAGATTGGTTTGATATTTTTTTAAAGAAAATATATTGTTATGATATGATACATCGATGAACAAGAAGTGACGACTTCTGATGTGAAATCCACATGACCTAAATGAATTATGATATGATTGATTTCTAAAAATAGGATTAGATATAAAAAAATACCATAGATAACTGGATGTCTTATATTGCTTATAGTGCTTACATATGCATATGACATGAATATATATAAAATAAATTATATAATTGACATAACATAATTTATATAAAATATAGGTTACAATCGATATAAGTATATGATAAGACTAATAAAATTGATACAAATATATATTATATATATGAATCACATGATTTATATGATATATATGTATAACATATACACTGTACGACATGCATATAAAAATGATAGGTGTATTGATATAATAAGAAGTTATATAAACTATTTTGTAACTAATGAGTATAGATTGACAAAACTTATTGACCATTGTTGACTTAGTTAATGATCATTGATCATGAATTGTGTTGTTTACGTTGATTTTATTACTTTTATGACATGAAACTAATTATATTGTTTGTCACATATTTTATAGTTATATGTTTATAATGATAGTTATTGAATGACTACTTGTAAAATATTTTTATTATCTTGCATTAATTTTAATTATAGGTTTTGATAACCTACTGAGCTGTTAATTTACTCTGTGGTTTTATATATTTTAAGAAAATGGTCATAATATAATAAAGTGGGGACAGATCTAAGATTTAGGTTTTATTTTATTTATGCATTTTTTAAAAACTTTTTTCTTTTGTAGTTTAGAGCTAAAAGATAGAATGAAGAATGTGTGAATTGAACTCTTTACTATTATATATGAATTTTGAGTAAATGAATATAAGTTTATATTTGGTATTTATATGATTTTTAGTTGCTTCAGCTAAATTGATTTATGCTGGTGAATTCATAGAACCTCCGATTGATTAATTAAGTGATTAAAATATATAATTTTTTTAAAAAATGATCTTGGGGCCTTACATATACATTCTTAAATCTCTATAAAAACTCTAATAGAATGAGAAAGTTTAAGTGAAATCAAGGTTATGATAACAAGTGTACTCTGATATCTTTAGTATTTATGTGAAAGCTATATGTGAAAGTATAAGTGATAATTCTGAAATCAAGTACACTCTGATGATCCCAAGAATTTTTTTTATTAATGCTTTGTTTCTTTTTATTGATTTATTAAATATTTAAATAAATTGTTATTAATATTTAAATAGATATTAATATTTGTGATGAGCTTATAAAAGAAGTGTACTAAGCTAGTTATGCTCACCCGATGGATGTTTTGACATTTCAAGAAGAGGAAAGGCCTAACAGAGTATAGAAGGGTAAAAACATGGTTGTTTGAATTCAGCATGGTTGAGGTATTTCATAATACGATGTAATTCTTTTGATGCATAAATTAAATATAAAATGGATTAGTGTATATGAGTTTTGAGAAGTAGAATGAAATGATGTTTGATACTATTATATGTTAAGCACTTAATTATTATTTAAAGACTCATATTAATTGAAAGTTCTCTCTCATTATTTAGAGTGTAATTAATAACTATAAGGGCTTGCGCCTTTTATAATTAAGGATATTTTATTTGGTTCACGGCCCTGAGGGGAGGTCCACGTTGATATCCAGGGAGTGGTCGTGCCTCATAATTTCTCAAAAATTATAATTTTATGATTCAAACAATTTGAAATGCTGTGACATATATTTTCGAACTTTACAAGCTTTGATATCTGAAAATAGGGGGGCAACTGATATATCATCAAAAATTTATCTTGATCTGGCATGAATCTCGAGGCAAAATTGAGTTTGAAATTTCCAAAATTAAATTCAAAACCATATAAACTCTGATTTATGCAAACTTATAGTTAAACTTAATGTCTCAAAAAGACGAAACCAACAACGCCAAATTCAACCCAATCCGAGCTCAAATGGGTCCAAATCGAAGCCCTGAAGTGCATTTGGAAGGTTCAAACTATAAATTGGATGACCAAATGGTTTCCAAATGTGACATGCTTATAGTCGAATCGAGTGGCTCGACGAGATGAATCCAACGAGCCTAATATAATTTAATTTTGATATCATTAAGGCATTAAAATGCAAGTAAAAAGTCCATGATTAAGGGAATCAATATCGATCGTCCATTCAAACCACTCCAAACCTACCCTTGATCTCCCTCCTATTTATTGATCATGCCATTCTCAGAATACTATAAATAGACCTCTCATTCCTTATGAGGAGGGAGGTAGGATCCAAGCAAGGAAGACAAGGAAGAGAGATAAACTAGAGTTCTCTTGCCATCAAACTCCACCTCGACCACCATTGGACCATCGACCATCGTCGGACTTTTGCCCGGCCATTGATTGACACCGAACTTTCGTCTGACCACTGATTATCACCGGACTTCCGCTCGACCACTAATTATTGCTAGATTTACATTCAGTCGCCAACTGAAGCCAAATTTTACACCCGACTACCGACTGTCATTAGTTCCTTTCGACCTTCGTCGTTGGACAATAATCTTTCTGACCACTGTCGCACGTCGACTATGGTCCTTCCAATCTTTGTAGCTAGACAACGGTCTTTCTAACCACTATCGACCATCAACTATGGTTTTTTTGACATTCGTTGCCAAACAATAGTCTTTCTGACCACTATCACCCACCGACTATAGACCTTCTTACCTTCGTCGTCAAACAACGATCTTTCTGACCACTATAGTCAGCCAACTACAGTCCTTCCGACCTCCGTCACCAGATAACGGCCTTTCTGATAATTATTGCCCGCCGACTACAGTCCTTCTGACCTATATCACCAGACTACAATCTTTCTGATCACTATTGCCTGCCGACTACAGTCCTTCTGACCTTCATCGCCAGACTATAATCCTTCTGACCTCCGTCATTGGACTATGGTCCTTTCGACCACAGTCACCTAACTACGGTCCTTCCGACCTTCGTAGCCCGTGAACTATGGTCCTACTGACTAAACAAACATGTCAATACTATTTCTTCTAATTCCCACCATGTAATGCACTTTATATGATATATATTTGCTACATCAAACCAAGGCCTTCCCTCAAGGAACAACCTCATTTATAATTGATTGCAAACACTAATGGATTCATTCAAACTGGGCTAGGCCCTGTGATTTTTCCCTCTTTTTAGGGGTTTCCACGTAAACACTCTGGTGTCTCTTATGAACGTTACACCCTCTCTTTTATCTGATTGTGTGTTGGATTTTCGTACATAGCTAAGACGTTAAATTTTGCATTTCTCTATCACTGCAAATATTTCAATGCAACAAAGTTTACTCTCATTTTATAATAAGAAGTTGGTATCTAGGATAAGTAGCAACAATTACATTAGTGGTTTTCTATGTGAAAGGTGAACTCATTGCATTGATAGGTATACAAGAAAAAAATCATCTTATAAAAGTTATATCCAATGATGTAAAGCATATTTAGATACCAATACCATTTTTAAAGATGGTTGTGATCCTAACTTTATTCTAGGAGAAAAAATAATTTTTATATCATCAATCTTTCTTTTATATTTAACGATTCATTTATGATGTGCATTCGAACTTTATGATTTGGGAAGAGAAGAAGAAACCCTCCCTTATTCAATAATCATGTAAATATATACTCACTTTATCATCTTGTCCTTATTAATTCTTTTAGATATTTCTTTTAAATTATCTTACATATGTTAGCAAACATCACATGATACCTTTTTTGTATGCAACAATATTACCCTTGTTGCATCTTGGAATATTTGCGGCGGTAGAGAGATATAGTGTTTAGCGTTCGAGCTTTGTACGAAGATCCAGCACACAAACATATAAGAGAGAGGGGTGCGAGAGTTATAATATATACCATAACTTTTATGTGGAAAATCTTGAAAAGAGAGAAATGAATCTAGTAATGTTTGTAGTTGATTACATAGTATATTACATGGTGGAAGTTGGAAGAATCTAGTGATATGAGAGTTATTCTCAAGAGAGTGTTGATTTGTTCATTTAGTCTGTAGGACTATAATGGGCAGGCGATAGAGGACGGAGGGACCGTAGTCGACGGGTGGTGGAGGCCAAAGGGACGTAGTCGGTGGGCGACGGAGGCTAGAGGGACCGTAGTCATCGGGCGATCGAGGTTGACGGGACCTTAGTCAGTGGGTGGCAGTGGTCATAGGGACCATACTTGGTGAATGATGGAGGTCGGAGGGACCGTAGTTAGCGAAAATAGTGGTCAGAGGGACCGTAGTCAGTGGGCAATAGTGGTCGGAGGAGAGAGTTAATGGCAGTCAGGTGAAAGTATGGCGGTGGTTGGCAGCCAAGCTGAGATCCAACGGCTGGGTTGAGTTCCGGCAGCCTTCGGCTAACAGGCAGTGGTCCAACGACGGTTGTCAGATGTTAGTGGGATGAGCGGTGGTCAGGCGACAATCAACAGACAGGCAGTGGTCCGACGATGGTCGGAGGACAGGTGGTGGTCTGGTGATGGCGACGGAAGTTCATCGACGGTGGTGCTTGGGGGGAGCTCTAGATCTTTGGAACCTTAGAGCTCTCTCCCATCTCCAACCAAAAGACCTCTCATGAAGAGAGCATGAGCCTATTTATTAATTTTTGAGAGTGGCATGCCCTGTAAACATGGAGAAGATCTGGAAAAAATTCAGAGTGCTCCATTAGATGACTCATATTGATCCCCTTGATCATAGAGTGTTCATCAAGCATTTAACTGCCATAATGATGTTGAAATTAAGCAATATTGAGCTCGTTGGATTCATCTCGTAGAGCCAATCGATTCAAATATAAGAATGCTATACTGGATGTCATTTGGTCACCCAATTTATTGTTTGAACCTTTCAAATGTACTTCGGTCCTTTGATTTGGACCCATTTGGGCCCGGATTGGACTGATTTTGGTGTCATTGGGTTAGTCCGTTTGAGATGTTCATAGTAACTATAAGTTTGCATAAATCAGAGTTTGGATGGTCCCAAATTTAATTCTGGAAGTTTCTAATTTGGATATGCCTCGAGATTTGTGTTGTACTAAGACAATTTTTGGTGACGTATCAACCCTTAACCCCAACAATGTGTTGTTTTATCCTATACATACACATTATTTATTTCTATCACGACTTTTAAATTTACTGAAATAATTCTAAGTTAGATCTATTTTTTTTACTAACACTACATACTGAAATAGCACATTGACTTTCAGATCAATTCATTCTAATATAAAATACATGACAAAATGAAAACTAAGTTTCAAACATATAATGCAAATTATTAGTGATAAAAAAGACAAACTAAGTAATTAAAAATACAATCCCTTTGTTTATATGTATGATTCTATGCATAGTTATGCATGTAATTAAAAACATTATATTTCAATATTAATATGCTATAAGTACTTTTTTGAGATCAAAGAAGCTGCCAAAAACATGTACATATCCAAAAGTTTTGAATAAAAAATTCTATAAAAAATATCTAAAGTATATTATTTACTTGTTTCAATGAAATATTTGATCCAATTTTTTTGTTCAAATAATTCCTTTTTGGTTGTTCCATTATGGATTATGAAGATAACCATCTCAAGAATTTAAAAAATAATAATAAAAGAAAAAAAGAAAGCCACTATATATTTTTAGTTATATTAATATTGACAATGCCTTTTATATTTTTTGTAAATGAAGGATATATAGCAATTTTTTAGATTTTGTAGTTATGGCTTTTATTTTTTCATGATATTGAAGCCCAATTTTAAAAGTTGGAAAGCAAAGGACCTTAATGTTTTAATAGGAATAGATTTTGAAATGCAGCACAGTTGCTAATGCCTTATTTCTATTTCAAAGCTTTCAACCCAATTTTATTTTCCTCTAATTTATGGGCTAAACCCAATCTTATGATGTCCCGATACCATGAAAATGAATCATCAACGACCACCTATTAAGAGGGCGGGACGAGGGTGAACTTTTGACACATAAGAAGGGGATAACTGGACTTTTGATTTAGGGATTTGGGGGAATAGGGTTGGGGGTTTTAATATTAACTTATTATAAATTAATAAATTTATATATTTAATTCATGTGGCAACAACTTTAGCCCTTAAACTATTCGATCAACTATATTTAATAGGGCATCATTTAAACTGATTGATTCTACATAATTGTGACTAGTGTGATGGTCGTATGGCAAGTTCAAACTAGTTTTGCATGTTTTGAAACAAAATAAGTTAATAAGCCAAGCAGGACTGGCCAAATGGTTGATTCACGGTCGAGTAGGCCAATCTGTTCCGTTTTTTAACCCTTTGATTATTGGTGTGTTTAAATTTGATTTGATGGTGGTAGTGGAGTAAACTAGTTAAGCTGAGCTCAGGACGCCGTAGGCTTAAGCTTTAGCTTGATTGCTTATTTGAATTTAAGCTCAAGCTTTAACCTAATTCCACGAATTCGAGCCAACTCATTTATACAAAAGAAAGAAAATAGTTTTGATTAAAGTATCTCTTATAATAAATGATAAAAAATGAGCAATTGAAGGATAAACAATAAGAAATTGCTAGACATAAGAAAATGAGATATAATTTTTGAATATTTTAACAACTTTATATTTAAATTCTTGAATTTAGATGCATTTGAAATAAATTTATATTAATATTTTTTAAATGAACCAGCTTACAAGCAAACGAAATGAGTCAGAGTTGGCTTAAACTTTGCCCATTAGCTTATTAAGTTTTGTTCATAAGTCATTTATCGAGTCAAGCCCGAATTGACTCATGATTCGACTTGATTGAATTACAATTGATCATACACAGCACAAATTTTGATTGCATCTATTTATAAGAAATGTGATAGCAATTGGTCATACACAGCACAAATTTTGATTGCATCTATTTATTTAGTTTAAGGATAACAAAAGGAGCTTTGCGACCTATGGTGATGTGATTTTGAGTAATTATTTTAACTTATGTAATTGACAAAGCACTTAGATGACAAACAAAGTTCAACATGATAGATGACACGATCAATATGATTCAGAGGCATATAAATCAACGGTACGGATGAAATAATGATCGAATCTTGATGCAAATGATTTGTTGACTTGAAAAATTGTTGATCGATCAAACTCCTTTTGAATTTTTATGTTGACGATTGTGTGGGGCAGATCTTCAATAACTTGGTCTTTGTATTTAACATAGATATCAAAGACAATTGAAATATTCAAAGGATAAGAGGACTGATACCTCACGCAAACTTCAATGTACAATGACAACTGTGGCATGAATCTTAAGGCATGATAAAGGACTATTTGAAGTCACATTAATACTTTTTGTCTCTATTACTAATCTTTATTTAGAATGATTGAACATAAAATGTCAAAATTGTCCCTCAAATTTTAACAATTATCGAGCATTCAAAAGTGGAGAAATTATTACGGGTGGAGTCCAGATGTAGCTCTGTGTCAGTATTCTAATTAAATGAAGACACGTAGTTTTAGCATGACCTGACGATCCGACCCACTTATACACATACTATGTATAAGTTGTACATAATATGTATAATATTGTACATACATTGTGTATAACTTATACATAGTGTGTGTACACGCTTGTACAATAACTGTACAAGCTTGTACACACACTATGTATTAGTTTTACACAGTATATGTACAATCTTATACACACTGTATATAACTTGTACACAATGTATGTACAAAGAAAAATTATACACAATTTGGGTTGGGCCGAATTATCGGGTTATGCTAGAAAAAAAAATACATATGTATTCATTTAATTGGAAATCCGAATGTACTTCCAGACTCCGCACGTAATAATTTCTCTCAAAACTGAATGGTCCGTCAGACTATCTTCTTTTCTTCTTTTTTTGAGGTTCTTGATGTGATCGTTTTGTAATCTACTTCTGTTTGCTTCTTTCTCTTTACTGTTTTTATGCTGTTTGTTTTGAGAAATTATTATTTGTATTGCAGTTTTGTTCACTTTCTCTTGTCTCCTTAGACTGTAAGAATGGTAATCTTTTGTAGGGTTGATGTTGATGTTGCTCATATAAAATACAAATGATAGGCCTTTAGCGTTTTAAAAATATTTAGTGGTCAGGGTTTGTAAACTGAGTTAATTTCAGAAAATATTAAAAAAATAAAAAATAAAAAAAATTTCGGAAAATATTTTATTATATTAGTTTAAAACATAATATAAATTTGGCTAATTACAGTCATAGATTAAATATTAATTATAGTTTATTACTTAATCAATCCAACTAAAAATATGTTTTAATCATATAAAATGGTGACTAATTAGTGTTTAATAAGAAGTAATTAACTGATGTTTCAGCTGGCCTTTTTTATTATTAATTACTCCTAATTACAATGTGAATATAAATTGAATAAGGGTTAAATACACGTATGATTTTTGTTGTTTTATGTAGTTATTAAAATAATTTTTTACTTAATTCTTCTAATATTAAAATTTATTGAGAACCTTATAACAAAATTTATAAACTACTGATGCAATTAGCGGGACTACAATAGCCAAATCATGGCTATAAACAATAATAATTAAATACTTTTGTTTATTTGTGATGGGTCAGTTGCAAAAAGTAACCTAAGTGCTTGGGGATTTCAGATCCAGGACTGTCAAAATCAGGTTTCGGGTCGGGTTTAGGTTCAACTCAAAACTGACCCAACACTATTTAATCTGAACCGAATCCGACTCATTTTTAAAAACGGGTTAGATTCTCAGACCCTAAACTGCCTCGGGTCCAGGTCAATCCGACACAACCCGCCAAACACAACCTCATGCTGTTTCGTGGGCACGACAGGGCTCACTGGCGATGCGCAAAGTGTGGTAGGTAGGGCTCGCCAGCATGTGGTCATAGGTCGCTGCGCCTGAGGGACGAGCAGGCAGCATCGGGCCTTCGGCTAGGCCGTAAGGGCAGTGCCACAACGAGCGTGCGTGGCCGAGGTGAGAGGTGTGACTAGTGAGGGCTGAGGGCAGCGCCATAGCTGCCAGCGAGCGCTACAGCACAAGACGACGTATGACTCAAAACGTGTCTGGACTCTGACGGCACACAAACGGGATGTCGATGTCGAGTCGTCGATGACTCGACCAGACGCAACGGTGAAGCCAGCTGCGGGGCAGTGGCACAACGACAGCCAACAGTTTGGGTCCAGCGAACATAGGATGATGCCGACGAGCGACTTGACCAGACACGATCACGGGACGACGTCGACGAGTGCGATATTCCCGGGTCAACCCAGATTGGTTTCGGGTTTCCGAGTCGACTTAAACCCACCGGGTTTTACAAACGGGTCGAAATCCCGAACTCGACTCGTTTCTCAAACTGATTGACCATAACCCGAAATTTTCGGATCAGGTTTGAGTCAGGTTTTCAGGTCATGTCAAATATTGACACCCTATTCAGATCCCGACAACAACATTAGATCTAAACCATAGTCGAGAAACGATGGTAAAGAATGTTAGAGGTGGTCGTCGACGGTGATAGCTAAAAAAATATAAGATTACTCTTTAATTCTTTCAACTTTTAAACCTCTTCTTCGATAGAGAATCATGTCATATTTATAGTCTTTTTGGGATCAACATTTTTATAAATTTGACTAGAACTCAAAGCATTACATCATACAATCTATATTGATCCTATTGATTATAATTCGTTTATCAAACATTCAAATGCCTTAATGCACTACTAAAAATGGGGTTTTTCGCAGCACTTGTTACGGGTGGTTTGTATACCGCAACCAAAAATCGAGTATAGGCAGCGGTTTAAACCGTTGCTATTCAAGCGATGCAAAAAACCATCCATTACCTCTCGCGGCTCGCGATCCGACCACTGACATCTTATTCTCTTTTGATCCCGAACCCTAGCTTCTTCGTGTGATTGTTCTCCCAGTGTGCTCGATCATTCGATCGTTCTCCATATGGTTCCAAAATCAAGTGATCCTAGGCTTTTTTTATTCATCTTGTCGAGCCTCTTGCTTTGACGATAAGCGTGTCATAATCAAAAAGTCATTTGATGGATCAATTTATGTTCAGAAGCTTTCCAAAATAATCCAAGTGCTTGATCTGAGTCATTTGGAGTCGAATCAAATCAATTATACAGTCAATAAGTTTGTTACGTCAAGATGTTTAGTTCTACTATAAGTTTACTGAAATCGGAGTTCGAATAATCACGAATTTTATTCCAAAAATTTTCAATTCACACATTACTTGGAGATTCATGAAGATCATATGAATTTTTTGAAGTTGTATCAAATTAATAATAAATGTAATATTTTATATTATAATAATCTTAAAATAAATATAATATTTGGATAAACAATTTTTATTCCCTGTTTTATCTCTTTCATTAATTGTTTTTCAGTTTAAGGTCACTTTTTTTATCTATTAAGCAAGCCTTAATAAAACTGCATGGACTGCAGTAAGGTTCGGGCACCGGACTCTATGAAAAGTGTTAAATATTATCAAAACCGAAAACCACAACAGAATCAGAGTGGCGCAGCGGAAGCGTGGTGGGCCCATAACCCACAGGTCCCAGGATCGAAACCTGGCTCTGATAATATAGAGTGGCTTCCCCGTCCTTTTATCTTTTAAATGATTATTTCAACAGTTTTGCAATAGTTTTCAGAAGCAACCTTTAGGAAAAGGATTCATGAAATTAAATATTATTTCCTCAATTATTTTAGGCAATAAGATAGAAAAAATTTCTCTTAATGGGTAATTATTAGTACTTACAATGGTATCAGGAGCTATCAAATAAAGACAACTATTATGATTGAAATTATTTTAAAATCAGAAAAAAAAAAGTGAAAGAAAATGACTTATTATTTAAAATATTATTAAAATTGATTTTATATTTAGTTAATGAAGTAGAAGAAAAAGACCGAAGGAAATAATAAAAAAATTATTTCACAAGTTATCTCATCATATTCCCAAATTCCTTTTCAAGCTCTAAGCTTTGAAAGTTGAAATAATAAAAAAATTATATTTAATACTAACTTTGACACGTAATTTCAGAAGAAGGGACTCTTCTCAATTATTTTTATGAATGTAAACACTGCCTAAAATTATCATATGAAATATGCTTTACTAGTTAGCGTTATAGCTTGATTAAGGTTTTAGTTAGGATCATTTTTTAGTATTTTTTAAAATAATTTTTTAGTACAAAATTTTTTAAAAGTAATAAAAAATAACAGGGAAAAGCTAACCTAAATAAAGTCAAAGACTTTATTTGGGATAGCTTTTTAACTATTTTATGTTTCATATCACAATTTCTATTTTTTATAAATTTGTGTACTACTTATAAAAAAGCGGGTATTTGACTTTTAAAAAACCGGTAAATATTTATTATTGATAGGTCACCAAAAACCGCTTTGATCGAGCATGAATTATGATGCATGCATGATTTGAAAACTTTCAAAATTAAATTTGGGACCATCCAAACTGTAATTTTAACAAATTTATAGTCAAATTGAGCGTCTCAACGAGACGAACTCATCGACACAAAAATCTGTCCAACACGAGCCCAAATGCGCCCAAAACAAATGACCGAAGCATATTAAGAAGCTTCAAAACATTAACTAGATGATCAAATGATATCAGAATACGACATGCTTATAGTCAAATCGAGTGGCTCAACGAGAAAAATCCAACGATATATAACTGAAGGAATCGATATGGGCTATTCGATAGAGCATTCCGAATTTGCCCTTGATTTTTTTCATATTTACAGAGCATATTACTCTCAAAATTTATAAATAGGTCATCACTCTCTATATAAAGGGGGATTGAACTTTTAGAGTCACAGACATTGGGATAGAGACTCAAGAAAGCTCTAAGGCTTGAAGCTCCACCCCAACACCACCGCCAGCAAACCCTCGTCACCAGGCTGTCGCATCTAGACCTCTGCTTGACCATCATAGTCGAACCTCCATTTGACAGTCATCGTCAAGCCTTCACTCGACCTCCATCACCCATTAACTGCGGTCCCTCCAACCATGGTCGCACGCCAACTACAGTCCCTGTGACCACAATCGCCTATCGAATATAGTTTCTGAGACCATCATCACCTATCGACTACTATTCCTTCGACCACAGTAGTCTGCCGACTACGTTCCATGCGACAATTATCGCCTGCTGACTACAGTCCCTTCGACCTCCGTCTCCGGCTAACTATAATCCCTCCGACCTCCATCATCGGCCGACTAAGGTCCCTCCGACAACCATCGCCCGACAGCTGTCAAATACGGTCCCTCCGACCATTAGAGCCTACTGACTATGGTCCCTTCAACTACCATCGCTAGCCGACTGTGGTCCCTCAGACCTCGATGGCTTAACTATGATCCCTCTGACCTCTGTTACCCGACCATGGTCCCTTTGACCTCTGTCATCCGACTATGCTTCCTCCGACTTTTGCTGCCCGACTGCTGACCAAACGAACAAGCCAACATTCTTTTGAGAGCAACTCTTATATCATTGGATTCTTCTAATGCCCATCGTATAATGTGTTCTATGTGATGTATATTTTGAGCCAATGTCTTCTCTCGAGGAAGGACATCATTTGTAATCGACCAAAAAAATAGTAGAATCATTTTAATTGTGTCAAATCCCGTGATTTTTCCCCTTTCAAGATTTTTCACGTAAAAATTGTGGTGTCTCCTATGACTCTTGTACATTTTTTCTCTCATCTATCTGTATGTTAGATTTTTGCACAATGTTAGGATGCTAAATTCTATATTTCTCTAATATCGTAAATATTTCAGGACACAACAATAATATTCACACCAACTTTCAGAAAAGTTATTTTCACAATAATAGCTTTACACCTATTTTTACAAAATGCTATAGCTCTTACAAACCGATCCTAATTTACATCTATACTACTATTAAAATGTCGCTTGTGAATCTTCCCATACATCATCCTGATCATTCATTCCAAAATGCTAAATAAATCCTCTGCCATTAATTATTTTGACTATTCGCATATCATCGCACCAATTCACTTACATAACTAAATATCCATTCGCCTTTTTATCTTCTCATGAGACCTCTCTGTTGCTCTCACTCTCCCTCTTCTCCCTCTCGTTTGCACGCCCAAGCCCTCCGCCTCCCTCTCTCGCGTGACCTGAAGCCTACTAACGTCCTTACCGACCTCGCCGTCGACCTACTGCCCTATGCGCACAATCCTTGACACCGGCCCTCTCTCACGCACAGGTAACTTTTACCCCATTTCTTCTTCTTGCTTCTTCCTTTATTCTTTTTTCTTTCTCATTTTCCTCTCCATTTTTTCTTCTTCTTTATTTTCTTCTTCATCTTTTTCCCTTGCTTCTTCTCTGCTTTAAAAGTGGACTCATACTTACAAATGAACAGCTCTCTTTATTGATTGATTGGGCTATTTTGGCTTTGATTTGTTTAATAACGCTTCTGTTGTTATGGATTAATGCGTCGTCTGGGTGTTACTGTTATTTTGTTCCAAGGTATTTTCTTGAAAGGGTTATTTTGTATCATATCTTTTGCTGAAGTGTTGGCTTTGATTTGGTATTCTTTAAATGCTCCCGATATGTGCTAGTCATATGGAAAATTTCTGAGGTATTGGCTCTTCCTATATCTTTTTAGCACTGGGATTCTCTCCACATGGTTAGGGCTCACAGATTTGGCTTGTAAGCATGTGGTGTGTTACTTTTTAGCTTTACATGATGCAACCAGCATTATTTCCTTGAGAATAGAAGGTTCTTGTCTGATAATAAGACCGAGATAATACAAGCAATATATGCATTTTATATAGTTTGCATAAATTTTTGTAAGTTATTGTACTTCCCCGTTAATTCACATTAATTCGTGCATGCACCGACACACTCAAGCGATTTTCTTACGTGAAAAAATCAAACATTTGGACCTAATGAAAACTGAGTAACATTTGGACCGTACCTAATGCATATTAGGTTGGTGGAGAGTAAATGACTCTTACCATTAAACAGTTCGACCTCGCCTACAAATTGCATGAGCTACCGAATGACTGTAGCGTCGGTGTTTGGTGTTTAAACAGTGACATTAAGGATTTTTTATTTTTTTTCACTTTTTATAAGAGGTTGAGATACGCTATGTCGCTATTTATTTAATATATTATATTGAGATTGTAAAAGCTAAGAATGAATATTGCTTTTTTATTGATTTTAAGAGATTTATAATAACTTTATGTCATTGAATTCATGATTTGTTTTGTAACATTATTTATCTAAGGCTTTATTTGCGACAACTTTTTAATCATTTTTGTGATAGGTAAAGTAATTGATGATAGTATTTTTTATTGTAATTTAAAATGTGTCTTTTAAGAAGTTATTTTTAGAAAAATATATTTGAAACCACAGTTGAAAAAATTATATAACTCAACTCTTCTTGGTCTATTAGTTGGTTGCTTTGGCTATCAATTAAAAGGTCTATGATTTGAGTCATGCATATGTATTTTGTGTCTGAGTCCAATCGTCATCCCTTAATTCTTAAAAAAAAGAAGTTATACATATATATAACTTTTTATCTTCGTAATATTTTGTATAGTTTATTATTAGAGTAAAGTGTTCGCAAGTTATCTTGATAAAATTCTTGTTCAATGATATGTCACTGAAAATTGTCTTGATCGAGCACGAACCTTGATAAAAATTCTTGTTCAATGATATGTCATCGAAAATGTGCTCTATAATTACTGTATTGAGCCAACACCTTATCCGAGGAAGGACATTATTTATAATCAATAACAAATATTAATGCTAATAATTTCAACTGAGTAATGTCATGTAGTTTTTCTTCTTTATAGGATTTTCCACGTAAAACTCTTGGTGTCAATTTTGACTCTTGCACCCTTATTGTTTTATCTGTGTGTGTGTTGGGTCTTCGTACAAAGCTTAGACGCTAAAATCTACATCTTTCTACCATCGCGAATGTTTCCAGTCCGCAACATTCAATAATTTCTATTTTTTCGACAAAAATTCTTCCATGTTATCTTACATTGAAACTATGTTTTTTTTAGGAATTATTTATTTTTAAGTTATTTTAGATTTATGTTATTGTTAAGAATTATTCATGATATTTTCAATGTTGGGGTTTAGTCCCATATTTTCTTAGAGGACCCTGATTACTTTTGATAATTTTTTTCCTGAAAGCCTCTTTATTGAAGATAATGGTATTTTCATCAATGATCAATAAGTATGCTATTTCAAAAAAAGAGTTCAAGCAAATCATCACTAGGTGATGGTGATTTTGATTCTTGGTTAGCCTAAAGCGATAAAAGGGAGACCAAGTGCTTTCTGGAAATATGCGGACTGATGAGGTGAACTTCTCGCTTGTCTGCTAATGAGTCCATCATTGAACTCATTCGTTGATAAGACTAGACAATAGTCAAGTGATAGCTGTGGGTGATGGGTGAAAATTTAAATTTTATATAAGAGAAGAAAAATTTTATAGCTTATATTTTTGAGTTATTAAAATTTTTAAATGTCATGTACATAAATAATAAATTTTAGTGGATTTATTTTATAGAGGAGCATATTATTTATCAAAATTAGTCACATGAGCATATTTATTAAAAAATTAGAAAAGAACAAATTCGTTAAATAAAATAGCGTATTTAGAATACGTCAAAAAAATAGATAATTCTGAATGGGTCATTTCAATTGACTCATTCATCTCAAAGGAGAGAGAGAAAGTGGTTGGAGAGTGAGAAACGTTACGATGAAGGAGAGAGAAAGTGCGGGAGAGAGAGAGAGGAAATATTAGTATTTTTTATTAAATAATGATGAGATTCTTTTTGCAAAAAATCTAATTATTAGATAAAAAAATTGTCTATTTTTATATATTTTTATTTAATAAAACAGGTAATTTTTTATCTAATAAATAATTTTTTTGCAAAAAAGCAGTAATTATTATTTAATAAAAAATTACTAAAATTTAAAAAATTTTGTACTTTAATTTAATAAAAAATATATTTTAAATTAAATTAGATAATATTAATATTCATCTAATATTAAATATTGCATCTATTTTAATTTAATAAAAATTGCTAATTATTAAATTTTTTGTAATTAATGTATAAATTTTTTTGTAATTAATTATTTTAATTTAATTACACACTAACACATACACACTCATCTTTATTTACGATAAGCATAGCTAATCAATTAAAAGAAATTAGAGTTAGGATATTTTGATTAGATTTAATTAAGATATATTTTATAATTATTAAATTTATTTTAAGATAAATATAATATGTGATAAATTAATTAAAAAAATTATCATATTGATCTTAAAAATAAAATTAATAATTTTAAAACTTATCTTAATAAAAAAATTGATAAAAATATCCCGTTTAAATCTGATGAATAATTTAATTTAATTATTATTTATCTATTTTGATTTAATAAAATAGATACTTTTTTATCTAATAATTAGATTGTTTGCAAAAAAATCACATCATTATTTAATTAAAAATTATTTGTATTCCCTCTTAAAGTTTCTCCAGTTTTAATTATTCAACAAGCAAAATACAGGACATTAAAATGTTATACCGACACATTTCAAGCCTAACATATATAAATAATTTCATACGATAAAATACGGGTGCTTCACCCATGAGCTTCTTGTACCGGGCTTGAAAGGACGTGTAAAGCATTTTCCACTCCGACGGTGCCGCCGCGACAGGTGCCGATGTATTGGGGATAGATTACTACTTCAGAACGTTGTTCGCATTCTTCCGTCAAATCTTCCATCTATCTCTTGATTTTTCAAAGCAATTAGGTTTCCAAAGTCCACAAATGAAGGAATCTCAATTTAACGCGGCGTGGAAACGATGCCCCTCGATACTAGTTACAGTTAGGTATTGATTCTTAATAGGGTTTTCCGTTGCTCCATTGGTCTCTCCAGGCCTTAGGAGAATGCGCTTGAAATTTTTGGTTCTTGATCTTTGCGGGTTTTACAGTTTCAAGTGTTTTTTTATGGGAAATCACGAGTATCATGAACTTTGCTTTTTCTGATTCTAAATGAGAATGGGTTTCCTTGCAGTAAACGGAGATGGTGGCAAAGAAGATCGGCATTGGAGTACCAGCGAAACGCAGAACATGTTTGATGCGAGCTTCAGGGCGTAAGTGGTAGTTTCTCTATTGTTTTCAAGATAAAACAAGCGAAATGAAGCTGAAGTGTTTGTTTTTTTCTTTTTTAATAATTGAAGGGAAGTGCCATTTTATCAGATGAAGCATATCTCTTTATAAACTTGTACATTGCGTCTCTTATATAACATTGATATTACAAAAGCCACAAATGCGAATGTAAAAATTTGAGACACGTATTAAACCAAAGTCAAGTAAATCAATGAAAATAGAAAAGAAATGCATTTACATTGTAAATAAAATACACTTGACAATTTGGATTTACTAGAAGAAACCAGAAAAGGCTATTCCTGAATGCCATAGCTGCACGCTTTATCCAGAGCAAATATTGATTAAGTGAGTTCAAAATTGCTGCGGACGAAACAGTTTAAATACAAGTTTTTGTGCTAGTATTATTGAGTTTAAGATCTTTATCATCATGCATATAGTTTGAACATTTTTATATCAATATTGCATATCTTTTAAACATTTTAACCACCTACAATTTTATACTTAGATGTACTTGTGTGTTAAGTTTGAATGTTTGTTTCACACCCTTTTTGTTTGGATTTTAGTTGGTAAGGATTTTGCAAAAAAAATTTACAAGCGTTGTGAATAATGAGTACCTAATTCACCCCCTCTTGAGCCTTTAGGTTGTCACTAATTTGACTTTAACTTTTTACTTTGAGTCTCGTCTTAAGGAATTGAATGTTCTTAAGCATATCATCATCATAATTTGCTCGAGATATCTAAAAAGAGATCACTCATGATTGGTAATTAGACTCTCTAGATGGCATGGTCTCTTGACCTCAATCATTAGTAGACTAGATGCTCTAAGTCAATCTAAGACAACATAATCATGGAATCTTGATCCGATTAATTGCTCATCTCTATCAATATTCTCCATGCATAAACTTGAATTTCAACAACCAATCCAGAGTACAACAATATCCTTAACTGTTTACGAACATTACATCTGAGACATACTTAACCAAGAAAGGTTACGTCTGGGGAAACCTCGATCTTTCATATGTAATATAAACAGTAGAAATAACTTGTAGGGAAAATATGGAGGAAATAACATACTTTGTTTGTGAAAATCCCATGATCATAGGAGTACTTCTTGCGTTCATGAACGCTTTTAGAGTTCACATGCTTCACCATTTACCCGCGGCTTGCTTTCTATTCAATCAGTGATCCTTTGCAATTTTTTTGTTGCATTCTCTACTGTTTCCTCCTGTTCTCCAACTTTGGCAGTTCCCATGACTTAGTCTCAAGTGAGATTTCTATGTTTTTAAATGTTCTTCCTAATTAGGTATTAGGGGATTTTCTTTATGGTTGTTTAAGGGAAATTTTTATTTGACTTTCCTATTATAAATAAGGGCCTCAGGCACTTATAAAGCTGAACAATTGGCACTTTAATAAATTTCTAATTGAACTTGCTATTCCTACTTTTGGGATTAAGTTCTGTTAGTATTTGGTCCATATTTAAATGTTAGTTTAGGTTTTACTATTTTGCCCCTTCAGGTTGTTTTAGTTTAAATAGGGGTGGCATTGTATTGTTTGCAAGTTGAGCTAAGGAATAAGATTCTAGTTATATTTTCTCCAGCAATTGCTCTCTCTCTCTCTCTCTCTCTCTCCCCCCCCTCTCCCTCTATGCTTATACATTCAAGAAGAGCTTTCTTCCTCCAAGAATTACAATAATTGGTATCAAAGACTGGTGGAGGCGATCACGGGGAAGGAGGAGGAAGATGTTCTTGTAATCAAGAACGAGCCGAAGGCTGGGTGGTTTCTTGCGCGGGCAGGGAGGGTCGAGTTGTGTAGGCGGGTGTGCCTGGGGCCAGGCGCAAGCAATACATGGGTAAGGCACTAGGGTGCGGGAGCGAGCCGTGCTGCGCGAGTGGTCAGGCAGAAGCGGGTTGGGCTACTTGGTCAAGCAGGGCTGGGACAACGGAGTTCAGGTCGGAGCGAAGGTCACATTCGCAGAAGACGGGTCACAAGCAGGGTTGAGTTGAAGTAGTCGTGGGCATGGTTGTCACGCGCGGCAGTGGGATTGCAGGTGTTCGACCAGAGTAGAGCTTGCATGAATGCGTGCGACACGGGCGCTGGGCGTGCAGACTGGGTGTAATAACCCATATTTTATCTAGCCAAATAAGTTTTTTAGGAGTCATTATAAGTCAATTTAGAAATCGTCTTCGTCATAAGATAGATATTATAATGATTTGATTACTTCAAATTTTTCATAATTTTTGGGCATTGGTACAAATCCTTAAGAAATTGATACATGTTGGTACAAGTGAGGATTTTAGGACTGTCAGGTGTCAATTTTGCAAATTGATTTCATCAGAATTTTTTAACTAAAATGAACTATTTTATGAATATTTTTCTATAATTTTTAAAGCCCCAAAAAATTTTGTATGAATTTTATATTGAAAACTAAATTAAGGAAGAAAATGACACATTAAAGCTGCATGTCTTGCCCTGCTTTTCATAATTATACTCATGATGACCTGATAGTACATTAAACCGATTGATAGATATAACTGAACTCATAGTAGTATGATAGTACATTAAATTAATTGATAGATATAATTGTACTCATATTGACATTAATATTGATACAACATAGCATACCATACTGACATGGCTTATTGAGTGATAGTCCTCTTTATTGATTTTTCTTATAGTTTAATAGTTTGATAGGTGTCTTTTGACTTTACTGATTATATTGATTTTGTTATTAATTTTTGTGATTTTTATTGCTCATTAAGTGATGATTGATATTGTTTAGAACTGAACAATATATTAATTTTTTTACCTTGCATTGAAAGAAGTGATGGAATTTTGATTATTTGCTGGACTTTTATGCTTATTATGTAAATTTTTATAATTTCAGATCAAAGAATGGGTCAGGACCAGTTATAGTGAGATTGATAGAGATCCTCATATTTTCTTTTGAGTTTGTTTATATTTTTTCCTTATTCTTTTATAGTCAAGAGTTTTGATAGAATATTAATTGTATTGATCTCCTGATTATTGTATATTGATTTTGGGAGAATGAATATAATGTTATATTTTGAAGTATGAAAAATTAAAGAGGCATCTGTTGAAGGCTCAGTAGATTATGAAGAAACAAGAGGATGAGCATAGGAAGGACATCCAGTTTGAGGTAGGGGAGAGGGTGTTTTTAAAGCTATGATCTTACAAGCAGAGGACAGTCGCCAACAGGAGGAATGAGAAGCTTGCCCCAAGGTACTTTGGGCCGTATGAGGTATTGGAGAGGTAGCATATCGACTGAGATTACTATCGACATCGACTGTACATCCCATGTTCCATGTGTCACAATTGAGGAGAGCAATCGGAGATCATGTAGCTAGTTCTGAGTTACCGATGACATTGACAAAGGACTTAGAGGTGGTACTAGAACCACTAGAGTTGATGGGGGTTCGCCAGGGAGAAGAGGGAACTAAGGAGGTTTTGATTAAATAGAAGAGCGTACCAGATTACGACGCCACATGGGAACCATATGAGAGAGTGAAGCATCAGTTCCCGTCCTTTCACCTTGAGGATAAGGTGATTCTTTGGGAGGGGGGTATTGTTAGACCGATCCATACTGGACCGGTCCAGCCGGCCCTAGGCAAGGGGCTGGCTCAATTTTATTCAAGGCGGACCAAGGTCCCGCCCTTGGTACAGAGCTGACCCCCTTGGGGGGCCCACTATTTGAATCTTGGAGGGAAAGGAGGGGGCGGCTAGGGCAAACTAAGCAAGGGTTGTTTAGCCTTTTGGAGGGGATTATTTTGTTTGCTTTAAATTAGGTTTTGCATTAGGGTTAGGGTTTTTTCATCTTAATTATTGCTGATTTTTGTTTTGGTGCTTAGCATTCTTGGGCTCTAGCAACGTCTAGAGAATTGAGAGAGATAAATCCTCCTCTCGAAGAGAGGATTAATTATATCTTGGTATTTTCATTCCACCTTCATCAATTAATACAAGATATCTACTATTTTTCTGGTTTTGCTTGGAGTCGTGTGGAGATTTCTTGCTGATTTCCCAAGATTGATAAGTTTCACTTGAAATCTACAAGCGTTTCCTATCATATACTTTCATGCTTAAATTCTGGTTTATGGAACTTACAAAATACAGCTGTGTGAAAGAGACCGCTTTCTTCATGTTAGGAAGCTTTCAAAATTGTTTTTGACACTTTTGGCTCTCGTGCTCTGCTGAAGTTAGGAAGCTTATTATCTTGCTATGTATTTTTTTAAGCGAGTCTCCAAGAAAAAAAAAAAATGCATTTCCTACTTACTTCAGAAGTTTCTACAACGATGAACACAATATTTAATACGCATTCTTTTGATTTTTCATTATGCAAGTACAGAAAATGGTTTTTGATGTCCAAAAGTAGTTTTAGTACAAGATTAGTCCCATCTTACTTAACATGAAAAATCACTTTCCATTGTCCTCTCCTATGATTTTTTTGGTAGACATGCTGAAACCATGCTTTGTATTTAATTTTCATGGCCAGAATGCATAAAAGCATCCATTATTTCAAACTTTATATGATCAATTTGAATGGTTAATTCCTTGACATAATACCTAATAGCCACAGATGGATAGCGTTTCAATTAATATAATTTATTATGCATGTTCTTTATCACCATACAATGTCATTTCCTATTACTAATAGTTCAACATTGACATTATTATTTGGGTTTTCTCTTAAACGCTATATATTGTATCTGTTTTTGTTTTAGACGAAGGATTCCTTTTTCCATTTAATTTGTAACCATTCAGCTCGGTTGAATACCTTGGATTGGTTCGGACCAGCAAACCTACAATCTCTTTAGGTTCTCCTATACCTTAGACAATTTATTATTTTCATCTTCGATATTTTGTCAAGCTAATATTGTGTAGTTTATTGTCTATATGGAAGCTGTCCTTTCTCTTTTTTTTTATTAGTAGATATGTTTTTACTTCGTGGGGTAAATGCTCGTAATTTTTTCTTTAATCAACAAAACGTAAATTTTATTGTATGATTGTATGACAGTTTTAAATTTAGCTCATAAAGGACCATAAATAATTCTCTCTCTTCTTTAGGGCTTGCTAAAGGTAAGTAACTCAGATAAGGTTTTTTGGGATTTTTCTTGAGTTTTTTAGAGGGTGTTATGCATTCCCAGGGTCAAGCGAAAAAGTCTAATTTGGTGCTATTTATTTATATTATATTTTCCCTTGGCTGTTTTCAAAGAAAAAAATATCGCTCAGGATACCCCTAGAAAAAAATTGCTCAGCATACAAGACGGTTATTCTTGAGATGCTAGATGATGATCAACATTTACAAGATAACCTTTTTGTCTTGCAAAAATAATCTTTTTGAGTTAAGTCTTGTAAGAAATAATTATCTGTAACTATCTTGATTGTTTGACAAAGAGAAAAATGGTTGTCATGCAGAAATTTTAGAGTTGTCCTGTATCTTAGTAATTGATAGGGCTGTTAAAATGGGTATTCGGGTCAGGTTTGGGTCGAATCCGAAATTGACTTGGGTTCAATTCAGATGACCCGAACTTGACTCGCTAACCTGGAACACCGAACACAGATGGCAAGTGCGGCCTCCGGGAGCGTGCGGGCGAAGGGCGGATGCCGTGGATCGCGATTCTGGGTTTGTGTAGTGCAGGCGAGAGCGCGAGTCTGGGCGGCAACATGTGGACGCGATCATGACTCACGCGAGGGTGAATGCCATGGATCAGCGAATGCGAGCACGAGAGGGTGAGCGCGGGAGGGTGGACGTGGTCACACATGCGTGGTGCGCAAGACTTGAGCATGGGAGGGCGATTTGGGTTGACTTGAATCCGCGATGAGAGGGCGGATGCGAGCGCAGAAGGGCGATCCGAGTTGAGTTTGAGTTGATTTCAGGTTTCCGGGTCAACTTGAACCCGATCCGATTTTAGAAATGGGTTAGAAAACAAAACTTGAACCCGACCATTCTGCAAACAGGTTGATCTAAACCCGGATGATTCCAGGTCGGGTCAAATATTGACTTCCCTAGTAATTGATACATTGTCTTAAGATCCATTTAATCGGACATGAGTCTTAAGGCAATGTTCGAATGTAAACATTCAAAATTATGTTAGAGGTCATCTGTCAAATTTATAGTTGAATTGGACATCTTGACAAGATGAACCTATTGACTACAAATGTGATCAAATCCACGTCCAAATGAGTTCAAATTAAGCACTTGATGTGTGATTAGAAACTTCATGATGTTAATTAGATTAACAAACAATTTCAAAGCTTGCATGCCTATGGTCAAATCAAGCTTCTCGACGAGACGAATCCTACAATCCCTATATCACTTATCATGAAGGCATTTAAATGCTGAAAGAACAATATATGATTAAGGGAATCAATAAATGTTGTCTACTAGAGTGTTTTGGGATTTTGACTAGCTTTACCAAATACGATCGTCGTTGGATGCTTGCTCCCCAACCATCGTTGTCGTATCTTTGCTGCCCGACAACAACAGTCAGATAGCGTTTGCCCGATCATCGCACTTTGACCACCTTCGTAGCTTGACCAATGCCATCGAACTGCCATCAGGTCATTGATGTTCAACTATTGCCTTCGGATTGCCATCATCTTATCACCATTATTGGATTGATTTTGCATGACCACTGCAGTCAGACCTCTACCTAATCACTTTCATTTGATTACAATATCTAAACAACCATTATGCAACTACAGTCTCTCGACTCCGGTCGCTCGACTATGGCGTGAAACCCCTTAAGTAAACGAAGCTAAACTCTTAAACATCGATGCGCCTTTTGGTGTCATGGTTGGAATTTCACTAAGAAACTCTACAGTTAAACCAATATGACAAAACTATGAGGCTCTTTGGCCAAAGCGGACAATATTTTGATAGTTTTAGAGTTTGGGCTGTTACAAATAATATCAGAACAATGTTGTTGGAAGAATTGATTGTTACCAAAGCTGTAGGAATGGATTGAGAGTTGGGTAGATTGAATTGATTAAGATGCATTATTTTGCATATATAATTAATTGCATGTGTGAATCATTCAGATCATACAGAATTGTATAAAAGTGAACAACTGTAATGGATCTGCCAGAGCAAGATATATCAAATGAGCAATATAGTGTAGCTTCAGTGCCATTAGACATTGTTATGCAATTGACCACTTTTATAATACGGGTAATGGGGGATGCGTAGAATAAGTCAACTGGAAGTAAAGAAGAAGAGAGAGGCAAACACTTATAAGACATTTTATAAGTTGAAACCTCTGTTGTTCAAAGGAGCTATAGGATCTCAGGCTGCAGAAGACTGGTTATTGAGTATTAAAAATTTTTTTGATAGCATGCAGTGTCCAGATAACAGAAAGGTACCATTGGTTGTATTCCTCTTTGAAGGAGAGGCTGATAGATGGTTGGTTGAGCGGCATAGAGAAATTTTTGAGAAAAAATAAGTAAAAACTGATTGTTCACTGACGTTGGCTGGAGATTAATCAACTTTTATAGGATGGTGGGCCGACGAGCTTTTCTTTAAATATGTGGTTTAGTGTTTCCTCGATTGATTTACGTGATAAATTTATTGAGAGTTATAAGGAGATAATTACTGTGCTGACGGGCAAAGAGTGATGACTCTGTTTACTGAGCCAACGGTTTACTAATACTGATATGATACTGGAAAAACACCGCTTGAACTAGGACTTCTTACTTGTTTAGTATGAGTATTAAAATACATGTTATTGATGTATTATTCCTATTACTGTATGGATTTATTGTTACTGCACGAATTTATTGTTACAATATTATTTTACTGCTACTGTCACTAATTTTACTGTTACCGATATAAACACTTATATTATTTGATACTACTGATGCACTGTACTAATACTGAATGTACTGAGCATGTGACATATTGGATAACATGTGTTCCTAGTTATAGGATTTTACTGTATTGATTTGAGTTTGACAATTTACCGATACTTTGGTTTTACTGTTTTATATGATTGATTTATTGATTGATAGTACTGATACGATGGCTGTTTTATTGATTCAATACCCGTACTGGTTTACTGATTTCCCCATTTTACTATTTTGCTGGTTTCCATACCATACTGTTTTACTATTTACAAATTATACTGCTACTGTATGTGAGCTTTATTATTTCTGCACTGATTCATGATCATGTGATTACTATTGTTGTGATTTGAATATTGACAAGCATATTGCTCCTTTGTCGTGCTTTGAGTTCAGTTGTAGGATTTGATTACTTGTTGGGCTCTTGAGCTCATTATATGTGATTAAATGATTTTGGGTCAGGGCTAGGGAGTAGAAATGTGAGATTGATTAGGATCCTTCAGGTTCTTGTTATTTTAGTTATTCTTTTGTAGCTCAGGATAAAGTAGTTTTGATATGATTGTATAGATCTTGAATAACGTACATGATTTTTTGAGAATTGAATAGATATGTATTGATGTTTTGAATTATAAAATTTGTTTCCGATGTTTATTTCTGATAGATGAAATTAGATAGTTATGGTTGTTGTATAATAAAAGATTAAAAAAAGAATTATTTCAAATTAAATTCTTGGGCATGACATATGGCCTCCCAACAATCATTGTATGACTATGGTCTCCTAGCCACTGTCACTCAATTATAGTCTTCTAGCTATTATCGCTCGACTACGGTCTCCTTGCCATTGACGCCCAACTATGGCCTCCTGACCACCGATGCCTGACTACATTAATCTCGTGCAAGATCTTGACACCAATGTTGACGCCCGTTGACTTTGTCGCTTGTTGTCTCCAACAAAATTGACACAAGCTATCTTTTATAAAACCAATGCATGCCACCGACATCAACACGGATGCCCAACAACTTCTCTCATTGTTTCGAACAAAGTTCATTAATATCATCACCTATATGACTGATATATGTTGTTGACACCAACGCTAATGTCCACCAACTTCGTCGCTCGCCGTTGCCAGCAAGGTAGATAGTGGTGGTCGAGTATTTTATCATACATCCTTAAATTCAAACCAATTTAATTTGGGTTAGGGCTTGGCATGAGTTGGAGCAACTAGACTTGATCATTATCATATTACACTTGAACCCTACCTAACCTAGGTTTGAGTCTTCATTTCCGGCCCATTCCTGAACCATCATCATGAGATAAGAAAAAAAAAAAAAAAAAAAAACTTTGCCTGCTTCCGTTATATCAAGTTCAGGATTCAAATTTCTCGAATACAGCAATGCAACTGAAAAAAAGATAGTTAGCAACAGGGGCAATTTATGGGAACAAAGCACTTTTTTGGAATACAAAGAAGAAATCAGAACTTATAATAATGCATTAGGTTATAAGCCTAAATATGACAGAACAATAGAATAACCACCTAAAGATGTCAACCGTGTTTATCACCATTATCTTAATCACTTGTGGCATCATCGCTAGACTTCCCCTGCATTATTATAGTTTAGAATGGCTTGATGACTTATAAAACATATAATGTAGCTTCAAGAGACTGTTTTAACTTTTAACTATTAAGCACCAAAATTTATAATGCAACAAGTGTGCAGATTAAAATACCTTTTGGATAAAGCAAACCCTCCTCAACAAACAAGGGCCTAATTTGACTATGCACAACGGGTTAATTTGGTTGCTTGCAGATAGAAATCTGACATTTAAGAAAGTGAAGTTTTTATTTTTATGTGAAATAAAAATCATTATATTTTATGAGTTGTTGATGTAATAATTCTTAAAATCTAGAGTTTTTGATGTAGATCTATTATGAGATGCAGAAAATTATGCACCATGCAAAAAGAATTTATAATTCATCAACCCTTTATATTTTAATATTTATGTTTTTTACTTTCAATGAACATACAAAATACAAAAGAAGTCAAATCAAATAAAAATCCAAACACCTACCAGAAAAAAATTACTAGAAATTAAAATCAAGAAAATTGCACAATTTTGAATTTGGAAAAAGTAAAAGGGAAAGAATTCACTAAAAACAAGCCTCGTACTCGTAAAAAGCTTCCCACAAATCTTCAAATCCCCTGCTTGATCAATGAGTTGAATATCAAAAGTAAAAAAGAAGAATAATACTTCCAACTAAAAACTAATACAAGAACAAATTTGATTTATTTTTGTACATGCCTAAAATTCTTCTTTATCATTTTCAACTCAGTTGAAATTGCCTATTCACCAATCACAAAATAAAAAAAGAAGGCAGAAGAATTAGTTAATCGCTAAAGCAGGATACTATAGGAAGAAATATCACCAAAACCCAAAAGCAATTGTGGGAAAATCTCTCTAAAGCTGAATAAATGGTAATAAAAACTGCAAGAAAGCGGTAATAGAAAAAAATATTATCAGGTTATCCTGATGCAAAATATATCAGGATGGGTTTTAAAGTTTTTGGATTTGTGATGAGATTAGTGTAATTTAAGATATTATATTCCGTATTAATTTCAATGCAAATACAAAGATTTTGAAGACTATCCTGATTTGTTTTGCATCTGAATATTTTAACAACTTTCTTACGACAATAATTAGGCATCACTTAGAATTTCTGGAGGATGGTATCTTTAGAGACTCACAAGGATGGAGGATCGCAAGAGGTGTGTCAGTTAGAAAGTTGCACTAGAGAAGCAATTGGAATAGTAAAAGGGAAGTGCTAATTGAGGAAGCCATTGAAAACCCCAGGAAGGTTGCAGGAAGGAACAGAGTAGCCACAGGAGGAGGCTAGCAAAAACCGCAAGACCAAGTCATAGAATGAGGAAGCCACAGCGAGCCACAAATGCAGGGATCTTTGTATTATTTATTAAGTTTAAAATCCTTAACTTTTTTACTATATCCAATCAAATAATGAAGTACAACAAATTTCTTCATTTTAATATATATATATATATATATATATATATATATATATATATATATATATATATATATATATATATATATATATATATATATATATTTTTTTTTTCGTTGACAAGCAACCAAATAAGTCTAAAGTATATTACATTTCTTCATGCAAAGCCTCATAAGCAATTGTTGATTTTGGAAATAAAAATAAAATCCATGAAAAATTCCTTGATTATTTGCATGTGGCTAATTTAACTTGAGAATATCATATATTTTTTTAATTTAGTATATCGACTTTATGAAATTGATTCAAAATATTTTTCATTAAAAATTGTGATACAAATATATCTCTGTTTATTCTCCGAGGGATGGTTTTAGATTTATTTTGTATGATTTACGAACTAAATTGAAGAAATATAATTCTCTGAGATTAAATTCACCATATATGAGAAAGCTAAGGAGATTGATAGTATAGGATTTAAGATATGATATTTAGGTAGGAGTAGTACTAGAAATGGTTTAGGTGCGATTATAGATAATAGTTTGAAGTATAATGTTGTAAAAATTAAAAGAATTGGAGATAGGATTATAATTTTAAAGATTTTTGTTGATGCTTAGATTCTTAATGTTTTAAGTGCTTATGCTTCTCAAATAAGTTTAGATATGTGTTCAAAGGTATAATTTGAGAATGACTTAGAAGAATTAATACAAAAAATACATCTTGAATAAAAAGTTTTTATTGAAGGAAATTTAAATAAACATGTTGGTAGAGAGGTAGAAGATATTAAAGATATTTATGGTCGGTTTGAGTTTGGAGCTATTAATGAAGGTGGTAGGATTACATCAGATTTTTTTTTGCTAGCTTATGATTTTGTAAATGTTAATATCTTATTTAAAAAAAGAGAGGAGCATCTCATCATTTATAAGAATGGATATAATAAAACTCAGATTGATTATTTTCTTATGAGAAAAATGAATAGTTTATATTGTAAAGATTGTAAAGTTTTTCCGAGTAAAAATTTATGTACTTAGTATCACTTATTAGTTTTGGACTTTAAGATGAAAGGATAGAATATGACAAATAAAGTAAAATATTGTTTTATGATTAGATAGTGTCATTTAAAGAACACTAATAAAAATATTTTTTAAAGTAAAATTCAAGATCGGAAGATTTTTTATGTATATGAGGAAGCTAATATTATGTGAGAAAAAGTAGCCAGTATGTTGTAAAAAATATGTTTGGAGTATTAAAAGGAAAAGCTCCTAATAGTAAAAATAGTTTGTGGAGTCAAAATGTGCAAGAAAAGATCAAAAGTAAGAAACTTTATTATAAAATTGTTTTAGGTGTAAAAGCTCAAAAAATTGAGAACGATATACAAAGACTCGTAAGTAGTCTAAGAAAGCAATATGTTATGCAAAGAATTTAGCTTTTAATTATTTGTATAATATATTAGATGCTAAAGATGATGAAATATACATATGTATAAATTAGTCAAACAAAGAGATAGGAGAAGTAAAGACTTAGTTTAAGTGAAGTGTATTAAGGATGAAGATAAAAAAGTGCTTTTATTAGAAGAAAATATTCAACAAATGTGGATGAGAGAGTTTGATAAGCTTTTCAATAAAGATTGTGAGAATATGATTGGCTCTAGTGACCTTAGCATCCTAAATGAAAATAAATATTTTTGTTTTTATCGACATATTAGTAAAACCGAAGTTAGAGATGCTTTAAATAAAATGAAGTGTGGAAAAGCTGTTGGACTTGATGATATTTTAATAGAGTTATGGAAAAGCTTTTTTGGAGATGAAGGAATTTTTTTTGCTTACGAATCTTTTCAATACTATTTGAAGCCTAAAAAAATATTAAATGAGTGGAGGAGTGTGTTGATTCTTATTTTTAAGAATAAAGGTGATGCACAAGAGTGTGTGAATTATAGAGGAATTAAATTAATGTGTCATGCTTTAAAACTATAAGAGAGAATTATTGAACATAGGTTACGACGTGATACTTATGTTTCTCAAAATTAATTTGGGTTCATGCCGGGAAGGTCTACTATGGATGGAAGCTAGACATTTATTGAGAGGTTTGATTGAGAAGTATAGAGAGAATAAGGAGGATCTACATATGATATGTATTGATTTAGAGAAAGCATGCGATAAAATTCCAAAAGAAGTGCTTTGGAGAGTTCTAGAAAAGAAAATGGTTAATAATGCTTATATTCATGTCATTAAGGATATGTATGCATGCACAAGGTAGTTTGACAAAGTATTTTCGTATTTCAATTGGATTACATCAAGGATCAGCTTTAAGCCAATCTTTTTGCTTTAGTCATGGATGTTCTTACTAGACATTTGTAAGAGAATGTACCCTGATGTATGCTTCTTGCTGATGATATTCTTCTTGTTGATAAGAGTAGGGAGGGAGTTGACGATAAACTTGAATTATGGAGGTCAACCTTGGAGTCTAAAGGTTTTCGTTTGGGTAGATCTAAAACTGAATACATGGAATGTAATTTTAACAGTAATAAATCTAGTGGGGGATTGTGACTTTGGGCAATCAAGTCATTAATAAGAGTACTCGTTTTAGATATCTCGGGTCTAATTGTTCAAAGTGATGGTGAAATAGATGGGGATATTATTAGTAGAATTCAAGTTGGATGGTTGAGATGGCAGAATGCATCGGGCTTGTTGTTTGATAGAAAATTCTCCCTCAAACTTGAAGGAAAATTCTATAAGATGGTGGTGAGACATGTAATGCTTTATGGTGCTGAATGTTGGCCATTAAAAGAGAAGCATAAAATTAAGTTAAGTGGTGCATAGATGAGGATGCTCAGGTGAATGAGTGTAGGGGCAAATTTTTTTTTTTTGTTTTGGGGGGGGGGGGGGGGGGGGGGCTCTCGATTCCCGCCTCACCTGAGTTTTTTTAATTATTCCTTAGAGATCTAAAAAGCCTACCTTATTTGTTTCCCACCATTTGTTGACTCCTGCTCTTGCCTGTGGTTTTTTTTATATACCTTAGAATGCCGAAAGACCTTTCCTAATCGATTTGGTTCATCTTCTTCCTCCATGCTGGTCACAGTCTTGATTTTTCTTTTGCAAGTTTCTAGTAAGTACCAAATCCTTTTCTTCATCTTCCTCCTCTATCTCTTCTCCTCTGCCTTTCTTTTCGTCAACCTTCTCACTGTCCTAGCACCTTAGGCTGCCCTCAACCATTGAAGTCACCCAAGCAAATTCGTGCACGACCCCTCAGCAATCTCCAGCTCTCTTCATCCTCGACTAACCCGCCACCCTCACCAAGCCCACTACTCAAGCTAATCACTTAGCCATTCCAAGCGTGCGCGCGCACCCCCCGGAAGCCTCCAACACCACTCACACACTTCTCCACAACCAGCCACACCATCGAACAGTCGGCCAAACCTTCATATCACCTGAAGCCTCACTCTCTCACTAAACAACAACCAAAGAAACTCTCTCCCTCTTACCTTTCCACTATTTATTTAAAATATAATGTTTTTATTACTGTTTAACAATTTGATTACAAATTTTTTTTTAGGAAAATATATTTCTTATTTAATTGCAAGTTTTTTTTTGGTATCTTATATTTAATACTTTTCTCTTCGTAGAATAATCAATGCAACAAAAAAAATTTAAAATAGCCAATGTTGGGGCCAAGCTCGAATGAAAAAAAATAAAATAAAATTGGGCCTTTGCTATAAAATTTTTTTTGCTTCGCCACTGGATGAGTGGTTCACTCTTATAGACAATGCAAAATGAGAATAAATGTGAAAAGGTTAGAGTATAAGATTAGAGAGTAACGTCAACCTTTTGATGACAGGGTTAGGAGAGTTGATGCATTAGATTTGACCTATGTTAAAAAAGATAGAGGTAGACCCAAAAAGACTTTGTTATAAAATATTAGAAATGACATTAGGACACAATGGACAAAAAAGATTCATGTACTCAACTCTACGAAGTGGGATAAAGGCTTGATGTTGTTGTTGTTGTGAACGGGCGATCATGTTGAAATTAACTCTTTTGGAAAATATTACAATATCTTGTTATTGATGCTAGTTATGGCTACTTACTAAAGCCTTACCCTAATAACATAAAATATCAAGGTCCACATCAGCCTCACAAATTGGATATTTAAATAAGGATCAAGATGCATCTTGCCATTTTAGCTTGATTTTTGTTCCAGACATTCCTTGAAATCTTTTTCACCAGCTTTTGCTTGTAGAAGTACTGGTTTAACCTACATAATCAGAACCACCACATCCTTTCAAATTAGAAGCATACAATTGTATATTTGGATCATAAATATCAAAGACAGAACAGTTCTGTCGCGTACTTGTTAAGATCTTGCAACATCCCACCATGCAGACTTGAATAACAAAAATCCTTATTAGCCAACTTAAATTCTGGATGCAGAACTGCAATACATTATAAATCCAGAAATATATTCACACATGCATTTCCAAAACCATTTGAATCCTTCAGCGTTGGGGCACTTGTTTGCCTATAGCAATTGTGTTTACACTATCTACACAGCTCTCAAGTAGTCGTTTGCTGTTGGATACATTGGTTTCAGAAGCCATGAACTTCATAGATTTTGAAAATCATGAAGAATCTATGTTTATTTTCGTCAGAAATCATAAATTATACCTCTGAAAAAATTGTCTTGCTGCTCTGAAGAATTGAAACATCTCTGAGTTCTGATGTGGAATGAAATTAGATGGATAAATATCACACAGGTCCTTCATATTTGTGCTGCATCTTATATAGGTTTACGTTTGATAGCCGCAAGTAGCTGGCCATCGATGTGGTCGGCCACGACAATTTCAGAATGAGGCTTTTGCTTCATTTGGAATGACTTTCTTATTGCTTCTTGAAACATCTTTTTAGTAAAAAATATTTTTTTACTAGAAAGCTGCTTCAAGAAGCAGTAAGAAAGCCGTCCCAAATGAAGCTTTTATTTGGGATGGCTTTTTTATAAGTTTTTTAGTAAAAAATTAAAAAATTTTATTATAAATTTATTTTAAGAAGTAGTAAGAAAATCGTTCCTAATGAACTCTGAGTTTATAAATGTTTTGAGCTTTGTTTTTGGGAATCTTGTGAGGGTGTTGTTTGCCTGAAATAGAAGCATAGAAGAATTTATGAGTGTTTTGAGCTTTGCTTTTGGAAATCTTTTGACGGCGTGTTGTCTGCGTGAACTCGGAGCATAGAGGAATTTTGGAAATCATCGATCCAAAGGCCCAGCGATCCAATGGGCCATAGGTACATTTCGGCCCACGTCTTGGCTTGGTCCATTCTGCTGCAGGCTGAACTCGGCATACAGTTTACAAATATTTTGTCGATTTAAATAATAATAATAATGGTGAAAGTGCTAAATAATTAGTTGCTTCAGCAAATTTTTATTGCCAAAAGTGATAAATATGTGCACAAATTATAATTTTGACTTCAAGAAAAAAGAGCCCTCTAAAATTAGATTGTCTTTTAAAATTACTTCATAAGCCCATCATTATTCATTAAAACATTTATATTAATTTTTTGAGTCTGATAGAGTTTATAAAAAAATCTACATAATCTTTTAGTTCTATTTGACCCGAATGAAGATTGAGCCAAGAGGTTGAAATAATCTAATTCAGACTAAGAGGTAGGAACAGCTCGGCTCTAAGGCTTTGTTAGGTATATTTTTCTTATTATTTTTTAAAGTAATTTTTTAATAAAAAAATTTAAATTCAAGAAATTTTTGTATTAAAAAAATATTTTAAAAAATAATAAGAATGTTGTCCCAAATCAAACTTAAATTATATTGATTAATTTTTGGTTGATTCAATTTCAAAATTAAATTAGCTTGAATTGGAATCAATATTCCCTCTTTGAAATTTGATTTAAATCATTGATGTAATATATTTAAGTCTCATTTAGGATTTATTTGAGACGAGTCTATAATTTTTTGTAAAAATGATTTGAAATTAGTCACAAAATAGTAGAAAAAAGAAATTATTATTGAAGTGTAAGAAAGTCGAGTCAATCAGAGTCTTAGTTGGATGCATATTAAAATCCACAAAAAAATAAAAAAAATATCGTAGTAATTTAAACTTAAAACCCTTATAATCACATAATTCAGATATTCTACAACTTTATAAAAATATTTTTTTTCTCTTCACAAGAGATAAGATATGCTCAAAGTCCAAATGAAAAGCTTGATTGATAAATGAATTGAGAATGCCGTCTGTATGCTATCAAGAATATAATAAATGCAACACCAAACTTTGAACAATACCCCACATTCTGCATTTCTTTATGGAGAATATGGCCACTTTATCATCGTGGAATCAAGCTTTGTGTTTAGTTTTGTAGTTATTTGAACAGAGCACATGTGGTAGCTGCCTCATCTCTCAATTTCTCTATTTTATCCTCACTCACTCCGTTGAAATTACCCTGGAAGTATTTTTTTTAATAGAATTATTTAATAAAGTTTATTTACAAATCATTATGTTTTAAAATGAAATTTGGTTGTTTTATAATTTTACAAAAAATATTCTATTAATTAGAGTTAGTGTTTTGCACATTTGATTTATTTTTGTGTGAGGAGTTCTCTCCTTTTTTTTTTTTAATTGAAAAATTTTTGATGGGTTAACAAACATCATTATTATTGAGTGTGAGGAGTTCTCTTGAGCTCTTTGCTGGCTCAATTAGGGCTAAAAACTTTGCTCTAATTTCAATCGAAATTTGTGTAGATTTGAAATTTGTTTGATAAATTTTTAGTTGAATTATGAGTCTATATATCAACTTGAGCCTTTTTTTTTAAGTCTTGTTGCGTCCTGGAGTATTTGCGACGATAGATAAATATAAAGTTTAACGTCTTAGCTTTGTACGAAGATCCAGCATGCATACAGATAAAAATAGAGGGTGTCATATTAATAAGAGACACTAAGATTTTTACATGAAAAACTCTCAAAAGGGAAAAAAACCATGGTGTGGAGGCTGGGCAGAAATCCAGCGTCACTTGGAGGCCGGGCGAAAATCCGGAGTTCGTCGGTGGCCGGACAGGAATCTGGCGTCACTTGTTGGCCGGGAGGAAATCCAACGTGAGTTCGCTATCGAATGGAACTTCGGCGTCAATCGGCGGTTGGGCAGAACTCCGGTGTTAGTCGGCGGTCGAGCAGAACTCCGGCGTTAATCGGCTGCCCGGTGGAAGTTCGGCGGTGGTCGAGGAGGAGTTTGGTGGCAAGAAAGCTCTTCTTTCTCTTCTTCCTTGAGCCCCCCCTTCTTCTCATGAGAAATGAGGAGTCTATTTATAATTTTCTGAGAGTGGCATGACCAGTAAATATGAGAAAGATTAGGGGTAAATTGGGAGTGGTTTGAGTGGACGGTCGATATCGATCCCCTTGATCATAGACCATTAACTGGATATTTGAATGACTTAATAATGTTGGAATTCAATGATCTTGGGGTCGTTGGATTCGTCTCATCGAGCCGCTCGATTCGACTATAAGCATGTCAAGTTTAGAGACCATTTGGTAATCCAAATTATGGTTTGAACCTTCCAAATGTGCTTCGGGTCTTTGATTTGGACCCATTTGAACTCGGATTGGGTCAAATTTGGTGTCGTTGGGTTCGTATTTCTGAGACGTTCAGTTCGATTGTAAGTTTGCTGAAATCGGTGTTCATGTGGTCTCCGATTTAATTTTTGAAGTTTCAATCTTGATTTTGCTTCGAAATTCATGCCTGATCAACATAATTTTTTGGTGATATATCAAGTCTTATGGCCAAAATAAAAAATTATAAAGTTGTGTCAAATGATGTTTAGAGTTGGACTTAATTTAAATTTACGCTCCGCTTGGGACGGTCGCATTTTTTTGTAAAGGTGGTTGTAAAATTGCTATGAAGAAAGCAATTTTGTTTAAAGCTGTTGTTGAAAGTAGTTTTATAACACAAAAATTTCTGGAAAGCATTTAAAAAATAATGATCAAACAAAAATTATGATTGTGATTTGAAGAATAAAGCAATAAGAAAGCTGCCTCAAATGAAGCCTTGATTGAAGTTAAATATGCTCATTAGTTAGGTGATTTAAAATGATAAATGGGCTTATTTTGAGTCAAAAATTTAACCAAATTTAAGGAGAAATTATTCCATGCGAAGTCCACATAGGAACAACCGTTCGGACATGTGAGTTTACAAACTGTGTATAAATTTGTACACAATATGTATCAAATTTTTATACATATTGTGTATATAATATATACACACACATATTCAGACGGTTGTTCCGTCCGGACACCGCAAGAAATAATTTCTCCAATTTAAGAGAGATTCGATCGCTAAGTTAATTTAAATGAACTTCTCTACCTGAAGATTATTTAGACAGACGTGTTCTTTTACTTCTGTATCTCCACAAACCATACGAAAAACGTGTTAATGAAAAGTAATTCTTAGCTAAAACTAAAAGGAATTTAATATTTTTTCCACAGATAAAATGACAATTTAATTCGGTCTTTATCACTGTTAATGGAAAGGATGCTTTTATGAATTTGGTAATAATAGTCTTATCTCTTATGATAATTGTCGGACGAAGTGGTGGCTAACAGTCAAGGCAATTTTAATCTTGTTTCAGCTGATTTTTATATTCAGATTCAATTAATCACTTTACTGTTTATATGTATTATGAAAAATTAATATACTCTATGAAGATATACTTGTAAATTCCATTCGAATTTTTTTTTTTGGAAAGCGCTAACGAGAAGCACCTGACAAGGGCTTTTCTAAATTTCAAAGGGGGGCACGTGCCCCCCTAAGCCCCCCCCTCTCTCCGCCCCTGCTAACCGTGATCATTGGTGTTAAAAATTGAATAGAGCCGTAGAGTTATTCAAAATTTCAAACTCTCTCAAATTTTAAATTTTGTTCTCTTTGATGTGAAAAATATAAGTCTATTTATCATATTTTGGAAGTTGCATTGGCCAGCTTATATTGAATATTTTGATTATCGATTGTTTATTTAGCATTTAAGTACCTTAAAATTTTTAGAATTGAATGAATTTGGGCTTATTGAATTCGATTGATGGAGCTGCTCGATTTGACTATATGCTTATAAGATACGGAGATTGTTTAATTCTTCAATTAATATTATGAATTTTTTAAAGATACTTGAAGTGCTTCTTTCGAGCTAGCACTTCGAGCTCATTTGGAGTCGAATTATAAGGCTGTTGAAATTGAAGTTTAAATGATCATAAATTTAATTTAAAAAATTTTAATACAAAATAATGTATGATGAATCACGTCAATTAAGACTCGTTTGGGGCAACTTTCTTAATTTTTTAAAAAGCAGCTTCGTAGTGCAAAAATTTCTAATTCAAAAAAATTTTGTACTAAAAAATTGGTTCATAAAGCAATGAAAAAATCGTCCCAAATGAAGCCCAAATTATACATGTATATTGTTTATTTTGTTGTTTTTTTCTTTTTTTTTTTTTGAATTTCATGAATTTTAATAGTATGCTCAAATCTTAAAATTGAAAAACTTTTGATGGGTTAACAAACATCATTATTATGCTAATGAAATAATTAGCACTTCATAAATGATTGTTAAGATATTAATGAAAACAGTTAATATGTTTATAATTATGCGGAATTCAGAATTTTGTACGAAAATTATTACGGTGCATTTCTTTCATAATAGTGCTATTAATCTTTATTTTACACGACATTAAAAATAGTCAACATTATTCTCAAAAAGCTAAATAATTTATTTTTTAAATATTGAAAAACAAAATTGCATATATAATGATGGGGCATGAATCTCGATGCAAATATGAATAAAAAATTGCCCAAATTAAATTTGGGACCATCCAAACTTATATTTTATCAAACTTATATTCAATTTGAATACCTCAAGGAGACAAAATCAATGACACCAAATTCAGTCCAATTTGAGCCCAAATGAGCTCAAATCAAAAGACCAAAATATTCTTGGAAGCTTCAGAGCATTAATTGGATAACCAAATGATATCCAAATATTATATGCTTATAGTTGAATCGAGCGGCTCGACGAGACGAATCCAACGAACCCAAGATCACTCAATTTTGACATCAATAAGGCACTTAAATGTTCAATAAATGTCCTTATGATCAAGGGAATCAATATGAGTCATCCAATAGAACACTCAAAATCTACCATTGATCTTCTCCATATTACTCAGGATGTCACTCCCAAAAAATTATAAATATACCCACATTTTTTACATGAGGGGGGAGGAGGGAGAAGGAAGAAGAGAAGAGCACTGAAGCTTAAAGAGTTCTGGAGCTTCACCTTGGCACCACTATTGATGCAACCGTGCCATCAGACTGCCACTGCTAGACCTTTGCTAGACCATCATTGTTGGACCTCTATTTGGCTATCACTGTCAGACCTTCCTATTACTACTATTGCCCGTCGACTACAGTCCGTCCGACAACCCTTGCCCGACTGCTGTCCTTCCGACTTTTGTCACCCATCGACTACAGTCTCTCCGACCACCATTGCCCGACTACGATCCTTCTGATCTCCCTAGCTCACCAACTACTGTTCTTCCGACCACCGTCTCCCGATTACTGTCCTTCCAACCTTTGTTGTCGCTGACTACGATCCTTCCGACTATCGTTGCCCAACTAGGTTTCTATTAACCTCTACCACCCGCAGACTACCGTCTCTCCGACCACTACAGCTCGACTATAGTCGTTGCAACTTCCATCACCTATCGGCTATGGTCCTTTTGATCATTATAATCCGACTATAGCCCTACCAACCAAATGAACAGGACAACACTTTCTTGAGAACAACTGTCTTGACATTGGTTTCTTCAAACCCCAACCATGTAAAGTGTATTATATGATGTATATTAGCTGCATTGAGTCAAGTCTTCCCCTGAGGAAGAGCATCATTTGTAATCAACTATAAACATTAGTGGATTCATTCAAATTGGGCAAGGTCTCGTGGTTTTTCCCCATTTTCATGGATTTCCATATAAAAATTCTGGTGTCTCTTATAAACGATGCACTCCTCTCTCTTATTTATATGTATGCTGGATTTTCATGCAAAGCTAGAATGTTAAATTCTATATCTCTCTACCGCCATAAATTTTTCAGGATGTAACAATAATATATGCCAGCTATTTTTATGTTCTTTTAAATAAATTCATAACATATTAAGCTTTTGAATTATAAAATAAATAATTATATATTGATCAAAATTCCATACTAAAATTAATCATGTGCAAAATAAATAAATAAAAATTACATATATATAATCAAAATTTTATCTATTCATATATCTAATATTTAAAATTTTTCATCTACTTATAAAATATTTAAAATTTTAAACCACGTTAAAATATTATTGTTATTATTAAAATAAAACAAACAAATATGTACATTTCTATAATTTTTACATTGAAATTATTTATAAATAAATATAAAATATAAATATTAAATATATTAATAATAAAAAATTTTATGACATATATGTTTAAATCAAGTAAAAAATTTTACTCCGCAAAAAAAAAAAAATCAATTATTGATGGCCTTGTGGAGGGACAGAATCATCAACAACGTCTCTATTCTAATAATATATAGTTTGGTAAGAGATCACATCATCATGTAGCCCCATCAAATTATTAAAATTACATTTTCCTTTTTTTTTTTTTTGAAGAGATAAATTTATTTATATTAGCTCATCGAATTATATCACGGCTCTTTCCCATTTCATACTATTACTTATTAAAAAAACCTTATCTACTCTAATAAAACTTCATAAAGTATTAAAAACTACGCCCGACTTCGTTTAGGATAGCTTGCTTATTATTTTTTAAAATAGTTTTTTAGTATAAGATTTTAATTTTTTTAACTAAAAAATAACTTTAAAAAATAATAAGAAAGTCGTCCCAAACAAGATCTTGTTTGATTGTTTGGAAGTAGCAACAATGATGGTTAGAGTTCTGATGCAACAGCAACAACAACATCATCATCAAGCCTTTATCCCACTACGTGGGGTCAGGTACATGAATCCTTTTTCACCATTGTGTCCGGTTAAGAGTCAAATTCTCATTTAGATCTAATAAATAAAGGTCATTTCTAATATTTTCTAACAAAATCTTTTTAGGTCTATCTCTACTCTTCTTAACAAAGGTTAAATCTAATACATCTACTCTCCTAACTGGGTCATCACAAGAATACCGTTTTATGTACCCAAACCATCTAAGGCGACTCTCTCTAATCTTATCTGCCACTGGAGCTACTTTAATATTATGTTTCTCTTTTAAAGTCCAACATTCTGCGCCAAAAGCATTGCAGGTCTAAGATGGTTAGGGTTCTCATAAGTAGAAATAAATAGGATGCCAAATTTGATGAGTGTTAAAAGGCAAATTAGACATTTTATATCTTATGCTTCATTTGGAGCAGCTTTTTTAATGCTTTTTAAATTAGCTTTTTTATACAAAAATTTTTAGTTCAATTTTTTTTTTATTAAAAAACTATTTTAGAAAGCAGTAAAAAAGTCATCCCAAATAAAGTCTTAATTATATATGACTTTGAAATAATGAAACAAAAGTTTTTAGAGGGAGAGATTTTTAAAAGTAAGCAGTGGTCAAATACAAATTATAGTTACAATCTGAAAAACAAAATAGTAAAAAAATTTTCTCAAATAAAACATAGATAAGAATAATATAACAACAATTGATATTAATAAAATATCATATAATTACATGTCACCTGGATAATAATTAACACTTTAAATATATTTTTGTACTAAAAGTATGAGATTACTATAAAATTTATTTAGGTGTCATTATTAGTAAAAGTATGAATGGTTGTTGATGATGATAAGGATGTCTTAAATAGAGATTCAAAAAGACGAAATCTGTCTAAAAATAGTTTCTGCAGCTTGAATGGTCAATAGTTGGATTGGTCAGAGCGATCTGTACCTAAATTAGATGAATATGTGCGGGCGAATGTAGATGAGAAAAGTGTCATCAATGGTGAGTGCATGCCAAGTTTGTACGTGTAACCACCCGAGATATTTAGATTCATTTGGGATAAATTTTTTATTATTTTATAAATCAATTTTTGAGTGTACAAATTTTAATTTTTATATTAAAAAATTATTTTAAGAATCAATAAAAAAGTCGTCTTAAATGAAGCCTTAGATTTTATTTTGAGCAACTTTTTACTATTTTTTAAAGTAATTTTTAGTATAAATTTTTTTAAATTAAAAACTGTTTTAAGAAATAGAATAAAAGTTTTCCGAAATGAAGCCTAAGCTTTTTTACTTTTTTATAAAATTCTTTTAATTAAAAAATTATTTTAAATAATAATAAGAAAGTTGTCATATACGGATCTTAATAGTGTTCATAGCTGGTGCATTTAAAGACATTTATGGTGATAAATAAAGTAGATTTATCATGTTGATATTAAATAAAAATCCCGCACATAGATATAAATATACAAGTGAATAGCAGCTCATAAGACAAGAAAGATTTTTATACGAAAATTTTGAGAAAAAAATTCACAAAATTTATCACAGATGAATTAATTCTATTAGTTTAAATCATATTTACACATAATATCATTCCCAATAATGTACAGAATAAGGAACATGGAGGCATTGATGTTATCATCAACAGGTGTTTGGCATTGTGCATGATAAGGATGGTAGACTAATAACTAGCAAGGTGGGCATAAACTTTGACAATGACGACGGGTGTTAGCGTTAGTAATAATGACGGTAGATGTTAATTTTGGTAGAGATGAAGAGCATTAATGTTAATATTGGCGATGATAGATGTCATCATTTTCAATTATGATTGACATCAAATTTAATGGTGTTGACACTAGGCGGCGGTCTTATCGGTGATGCTAGGCATATGCCTTGTCAATGACGACGGGTATTATCTTTGATGGTTGTTGGTGAGCATTAGTATTAGTGTTAATGGTGGGTATTTGTGTTGGTGTTGATAACCTTATTGGCAATGGAATAAATCAATGTTATTAGAGAAGACAAATGTTACTGTTATTGATGACAGTGGACATCGATAATGTTGGTGATGATGTATGCCTACTAAATTGGTGATGACGATCATCATTGTTGTCAATGATGACGACCTTTGACATTATTGACGATTGACAACATTGTCGACATTGTTGGCCATCGATATTGGTATCGACATTGTTGGCCATCGTTATTGGTAATTATGTGTGTGGTTATTGGTGTAGATGACATACATTTCTTAAGCAACTTATTGGTATAGATGACATGCATTTATATAGGCATTGCATTTATATAGGCATTGCATTCAACAATGAATTAAACATATTATATCTTACAAATAACATGATAATCCAATAATTGCAGAAGCTATGGAGATCTCAATGAAGCAAATGAAACCTAAAGCCATTTGCAAGTAACATTACTTATTCAATAAATGACATAAATAAATAATGTAAATTGTAAATTCAAATAAATAGCATAATTTATTAATTTCATAATTGGAGATTAGTCAAATGCAATGGAAATTTAATTGCCCTGATTTGTTGCATGATTAAGCCTATACCTATATGAAGTTTTTTAATGTTTCTCTAATGACATTTGATCCTATTAATTAATTATCATTAAATTAATTAAAAAATAATAATTTTTGATCCCTTACTTGTTGGGATTACTCTGTGGTGGTCCCTCTCATTATCATTGTCACTTTGAATCAAATGATGGTTAGATAAAGAGCAAAGCATTATCTTTAGAAGTGCATAGAAGAGCTTGTTTGAGCAAATCTCTTTCAAATAAATAATTCTTATGTTTGTGGCTTAATTTAATTTGATAGATTGTTGTGCTATATTTTTTAGGACTGTTTGATTTGTTGTATTTAGGATGTGTTATATTTTTTCTCAAGGATTTTGTCAAATTTGACATTTGATTTGATAAAAAAAATGTAAAATAAAATTGTGTTTTATTAAACACTCGTTATTTTGTTCATTTTTTAAGAATTTCAACTTTGACCGATGTTCAAGTGCACTGTACATGTGGCTGTAGTTGTCATCCGTCACTGCTGGCTATTGCTTCCACCCATGATCGTAGCCACCCACCTCCACAAGTCATGGAAACTTGTTCTTATCAGTGACCACTGTAATTTAAAGAAAATTTTGTACTAAAAAGTCGTTATAATGAGCACTAAAAAAATTATGTCAAACGAAACCTAAACATAATTAATTCAAAATAGGCTCAAAGTGACTCTTTTCTTCTTGACAAATTTTTTTAAAAAATTTTTATACAAAATGACATTTTAATATTGTACTTTAAATTATACAATAATTCATATAGCTTCATAAAATGAAATATTTTATACGTTTAACTAAAATTTGCTTAAAATACAAATAGAAAAAAAAAATACACATAAAAAATAAGAATTTGATTTAATTTTGAGTTTGTCTTAATTGATTTTAAATTTTTAATTCATAAATTTTTTTACTAAAAAATTATTTTAAAAAATAATAAAAAAATTATCCCAAATAAAACATGTAGTCGACCCTCCTCTTGGTGCGGAAGCTTGAGGGACAATTTCTCAGATTTGTCCTGCCCTGTCTCAGCAGGGAATGTCCTCAACTTAATATTTAGTTAACTTTCAGAGGAGAGATTATTCTGTGCGGATGTCGAACACAGCTCTATATCCGAATACTAATCAGAATGAGTCACGTCAGTAATACCGAATAATAATACCAAACTACTGACTTAGACATCAAGATGACTTTTGGCTTCCACACAGAATAATTTTTCTTTTCGGAGAATCCAGGGTGTAAAATTGATTCTGTGAAGCTCGCGCACTTGCCCTCATTCAGTAATTAAATCCCACAGATAGAAATTAGAAGAGCATCTAGTGAGGACAATGTCATTGGTCCCTTCACAATAAAATAATAAGAATAGTTTAAAGGGGCAGTTATCGATAGCCATCCGCGTTAACCACAAATAAAATATTCTCGTTTATTGCCAAAAATAATAATAATAAAAAACATCATCAAAAGTTAGAGAAATTATTACGTGATATATAAATAGATATACATTCACACTATATATATATATATTATATAATTTAGTACGTACAACTATGAATACGATTATACATATTATATATATATGTTCACATGTCACATGTCATATTTTTATTAAAATCTAGACATAATTATGTCCAGATTCTGTACGTAATAATTTTTCTAAAAATTAAAGATGATAGCGATAAGAGTTATTATATATATATGAAAAGTATCATATATTATTATTTCACAAAATAGTTATATGAATAAATTATCAATATATTAAAAAATATTTCTTATTAGTCTTTTTATAAATTTTTTTTGAATATTTAGACTAATTAAGATAAATTAAGATATATAATATATATGCATGAGTGGAGTTCGAGATCTCATAGCCAAAATTTTTAATAAACAGATCGAGATAAGCTGCGCAATTTTTATATCTCCATTTTTTCTGAGAAAATTTTTAAAAGAAAGCGACGGGTAAACTTTCCTCACTACATATTTTATTTGTATTTTGTCTTTAGTTTTTAGATAGCAGAGGAGGTCAATGTCGATAGAAGAGGCGCCCACTACTCCCCCCTTCCGGTAGCTTGCGCACAAAGCACAATCCACCGTCCACGTGTCGGAATGGACGGCAGACCTGCCGGGCCGAAATTTTCCTGCGAGAAGCATGAAAAGAGTTTGTCGGTGGAGCTTCTTACTTACACTTACACTTATGATTTTACCTCTATCCCCTTAGCTTTTTTTATTTTACAGAAGAGGCATCCTATTTCTGTCATCTATTTAATTACTGCCGCTAATAAATGTATAATATTTTATGAACATCTGCAACAGGAGAGGGGATGGAAAAGAGTGTGGGATCCATCGAGATTTAGGGTGGTTGATGGACGAGTACGGTTGTGAATCCCTCATCTGAGGTTTGAATTCTCTCTACTACCAAAAATTATTCTGTACAGACACCGGATTCCAATGAAATATGCCACGTCCAGTACTGAGCTAAGTACAGAGCAGTACCAAGCCTCGGTATCACTCGGTATCTAAGCATAAACCGGATGGTTCTTCCGTCTGGTGTCCGCACAGAATAATCTCTCTTCTACTACGGCCTTATCTCTTCAGTGTGGTAAAATAAGTATGGGCCCAATATTAATGAGTGACCTCATTAGGTTCAACCGATGAATTAATTATGCCGTAAAAAATTTTATTTAGAGTAATAACGGCTAGATATTCATTCCTATGAAAAAAAAAAGGGGTGTGTGGGCAGGTCGGTGAGAGCCGAGCAATGGATTTGCTTTAGTGGCTTTTCCTCGGCGTTGAAGCCTGCTTTAGGAGACGGAAAAGGAGGAGAGATAAAAGGAGAGCAGAAGAAGATTCCTTTGAGCAGAGGAGATAGAGAGGGAAACAGGGGAGATTGGAGAGGGCGGAGGAGAGGGGGAAGTGTTATCTTTGCTGTCACTGCTTTTGCCGGCTTTTAGCAGGGGTCTCTGTATCTTCCTGCGCTTGTGCAAGTGGGCGGTCTCTTGCTTTGATTTCTGATCTTGGTTTCGTTGTTTTGTTGCTTCTGGCCGTGAAAAATTGAAACGTGAAGAATTCCGCTCTTGTTTTGCGGTCATTTTTTTTGGTTTTTGAAGTGTGATTGTGATTCCAGTGTTTTTGTTGTGTCGGTTTCTTGTTTTAGTGGGGTTCGGTTATTGGGAGTTGCAGTTGTTGGGGTCTTTGTTTGAGTGGAGAGGGTGTGGGCTTACAATACTTACAGTGGAAGAGTAGGAAGAGTGGAAAATAATGGCCGGAGGCGGAGGAGGAGGAGGGGGAGGAGGGGGAGGAGGAGCTGCGCCGGCGCCGAAGGCCGACGAGTTGGTGCCTCACCCCGTAAAGGATCAGTTGCCGAATGTCTCGTTTTGCATCACCAGCCCACCCCCATGGCGTGAGTTTCATGAACTTCGCATCTTGCTTTATCTTCCTTCCACTCGCCAATTTCCCTTCTTCTGTTTTTGTTTTAGCCTTTTGCTTTGATATGTTCTTAGTAAAACAGAACATACGTTAGATTTGATAGGAGCTCTCTACTTTGCTCTAGGGTTTATTATTTACTTCATCTGTTTTTTTCCTTATATGTAATTTCTTCTAAAAGAACTTTGACAATTTGGAGTTTTCTACTCTCTCTGTTAAACTTTTCGACTTTTGGAGAGTTAATGTTTGTCAAGAATTTTTGTTTAAGGGGCTTTTTTAATGCCTCTGTCAGATCCAGAGTTTATAATTTTTCTTAGAGCTTTGGATGTAACCCAATTGGTTTTTGTGCTGGTAGATGGTTCAATAGGAATTTTTTTTTGATTAAAAGATTCCCTTTTTTATACGCAGCGGAGGCCATTCTGCTTGGTTTCCAACATTATCTGGTTATGCTGGGCACTACTGTGATCATTCCCACTGCACTTGTTCCTCAGATGGGAGGGGGTAATGTAAGTTAGCACACTTAAAAGGAACTTAAAAGTTTAAGTTTGATTAATTTTTGGTTTAAATACATTTGTTTTCTCTTACTAGGATGAGAAGGCTAGGGTAGTTCAGACTTTGCTCTTTGTGGCTGGTATAAACACTCTGTTACAGTCTTTCTTTGGCACTCGCTTGCCAGCGGTGATTGGAGGGTCTTACACGTTCGTTGCACCAACTATCTCCATCATTCTGGCTGGTCGATATAGTGACATTGTTGAACCTCATAGGGTTGCTACTGGAATAAAGGCCTTTTTAACTTGTTGAGGTTGAATCGTATCAATTAGTATCTGATGGGTTGCTCTCTTTTCTTGACCAGAAATTTCTCCGGATCATGAGAGGAACTCAAGGTGCCCTAATTGTTGCATCTACACTTCAAATTATTATTGGGTTTAGCGGCCTTTGGCGCAATGTAACCAGGTTGTTCTTCATCTTTTGTTATTGGCTCTATTAAGATATTATGACATGCCAATGTATTAAATTGCTATGAATTGTTTTATCCACCAGATTTCTCAGTCCACTGTCTGCAGTTCCGCTGGTTGCACTTGCTGGATTTGGGCTTTATGAGTTGGGATTCCCTGCGGTATTGTCTAAACTAGTTATTGATACTATGTTGGAATGCTGGGGATGCATGTGGCAGATTTTGAAATTATTTTTTCACTCCAAGTGTTGATATTTGGGGCCTGATAGATTTTATAATATGTACCAGGTTGGTAAATGTGTTGAAATTGGGCTTCCAACAATTATAATTTTGATTGTAATCTCACAGGTACCATGAATTTAAAAAATTGCAAGTCATTTTGAATTAGAAATTCCAATATCCTTTTCCCGCTCTATCCCAATGATAGGTTGGTAGACTGCCTATTAAAAATATCTTGGCAATTCTTAAGTTTGTTAACATTTTGTATTTTTTTTTTCTGAGCAGTACATACCTCATGCTATACATGCAGAGAAGCCTGTATTTGATCGGTTTGCAGTTATCTTTTCTGTGGCAATTGTATGGCTGTATGCATATTTTCTCACTGTTGGTGGGGCATATAAGCATGCTCCACCTAAAACACAATCACATTGCCGAACTGATCGTTCTGGACTTGTGAGCGCAGCTCCCTGGTATATTTTTTCTTGATATTTTTTTGGGTTGATTATGATCATGCTGATTGTTTAGCTATTCATGATCCATGTTATACGTGCAGGATAAGAGTTCCATACCCATTTCAATGGGGAGCACCATCATTTGATGCTGGGGAAGCCTTTGCAATGATGGCTGCTGCATTTGTTGGTCTAGTAGAGGTTGGTTTATGTGTTCTAGATGTTGACTTCTGGTTTCTTATTTTGGTGTACAAGTGCAAAAACAGTGGCTTATTTTAGTTGTGCTTTGGAGTTTTAATGATTGGTTGAATCTAAAGTACATTCTATTATGCAGTCTACTGGCACTTTCATTGCAGTGTCTAGATATGCTAGCGCTACTCCAATTCCCCCTTCTGTTCTTAGTCGTGGAATTGGCTGGCAGGTGTGGAACTGAACTGGTCTTAGCTCTATTTTGGTTACTTTGTTTTTGTTGATATGGTTATATAATTATTAATTACTGCTGGTTCCAGGGAATTGGTATCTTGCTGGATGGTTTGTTTGGAACAGCTAGTGGCTCCACTGTATCAGTGTAAGATTTGCTTGATATATGTACGTTTATCAGCATGTTTTAGTACATATGAAAGGATTTTGCTAATGTTGGGGATCTTCCTCAGAGAAAATGCTGGTTTGTTGGCTTTGACACGTGTTGGAAGTAGAAGGGTTGTTCAGATATCTGCAGGGTTTATGATTTTCTTTTCTATTCTTGGTGAGTACTTTTAGCTTATATTTCAAGTCTGATATCAGTCCTTTGTCAGGGTGGTAAATTATTGTTTTTATTATTGGGGATATGGTGGAAGCAAACCTTTTTTTTACGGGCAATGCTTGATATGTTTCTTTGTTTGAAGACGGAGTTCTTTGGCATGCATTTCATATAGTTCTTAAAGCTTTTCTATTATGTCATTGCTTGGTTATTTTGATATATATTTTTTACATTTCACTATTAACTACATGATGTGAACTTGAAGTTTCAAGTCTGTCATGATTCTGTACTGGCTTGTGGAGGGGCAAACATAGGTTTGAATATGGCTTAGGCAGTTTGATGCGACCCTCAATTGTAGTTTGCCATGACCATGTAGTGCCCCATGCCATTACAGTGGCTCTAATGGGTCTCACAAGGACTAAACAGTTGTAGATTGTGATCGAAATAATGTGTTCATGCACAGAACTCCTATTTGCAGCTTGTTCCACATGATTGTAGTTTCACTATAAAGGATATTATAGTTATTATATTTAATGATGTTGTCATATTAATATTATCATATATGGTTAATAGTTATGAGAGGAATTTACAGTATTTATTATTGTAATATATCCTCAATATCCTACTTTATTGTATTTCCTTTATTGCTCTCTTTTCAACTAGGCATGCATATGTGATATCAAAAGTCAATTAAACAAAGATGCAGCTATTTATATTTTCTATCATGGGTATGATGAGAACAAGACATTGTATGCCAAGCTAGGCGGTGCTTAGTTGACCCTACTTGTACAAAATTGTCTATATATAGGCAAGAGGAGATAATAATAAATGAAAACACAATGAAAGAAAGGGATGTTTCTCAATAATGAAGAACTATTATATTTAGTAACTATTTTAGATTCTTTCTATAAATAATTGGCATATGCGTTATGGTATCAAAGGAGAGGGGTTTTTTATTTTTATTTCATTATTGATTTCTTTATTAGCTTATCCCAATTTGGGTTGGCTTCATGAAGCCTTGATTTTCATTATTCTTGTCAAGTGTTTCTTGATATGTTAACTTGTGTTCCTGTAAAATTTTCTACAATTTCTAATCATTTTACAAATAGTCTATGCCTTAACTTTGTTAATACTTTCAAACTAATTTCATTTATCATTCTTATCTTTGATCTTTTGCTCTTCATTTTACATGCCCGACTCACTCTAATTTATTTTATGCTATTTGTTTTAAATAATTGCTATTCCTATCTTTTCTCTAAAATAATTGTTTTTCTCTCACTCTTTCCTACTTTGACGGCACCTCCATCTTATCACTCATTTTGCAACAACCAACTTAACTATTGATGTTATTTGCTCTTATTTAAATTTCTTAGATGGATATGTAGTGGATTTATGATCGAAATACACCAATCATGGTTTAGCTATGTTCAAAAATAGGTAAATGGCGTTATGCTTGTAACATGGGATTAGTTTCCTGGTGTAATAGTTGATTGCAGAGTTTGGGGGTGCAATATTGGTAAATATCATGGCTACTTTTAGTTTAAAAACGTGTAAATGACCCTTTAGTAAAATGCAATCTTACAGGTAAATATCATCAATTTTGTTGTTTAGTGTTTTTTGATTGTTTCATGATGGGTTAAATTATCCCTTGCTGGTAGCTTTGAGACATAATTGCTGCTGCTTTCTTAGAGTTGAAGGAATAACTTGTTCTGAACTTGTCATTTATGTATTAAATTACCCTGTTGGATTTGTTTATAACCATCTTATTGTTGGTGTCAGGCAAATTTGGAGCTGTTTTTGCATCCATTCCTGCACCCATATTTGCAGCTTTATACTGCCTTTTCTTTGCTTATGTTGGTATGTTTCAGATCAAACATTTATTTACATCACTGATTACAAGTTTTAAAATTTTAAAAGATATTTTATAATATCTCCCTACTTGCTGCTGTCGAACAGGTTCTTGTGGTCTCAGCTTCTTACAATTCTGCAATCTAAACTCCTTCAGAACAAAGTTTATTTTAGGATTTTCTGTCTTTATGGGCTTATCAGTTCCTCAATACTTCAAAGAATACACAGCAGTTGCTGGCTATGGTCCAGCTCATACTAGTGCAAGATGGGTATGTGAACACTTGACTTATCAATAGGACTGTCAAAAAATTCTTGTCGTCTGTATTTGGCTCGATAATAGTCTGATTATGTTTCTATATACAATAATATGCATGTATATGCATGCATGTAGATATACTTATTTGAGTTTTTTTTTGTGTTATATATATATATATATATATATATATATATAATATTCCTATATTTATATTTATATTAATTTATATGAATGATTGTGACAACATATAGATTCATATAATTTTTATTCATTTCGAACAAACTTTATGTTTGTGAACTGCACGCATGTATTTGGCTCGATAAGTTAACTAGCCAAATATAAATATAAAAACTATGCTCGGTTGGATAACGAGCCAGGCTGAATAACACTTGCGTTCGTTCTAGCTTAAGCTCATTTACACCCCAATCTATCAGCACCGTTACCTGCTTAGTTTTTATCCAGAAGGTAATTTCTTCTTTGCAGTTCAATGATATCATTGATGTTATATTCTCATCGGAACCATTTGTTGCGGGCCTTGTCGCATTCTTCTTAGACAACACTCTTCATAGGCACGACCGCACGGTTAGGAAGGACAGAGGCTATCATTGGTGGGACAAATTTCGATCCTTCAAGACCGATGTCAGAAGCGAAGAATTCTACTCCTTGCCATTTAATCTAAACAAGTTCTTTCCATCTGTGTAAGCACAAAGCATCTGTTATTTTCTGTTCTTTAGGCCGTGTCTTTTAGTTGTTTGTCTTCTCATTTTGAAGTCTGAGAAAGACTTATTGATATATTCATCCTAAATGAGTTAGTGTGTTACAGTTTTCCCTTAATATATGCTTTATTTGTATATTTCATGTGAAATAGACTGCTCATGGCGAGGCTGATGTACTAGTTTTGTTTCACAGTTACAGAAACTGCTGTGTTATGTCAGTCATTGTGGATCAATGCTGATCACAGTTCATGTGTTGTTCTTTGTGAGTTATTTAGTAAATTTTCCATCACATAATCTTTAAGATATCTAATGCATAATGACAGAATCCTTATCTAGCAGTCAAGTTTCTGCATATTATTTCGTGTTCTAACTTAAAAGTTTTACAAAATTGCATAAAACACAAGTCATCTCATTAACATTGCTCTGAAAATAGTATCATCTTGCTGTGCATGCATGAGTTGAGAACATTGGCTACCTTCTCTCTTCTTCACTGAAATAGAAAGTAATCAATTCACTGATATGCTAAATTAGCTGGAGCCATGTTTGGTGTATCATTGTTAGAATTTCTTCTGGTTCTGGATTCTTTCTGGAAGACATGAGCATCTAAATTTTGGTCGGAGAGATTATTCTGTGCGGACACCGGACGTTATTCTCGTCCGGTATGCTCGATATCCTAGCGGTATCGAGGGTACCAACCGCGGCTCGGTACCGGTCGGTACAGAGCTCGGTATCTGATGTGGCGCATTTTCATTGGAGTTCGAATGGTGTCCGGACTCCGCATAGAATAATTTTTCTTATTACAGTGACTGAAAGTGGTAAGAGTGGTAAGAATGAGGTATGGAATTATGGAACTAGTTGTATTATAATTGAGTTTCATAGTAGCAGGGAATGGTAATAGCCTGTAGATATAGAGAACAAAGTTTAGTTGAATGGAGATAAAATAGGATAATGATTCTATAGATATAAGAAAATATTTACATGGAAAATGATGTTTTTTTTTTCTTATTTTGTTATTAAAAAAAAAGAAAAAAGGACTAGTTAGCTGTTTTTTACACAAGTATTTCAAAAAATTACTTTCTCCTGAATAGTTTTTTATTTTGTTTGGGATAATTTTTTTATTATATTTTAAAATATTTTTTTAATATAAAAATTAAAATTTTTATATTAAAAAGCTGTTTTAAAAAATATTAAGAAAGCCGTTCCAAACTGAGTCTTATAGTTTTATAAAAAGCGTCCAAACAAATCTTAAAATTTGAATTGAGTTTTGAATTCTATTGGTTGCTAATTGCCAGCTGAAAATAAATTTGCTTTTGCACCAAAAAAGGTAGAAGTGGCAGCGTATTTCATAGTTTGTATTTTCCACATAATTATATGTGATAAACCTACTTCTTCACGATCGCATTAATTCGAGGGGTTGTTGTCAAATTATAAATTTATTTATGTAAAACTACAAATTATGCCTATAAATATATTATTATAATTATTAAAAATAGAACTATCTCGAAAGCCATTATTTTCACCACGTGAAAATCGACTTACAGAGACTCCCGTTTCAAGAAGAGAAAAATCAATGTACTATGTGAACGATGTGATATGACTTATCGATACTTTAAATAATACAAAGTATTTGCTTTACTTTCATATCTCGAGGAGTTGACCAATTATTTTGACAATTGTGCTGCCAAAAATATATTAACACAGGAATTCATAATCCTTTGATAAGAACACTAATATATATATTTTTTAGGATGGGATATTCATCCACTGTCATCTCTGAAAGGGTGTTTGGCGGCGTAATTAATTCTCAGCTGACTTAAAAGAGGCACCTACCTCAGAAACCTCCTGGCCCGCACTTGATTAGGCCCCACTTAAGAGGAGCTGCCGTTCGAGGGGAATCAAGCACGGGTTGTGCGGTTCCCGACCGCACTCGCCCACCAACTGCTAATCAACGGTGGGTAATCATATCATTTAATATAAACAAATGTAATCAGCATTATTAAATTGAGTTTGGTTTTTTTTTTTGGACAATTAGGTTAATTAAGAAGAACTCATATAAATATTATATATGTAAGATTTGAATTCAAGACCTCTTAGTTAGTAGTCAAAATTCATAACTAATAAATTAAGATGAATTGCATAAAAGAAGCGAACTTGTTGAGTAAATGTTGATGTGCTTAAGAAATGTTATTGCTAATTTCATCGACAATCTCTATTTTAAATTTTTTTAGGGAAATTAAATGAAGTGAGATTGTAAGTCAATTGCTGTATTTTTGTTATGATTTCACGGCGCGTTTAAGGTGGTTAAAGTTGATTAATACAATTCTTATATCTAAGGGTTTATATGTTTAAGGTTTCATTTGGGACAATTTTCTTACTATTTTTTTTTATAGATTTTAATCACAGTTTTTATTTAGTCATTGCTTTTTCATTATTTTCAATAAATTTTTCATTAAGAAGTTGCTTTTTATAATAACTTTCAAAAAAATTATTTTCTCCAAAGCAACTTTGTAACCACCTTTATAAAATACTATGGCTATGCCAAATAGATCCTAAATTAGAAACTTCTTATGAATAGAGCTTTAAGAATAGATTTTAGGGCCATCTAAAATTCAATTCTTGTATGCCAATTCTAATCTAAAATTCAACATAATATCGATTTTATGAATAGATCTTTAACCCAAAAGAAGTTTCTCCATTTGGTCTACTAACTTCGTTTATATGATAGTATAAATAAGGCTATAGTTGTATCGGGTCGGACCGGGTACTGTATTGTTTGTATTCGCTTATTTATATTTTATGGTGCTCGAACTTAATTTGAATATAATTTAAATTTTAGAATCTTGTTCAAATTTGTTTATTAGTTTTTTTTTTATCGAGTTCAAGTTGAAATTGAGTTTTAATCAAACTTAATTAATTATATATATGTTTGATGCTAATAATCTAAACTTATATGCTAGTTATTAGATATAATTGAATGTATAAATTTAATAAAAATCAGGATAATTTATTATATGTTATTTAAGTTTTTTAATGAAGTTTAAACATTAAAAATTGTTTAAATCTATATATCTATTTCTATTTATTTGATATATTCATCATATATATACATCATTTTTAAATCTAAAAATTTTAAAATTTTGATATAAGAATATGAAATAAGTCATCAGTTAATATTAATATAAACTTTTAATTGAACTTTGCTTGATTTTTTTTTTCAAGGAAATTAGGGGATTCGAGTGCGGGATCGTTGGAAGGAATTGCTTCCGTCGACCAACAGACCGCAACACGATCCCACTATGTTCGAATTGATATATACCTGAGATCATGGCGCCCAGTCAACTAATAATAATCATTTGATTATGAAAGGTTCAATATTTTTAAAGGAAAAGAATAGGCTGAAGTGCTGAATTTTATTTTTTTTGGCATTAAATGTTTGATGGTTGAGCTTCAACTGCCAACCAAAATTCTCCTACTTGTGGCTAGCAAGTTTGATCCAGCTTACATGAATAAATGGCCTCTCTGAGGATATGAATTTCTGAATTAATTGCTAAGATCTAGTCAGGCATTCATTGAGCGCTTTATTCCTTTGAGTGCTACAGCTACCAAACCCCAACATGTAAATTGGCCATTTGCTCTTTCATTTTCTCCCATCACAGACTTGTCATATTTCTTATGTACTATAATATTATCAAAACATTTAATTGTTATATCTTAAAGACACCCAACATAGAAGTGAAGAGCTCCTCAGGCTTCGTTTGGGACAATTTTTTTACTGCTTCTTAAAGCAGTAAAAAAGTCATCTCAAACGAAGTCATAATCATCTGGCTGGTAAGGGTGCAATTGGCTTTTTTGATCTAGGTGGTGTCTCTCACGATCCCATTGAAGGTGTAGCTACAAAGGTATTTGAACTATCATCTATGTCTACCCGAAGTGTGATGATCTTTATTTTGATTTGAGCTCACCATTTAGAGACATATTTGGGGTTATCTTAAGCACCATGGCTTACAGACACCATAATTAGCCTTTGCATGGGCAACCTTTAGTGTCGTCGCACTAATGAGTCTCTTATGTGGCCTTAAGAAGATGTAAAATAACTCTCAATGGACCTTGATTTATCCACAAACTTTGGCCACCCAGGAACTTCATTAGCTTTGCTCAAACTACAGCAATACCCCAATAAACTTGATGTCGAAACTTTAGTCCAAAGAAGACCCGTTATGCTCATCTCAATTTGTGAACCCAAAATGGGAACATGCTAATATTCTTAAGAGTGATTGCTGTTACGCCCCAAGATTTAAAATGAAAGAATTTTCTTTTTTTCTTTTCTCCTAATTTTCTTTTCAACTCATTTTATTTATTTTTTCTTTCATTTAACAACCAATAATCGTTCATTTACAATCAGATCAATCTGACATCCAAATTTAATTAATTATATTAAAGAAAATAAATAAACAACAGAAAAAATATCATTACATTGCTACTGTTAATATTTACTTCTTGCTATAAAATCCAAAGTCTAAAAGCATATATAGAATGGTCATGGATATAAGAGAATACATATAACCCAAAAAACTTAAAATAAAAAATCAAAACATAATCACTGCTAAGCCTCAATCCTCAGACTCCTTATCTTTACTTGAAATCATGTAAAAATTACATAATGAGCTTACAAAGTCCAACAAGTAATCAAAACTCACCATTTGTCTTCAATGCAAGAAAAAATAATCAATATTTATGCTCCAGTGCTACTCAATATCAATCAATTAATTTGATCAGTATCTCACTGGCAAAAGACATCTATCAATCTATACGAAAATCAATAAAAAGTTTATAAATCTTTAACAAGTGTTGCTGTGAAACAAACATCAATTATCTATCAGTTATGTGTGTTTTAAAATAGAAGAGATGTAAGACACTTGCAATTAGAAAACTTATCGAATAAGTAGATCGAGGCGTGCGAAACATTTTTCTTAAAGTTATATTTCCGCTCCTCCCATGTGCAAAGGTACACAACAGTCTTACTACCAAAATACAAATGACTCTTCACAGTGATCTGCACTAATCATAGCAGGAAGCAAGAACAGCTATGTAGATATTTTCTTTGAACATATATAAGGTGGAGTGAATGATGAAGAGAAAAATTGTAAAATCCATCATACCCGAAAAGGCCTTATATAGATAAAAAATAGATAACCATTTTAATCGCAAACATTATGATAATTAATTTAAACGTTTTCAAATTAGGTCATAAAATAACAATAAGTATTTCTATTACAACAACAATAAGTATTTCTATTATAACAATAAGTATTTTCATTATAACATCAATAAGTATTTATGTTACAACAACAATAAGAATTTTTGTTACAGCAGCAATGAGCATTTCGTTACAAATTTTCTTTGAAAAAAATTAAAATGTAACAATCCCTCAAATTTCAAAAGAAAGGTATAATATAGAATAATAATTTGATCAGAGCAAAAGATATAATGCATAGACATTAGCGTCTTTTAGATTATAAACCAATATTTTAGGATAAGAACTTTTTTACTTATAGGAACTAAGTGAAATTTAATATTTTTATGAACTTGATTCCTTGAGTATAAGCAAGGTTATCCACCCACATTACATCAAATAAATGATATTTGTTTATCACAATTTAACGATTTATGGCCATACATCTAAATCTGGGTTTCATGAGTGTTCTAGAGAATTGCTTATATTCTCATAAAAGGCGGCCAACCTTTACACTCATATATGTGAATTCATTAGTTATCTCATAGTAAGCACACTAACTACAAGAATTAGGAATTCATTAATAGTAAAAACTCAATCTCTATATCACTATAAATCACATTATTCAATATTGTAAATGATATATAATCAAAAAATTATCTTGATCAGGCACGAATCTTGAGGCAAAATTAATTTAAAACTTTCAAAATTAATTTCGGGATCATCCAAACTCTGATTTCAGCAAACTTATAGTCAAACTGAACATATCAAAAAGACGAACCCAATGACACCAAATTAGATCCAATCCAAGCCCATGGGTCCAAATCAAGGGTCAAAGCGCATTTGGAAGTTTCAAAGCATAAGTTAGACGGTCAAATAATTTTCAAATGTGACATGCTTATATTCGAATCGAGCAGCTCGACATGAAAAATCCAACGAGCCCAAGATTGTTTAATTCTAACATTATTAAGTAACTTAAATGTATGATAAACGGTCCATGATCAAGAGAATCGATATCAGTCGCCCATCCAAAACACTTCCAACATATCATTGATTTTCTCCATATTTACTAGCCATGTCACTCCTAAAAAACTATAAATAGACCCTATATTTTTTTACAAAAAGGGGAAGAAAGAAAGAGAAAGAAGAGTTAGAAGCAAGAGAAATATGAGATCTCTCTTGCCACCAAGCTCCTCCTTGACCATCGTCAGACCATCACCGAACTTTCGCATGGCCATCCACCATCCCTAGACTTCCGCATGGCCACTGACCTTTGCCGGACTTCTGTTCGGCCACAAGCCGTCCCCATACTTCTACCCGGCCACCCACCATCGCCGGACTTTTCCTAGCCACCGGCCGTCGTCGGATTTCTGCCCGGCCACCGACCATTGCTGGACTTTTGCCCAGCCACTGACCATCACCGAAATTCCGCCCGACCACCAGCCGTTGTCTGACTTCTACCTACCATTGACCGTCCCCAGACTTTCACTGACCGTCCCCAGACTTTCACTTAGCCACCAGCTGAAATAAGACTTTTAAAATTTAATTTAAGTTCAAAAAAATCAATACAATATATCAAATTGCTCATATTTTAATTCACTATAATTTAAAATTAAATTCAATTTAAAATGTTTTATATTTTTTAAGTTATTTTAAATATTTAAATACTTAAGTTTTAATTAATATTTAATTTAAGGTTAATCTAAATATTTCGAAATTCAAAGTCTTATTTCAAATATTTTAAATAACCAAAGAAATACTTTCTAATATTTTATTTTGAAATTAAAATCCATTTGAAATATTTTATAGATTTTAAGTATTTTAAGTGATTTTAATTAATTAATTAATTATTTATTTGTTTTAAATAATTAATATTGAACTAAATATTAAATAAAATATTTTCAAAACTTCAAAAAAATTTTATTTTATTTTGAATAATAAAAAAAGATATTTAAAATATTTTAAAATTAAAATTTATTTAAAATATCTATATATCTGAAATAACTTAATTATTTTGATTATTTGAATATTCAACTAATATTTGATTAAAGTTAAATGTAAGTAATTTTGCAAATTTCAAGAAAATTATTTTAAAATTCTAAAGAACATTTAAGATTAATTTTATTTAATTTAAAAAATATTTTGAATACTAATTAAGGTTATATTATTTTAAATACTTGTAATTAACATAAAACTTTAAAAATTTAAAAATAAATTCAAATTAAATTAGAAAAATACAAATAATATCCTAAATTTTTTATATTTTTAAATATTTTAATTTAAAATTAATTTGAAAATTCAAAACTTGTTTTATTTTAAATAATTTGAATTATTTGAATATTTTAATATTTAATTAATATTATATTAAATATTTTTAAAAATTAAAATTTATTTTCAATGTATTTTAAAATAACCAGTGGATCTCTTAAAGGCATTTTGAAATTATTTTAAGCTATTTTTGAATATTTAATTTTAAAACTTATTTTTTTAATATAAGATAATATATATGTATATAAATTTTAAAATTTCATTTTAAAATTATATATATGTATTAAATGTTCAAGTATTAGGAGATCCTTTTGGAATTTCAAACATGACTTAAGCATGTGTGGATGGAAATCATGGGGAAGAATTAATGGATAGTTGTGTTCCAACTATCGATTAATCTCTATTAATTATGTTAATTACTTTCAAACCTTGGATGCTTAGGAAGCACACACCACTTAGCCTAGGCTCTCCTAGATTTAGGGTCAGTTGTGATTGTATTTGCATGTATTTATGTTAAGTTCAAGGGTTAGTTGAGATATTGATTTAAACCTGTAGAACTTAATGACACCTTAATGACAATAATTAAGGACTCTTGTTTAGAAAATTTAAAAAATTTTAATAATTAGGATACACCTCCTACTGACTTAAAACTTTGAATATTCAAACTTAGTTACATGCTCAGCCTATAGAAATTTTCTCACTAATATTTGAAGTCATTAAGCCCTTTAATTAATTAACTTAACTATAAATCTTTAATTAAGCATTTAAATTCTCAAAAATTATAGTAAATCAAATTTAAATTCAAAAATTATAAATAATACGTCTAATTGACCATAATTAAACCCTTAATCAATAAAAAATAAAATCCATTTGATTGGACTTTAAAATCAAGCTTAATTTAATTTTAATTGGAAATTAATATTTAATTAATTTAATTAATTAAAAATAATTAAAAATTTTAGAAAATTTCCAAACACTTGAGAATCTCTCCTTAGGTCATTCCTAACCTTTGTAGTTGATTTCAAAGAGTTGGGAGTTCATTTGAAGCAAAATCAATAAAATGCCATTAATTAAGTAATTTTAAAAATTCAATAAATACTCAAAATTTTAAAAAATCATAACTAATTATAAAAAACTTCAAATTGAGAAAACTCAAAGGCATTAAAATTTAATTAAGGCCTAATATTTATCCAAAATGTCAAACCCTCAAAATCAAGTTAAAGTCAATAAGTCAATAGTTTGGTCAAACTTAAGTCAAAATTAAGTCAAAACTTCAAACCTTTATAATAAAATATAGAAAAATCTAAATCTAGCATACTTATAGTCTAATTAATCATCCTAAGGGCTAATATTTTATAAAAATTTTAACTTTCTAGAAATCATTCTTAATTAAAATATTAACTTTTGACCCCTTTAATTAAATACATTAAATAATTCAAATAGTTTTAGAAAATTAAATAATTGATTTTAAAACCCAAAAAATATTAATTCAATCTTAAAACCAGCAATCAATCAATTTTAGTCTAAAATTATTAACTTTTAAATATTATTTAAATCAAATAACTTAATCATACCAGATATGAGTAGGTAACTCAGGTCTACGATGCTATTAAATTAGCCCCAAAGAAGGTGAAATAAACTTCACGGCCTTGGTGAGTAATAAAAATGATATCTAAAAAATAATTAAAATTAATTTTAAATCATTAATATTTAAATTTTAATTAAAATCTCCCTTAAGCCTTTCAACCAATAAAAACTTTCAAATAACTTGAACTAAATATCCCACATATGATATATCAAAGCCACACAGTCTACATCACACACTTTAGATAATTTGCTAGGACAACCAACTCTAGTCTTAAACTAGGCTGGTGTTTACTTTTCTGTAGTTGTGTGCTGGGTTTTTTGTAGTTTTCACTACTTACTGTTTGCTAGCTTAAATTGATGTGTTTATTTATTTAATTTTTGCACTCTGTGATATAATTGATTGTGTAATAGATTACCCTTAGGTTATGGATGATTTATATTAATTTAATTTTATGTAGGCGGCCATACTCATACAAGATAATGAAATTAAAGGGGGTAAGTAAATAATTAAGCTTTCAAAATTAATGATGTTTTCTACAGGTGTTTAAGAATTTACTTAAGACACCCCTTTAAATTAAAGAGCATGGCCAAGCATGGCTGTGATTTGAGTATTTTAATTTTAAAATATTAACTGCTTGGGATGTTTAATTAATTACTGGTTTATTAGGATAATCTTACAGGTTGTTGAGTCTAGATTTTAAATTTTCATTCAAATGTAATTTGATATGAATTTGAGTTGTATTTGTAAAGTGATTTTAGATGGGATACACACCCATCCTACTTAGATTCCAAAGAGGAGAGGACATCCTTCAGGGGAGAGTCCTCCTTCATTTGGAAGCCTAAGATTGGATATATTTAGTATCCAAGGAGAAAAGATAACACCTCTTTTGAGGGGGGGGGGGGGGTTCTTTTCACTTGGATATCCGGACCTGACGATCCAAGAAGCTTGTAGAAGGACCAAAAAGTGGAGAACTAGAAGACCCATTCTCAAAGTCACTTGAGTCTTAGGAGTAGAATCTGAGTTGTAGTTAGTGGTACCCGGCCATTTTACTTTTCCTGCAGACCCTAGTTTGTATAATTAAAAGGCACTTACCTATAGACTTTTAGTTTGAATATTAATTTAATTGATTTGATTGATATATTGATTGCGATATAGGATTGCATACTTTTAGTAGTTTTTTTACGATTATTACATGTCGTATTTGATTTAGCCTGAAACCCGATCGGAGGCTCGTAAGAGTACGAATAAAATTCTTTTACTTAATTAAATTAAAAATTTTAAGATAAGATAGAAACTCTAATATTTTTAGAAGTAAGTCGTGGACTGCCAGGAGTTTTTCATTGCATAATTATTGCATCTTCTTTCGATTTGTTAAGCACCTCCTCACCTGCAAGTTCTGGCAGACCACCTGGCCTATGAGGGTGCAATTCTGTTAAGGGGATCTGTGCAATCTGTAAGAAAAATCCTATTATTACGCCTTTTTAAAAGTTGCATCATATTTGATTTAAGCATTCGGGTCAACTAGCATATATCGCATTAGCAATAAATTAAAATTAAGTCTAAAATTTTAATTGGATTTTAGCTAAAGCATCAAATACCTAATATATATTAAGGGGCCAAATTAGGATCTACTCTAGATATCGACCCTATTATTAGAAATTTATCTTAAACAATGTCCCTACCCCCTCTTATATAAAAGATCAGACTCATGGTTTTAAAGTGTTTAGGTGGTTTAATTGGCTCCTCAATCCAGGTCAGGGTAAATCCGGATTTGTATTGCATTAGCTAGGTTCCAGGTCACTGATTTTCAGTACCCACTTTAGACTTAGGTTCTGAGGCAATCCCAGGCTATAAGACCTCAACCTCTGGGAATTGAATCCTATTTTCTAATAAAATCAATCATTCAAACTTAAAATCTCTTTCAATTAAATTCAAGCCCAACACCTAGGATAGACTAGGGCACTTTTGAATTATTTTCAGAATCCCAGGTGCCTCCTACTTCTCTTCCTTTAACTCCAAAAATATCTATTCAATCTTAAACCAATCCATATTGAAATTCTAACCCTTATCTCCTTTGATATCTAACTTTAAAAATCTTAAATGAAATTTATATCACTATTTTAATCGAGAGTATTCGTAGGAAACTCCAGTTCCCCTATGATATAATTAACTACGAGGGCTTGCGCTCATAGGAGATTTAGAAATACAGATCTAATTTTTAAAAATTAAATTTTTCGAAACTTCAATTAATTATCTTTGAGAAAATCAAACCTGACGATCATTATCGTCATTTTCAAACTATCGATAATGATTGATATCTTCCTTACTCGGAGAGATATATCAATTACAATTATAATTTTGATTATAAAATTAATGATCTCTTTAACCAGGTTAACATAATCAAATACTTGATTAAATTCTATTTTGACCTTTCGAGGTCATATGTGATTCTTCCCTAAGTTTGACTATAATAATCAGGGTAAATTTAAAATTTTGAAATATGAACCTATCAGAGAATGATATCTTTGCCTCTCGAGATAATATATCATTCATGATGGCGTATTCAATTTCAAAATTAAACTTTTCCAAAAAAAAATTAATCCTTTTTCAAGATTACACTTTTCAATCAAACAATGGTTCTATTATATGCTTCTATAAATCATTATGTCATATATAACTGTTTATCAGTATGTTATATCAATCAATCTATTAATCAGTTTAATGCACTATTATGTAAATAGAACTATAAATATAATTAAAGAGCAAGTCAGGACATGCAACTTTAATATGATATTTTTCATCCTTCAATTTGTTATATATATCCTATCCATCTATCTTTTATTTTCATTTATTTTTATTAATCATTTATTTTCGCATGTGACTTTCAATAATCATTTAAGAATCAACATCCTTTACTCGTTTAGAAAATTCAATCAATTGGATATCGGCTATAATCAAGATTTCACCATTAACCTTTTATTTAAAAGAAAGTCCATCAGCCCTCCCTCCTACACAGGGTATTATATTTTAAAAGCCAACATGCATTAATTATTTTATTAACAGTCAGCCTTTTTTACTTATGCAAATGACACATTTAACTTATATAAATCATATCATTATCTCTATTCAAGTCAATATAATATATGAAATGTAACATAAAATACTCAAATCTATAAAATATAAGAAAATTCATAAATTAATTTATAGCTTCAAAAAAATTAAAACTTTCATTTTATCTAGTGAAGTTTAATAATATTAGAGTCAAAATATCCATAAAATCTACATCTATCGTATATACATAATAAAATTATGATAAATCATGAAAAAAAATCTTTTTATCGAATTTAGGAGAGAGATTAAATTTATCAAACTCAAAATAATTAAAAATTAAAGTGAGATTCAGGTCACTTACAACGATCAAAATACTTTTCCTAATTGAAGCAACAGACGAAAACGACCAAAATCAACTTTCTCTCTCTTCCCTCTCTTCTCTTCCTCCTTACTCTTTCTTCCTTTCCTTCCTAAGCAAGCTATGATGTTAGAGGATGATGCTTAATGCTCAGGATTGTAGATTTTAATATATATAAAAAAACAGTTAGTGGCCTAGCACAGCAACGCTTCGACCCAACGTTGCAGTGATGTATATTGAATTTAACACTACTAAGCACAGTGCCGAAGTGCATCAGTTAAAATTAAAACTAAAATTTTTATTTTAAAATATGTTTTCATATTTTGGGTTGTTATAATTACTACTCAAAGCCTATCCATGATGGCTGCCCGAGCAATGCACAAATTAGGAACACACTGAAGATTTTAGCTTGATAACACACGCTATTTAGTATTCCTCATTGGCAATCATCTAATATTTATTAGCCACTAATTTCTGATGTATCTACATCTATTTTCTTGGTCTCCCCTACTATCAAGAGAATGACAAAGTTGAGTACTTCTAATATTACCTGACTTTTGTTGCACCTTGTCAACCTGTGTTCAACTATTGCCAATATAGGTAATGTTTGGTGTCCACCCGACATCAATTTTTGACCCCTTTCTTGCTTGTCTAGCTTCTCCTCCTACTAGGAGGCAAATCAAGTTGATTGCCCTTCGTTGATTAAATTATGACATTTTTTGTCGGCTATTGCCCAAAGCGTGCCAATAATCAATGATTGATGCCCGTTAATCACTGACGTTTGACACATGTCCTCCTAGTTACATGTTCTTGCCACATTAGGAGAATAATTTATTCAACCTTAAACAATCATCAAACTTTTATTGTTTCTTCCCAACTTGCATTTGATGCCTATCAATGTTCAACACCAATCTTACACGCCATCTAAACTCTCATCTTATTAGGAGAATCATGGACCGTCCCCCAATTTTAGATGTTTCTCATTGATTATTATCTAAATGCAAGTTGGTTATTGATATTTGATGCCATTCTTCTCAATTACTATTCACCATTATCTCATGGCAACTCTGACATCTCAGTTTTTACGAGAGGAATTATGATGTAAACTACTCACCATTATCTCATGGCAACTCTGACATCTCAGTTTTTATCTTGCTACAATCATAGGATATATCTTCCATGATTCATATCTATCATATTATATCAATACTTCTCTAGTTATGAAAAAAAAATATTTTATATTGGTGGAATTATTTTAACTGTGTTTGGCTCTATAATTTTTCCCTTTCAAGAATTTTTGATATAAAAGCATTATTTCATATCAACTTAATCTATATGCGTGTTGGAGATTTTATGTAGCACTAAGGCCATAAATTATTTATCTACTGTCGTGAAACAATAAAATTCTTTAATTATTGTTCATAAAAAAACCAAATTATAGGATATTTTATAAAATTTTCTCAAAACTAAATTACAAAAAAGCCTCCGTCATCCTGTTATCACATTAAAGAAGCCAGGTAGCCAAACTATTCTTTTCCCACTGCTTTCCTCCTCTCCTTCCCCATCTTCATCTCCATTTCCATCTCCATCTCCATCTCCACCACCATCAACAACGCGAAAACAAGCTTTTTTTCAGTCGCAAAAATGGGGAATTGTCAGGCAATTGACGTTGTGGCGGCTGCCATTATCCAGCACCCCAACGGCAGCCTCAAGAAGCTCTACTGGCCGACTACCGCCGGGGAAGTGATGCGGAGTTACCCGGGCCATCACGTCGCCTTAGTCTCCTTCCACATCTCCGGCGATGTTCTCAACACCTCTAACACAAAAGGAGACGCCGGCGGCGGTGGAGGTGGCGACACTAGTTCTCTCCGGCTCATTTGTGTGCGGCTCCTTAAGCACAATGACCTGCTCCTCATTGGTCAAGTTTACCGCCTTGTCACCTCCCAAGGTCGCTTGAGCTTTTCACTTATAAACATTTGGTTAATGGTATTAAAAAATCTGATGTTTCCTTGTTTTTATGGTTCTCCAGAAGTCGCAAAAGCACTGCAGGCAAGGAAGCAAGAGCGGCATATGAAGGCGAAGGCCCAGGCCGAGCTGATGAAGCAACAACAGCACAAACAGAGACGTCCGCAGAGCGCAGGCTTTGAGGGAAGGGATCAGGTAAAGAAAAAAAAAGGCTATTTTTTAGTTCATTTCGTTGGTGGAGGAGAGGGGAAAATGACAAAAATAAAAGCTCCTGAGAAAAATACTTTCAGGAGGAGGGACAAAACAAACAAACCATCATAAGATTTGTGAAATGCTTAGGGATTTGTGCTGTATCATCAAATTCGAAGCATCTTCAGTAGTGATTTGGTCTCTCGTAATACGAATTTGTGGCATCCTGAGTTGGGCAATCAACCAATCAAGTTGAGATTAATATTATTTTATTCAAATTCTTCTTTTTAGCGCATAAAGATGGTGTCTTAATCGTTGGGAGTCTTCTTCCCCCCACTTGAGTTATCTGCTCGAGCTAATTCTCATGCACTAACTCTTAATTTTCAGCTAAAATTACGATTAAATTTGCTGAAAAGCTTGTTTTTTTTCATTTATTTCTTTTATTATTCAATTCAAGATAAATTTGTATAGATTCAAAATTTTGAAATATTATTTAAATTCATTTATTACCTTTTTATTGATTCTTAGTATAATGAAATCTAATTAATTATATTCTTGGTACTAATGATTTAAATATAATACTTATTATAAAACAGACATAAATTAATGAGCTTTAATTAAAATTAATATTATTCATTATGTATTATTTATATTATTTAGGAAATATTTATAAAAAATAATTTCAATTCATATATTTAGCTATTTCTATGATGATACTTATACCCCTAGTAATATATATGATTTAAAAATCAATATAAGAACATGAAATAATCCTTAAATATGCCATAATTTTTTTTCATTCCAAGAAAACTATTTCGCTAGTCAAAACAAAATGCACGTAGAGCTATGCGAGTTTGATCTGCGTTAAGTATTTGTGTGCTATTACACATAACAATACAGTGGCTTTTCACATGCAATAATGTATCCAGGCGAGTAGAGATGAATCATTTGGTGGATCTGATTATTTCAGGTGGTAAAGAATGAGAAAGAGAGGTCGAGGATTTCTCATCAATGGCGTCCTTCGTTGCAGAGCATCTCAGAGGCTGGAATTGAATAATCTGAAGCACTGGGTTTCAATCAGAGTTGTCCTTAATTAGATCTCCCGCATGTAAAAGCTGCTGCTATGATAAGAACACAATATAAGGTTTATAGATCAAATGTTATCTGTTGAAATCAATATCAATATGTGATGGATAGTGCTATTATATGAATCAACGTTTTCAGTACACAAAAAGCTCTGAGTTTATCATTAGAAGTCAGAGCTGTGGTTTAAGGTACAAATTGATATGAATAGTACTTCTGAATTGTGATGATTTTCTAAAGACATTTAATGAAATGGCAGCCTATCTACTTTTCAGTATAATATCAGTGTAAGTTGTACAGCGAAATGGAACAATTAAAACTGTAGTTAAAGCTGAAGACTTTCTTTTGGGTACAGATTGTTCAGTACCAGTCAACAAACTTTTGAGGCCATAAATGAGCTGCCTTTGCTGCTGCAGAAGCCAAAGGAAGTTTCCTGTAAAACTGCCTCTGAAACATTGTCAAAGTTGAGACAGCCAATTCAAGGTTTTAACGTTGGATTTTTACGGTTACTGAGTTTGAGTCACAATTTTGCTGAGAGTGTTCTATATAAAATCAAATTAATGTACTCAGCATCACATAACTGTATCATTATCTGTGATCAAGAAGCCATAAAGAGGGTGCAAGTACGAGTAGAGGATTTTCTCAACACATTTAACAAAAAAATAAATTAATTTTTGAATAACGAACTAGCTAGGAAAAAGAAATTGTATCAAAGGAGATGCTAAATGTCATGAAAATAGAAAGCATGGGATGAATCACATTTAGAATTTGTAGTAGCTTATACAATAAAATATAGGAGAATATCCCCTTTGAAGGGAAACACAGAACTCAAATTTGTGCTCGTTTTGTGTGAAATCTGATGTGGGCTCAAATCATACTTTACTGCATTATACCCCAAGCTCTATCGTTATTATCACCACTTACCTTTTTTACCACCACTTAGTATTTGTAGCTATACTAACTTTAGCATAAATAGTACATCATATACATACATTTCTTTCTGTTTTACTTAATATAGCCTATTCACAGCTCATAGAAGGAATGAATGAGATATATATGATGTAACAGAAGAATAGGACATTGATATACTCTCTTGATATTTGACCTTACTCTCTCCTGATTATCTTTTTCTGCTTGTCATTTCTTTCAAGTCTAGTGCTTTCTAGAGCCTAGAGCAAATTGGTATCAGAGCTAGCATACTTGTTGGAATGAATGTTAGAAAGTAGTAGACATCAAGCTCTTGATGGCGATCGGAGTTTGGAGCCATTGTGGCTGGCTCAAGCAGGGGTCTCCGAGCAATTGGAGGAACTCTCCACTGAGTTCATCAAGTTTACTAATGAAATGCATCGTGAGTTGCAAAGTCTTAAGATAGGTGGTGTACACATACGAGCAGAGGCACCGAAAACCTCACCGATCTGTCGAATGGGTAACTCACACGTGAGAAACAACATTCGACACATAACATGTATACTCGAACTATCTAATTCTGAAGATGAAGGAGAATTACAACAACCTATGGAAGGTTATGATTCTGCTGATGGAGATTTCCCTCCGTTTCATGATCCACTACGTCGTCTGGGAGGACGCCTGAGACAAGAAGAAGAATTCCATGTTAAATTAGATATTTCATTTTTTGACGGACGTTTGCATATAGAGGATTATCTTGATTGGGAGCGAGCTACTGAAAATTTTTTTGAATACATGGAGATCTCTCCTGAAAAATAAATCAAGTACGTAACATGTTGACTAAAAGGTGGTGCGAGAGCTTGGTGGCAACAGGTGCTCCAATCACATCGGAGGGAAGGCAAAGGAAATGTGAGAAGCTGAAACAAATTTTATGCGGATACTTTCTACCTACAGATTTCGAATAAATGTTATACATGAGCTATCAACATTGTTCTCAAGGAAATTGAAATGTTAGTGAGTATACCAAAGAGGTTTATCGACTTAGTTCCCTCAACAACCTTAATGAATCAAATAACCAGATGGTGGCACGATATATTGGAGGATTGAAAGATGTAGTCCAGGACAAACTTGAACTGAATTTTATTTGGTCCCTATCACAGGTAGTCAACTTTGCTTTGAAAGTTGAGATGCAACTCAATCTGCACTCTCGCAATTATAATTCTTAGCGATGTCATAGCAACGTTGCAGCTTAGAACACTAAACTGCAGCCACCACCAACAATGAAAAATAATATGATGACACATCTACAAAGAGGCTCCAACAATCAGAATGTCAAAGCCAAAATCCCAGTCAAGCCGAGAGCAACAGGGAAGGATAATTCATATGCTAAACCAACCACACTTAAGTGTTATAGATGCTTCCAACCTGGGCACAAATCAAATGAGTGCCCAAATTGCCAACAATTATAGCTCTTAGAAGGTGAACCTGAGAACAATGATTGGGTAGTGGAAGGTGGAAATGAAGAAGTAGAATAATTAATTGGGGATGAAGGAAAGCTTGTGCTGTGTATATTAGAAAAATTGCTAATAGGTCCTCGACAACTACCGAATTCATAAAGGAATGCAATTTTTAAAACAAGGTGTACTATTAATGGCAAAGTGTGTAATATTTTGATTTATAGTAACTATACTGAGAATTTCATCTCAAAGTCAATCGTTCAAGCCTTGAATCTTAAAAGAACAAAAAATTCAAACCCATATAAAATTAGTTGGGTAAAAAGGGTATAGACATCATTGTGTGTGAGATGTGTAGAGTCACTTTTTCAATTAACAAACACTATGTCTGTGAAGTCTTATGTGGCGTCCTTGATGTGGATGTTTGCCACCTTTTCCTTGGAAGTCCCTTGCAATTTGATAATGGAGTTATAAATGAAGGAAGGTTCAATGCCTATTCATTTGATTGGAAGGATAAAAAGCTACGTTTACTTCCTTATCCCTAGCATAGTCACACTAGCAGCAGCAGTGACAAACAAATATTATGTATTATCTCAAGCAAGTCCTTACTTCTACAACAGTTTTGGTTGTTGTGATAGCTGAAGGAAACTATGTAAACAAAGCTCAATCATGTTCCCCTGAACTACAGTAGTTGTTATATGATTTTATAGACATTTCCTCCACCGAACTCCTAGACAGCCTTCCGACTCTTCGCTCATTACAACATCAGATTGACTTCAGCCTTGGGTTGATGTTACCTTCCTGGTGATTACATGATACTTGACAGACCGACTATATATATATATATATATATATATATATATATATATATATATATATATATATATATATATAAACTTGAGCTAAAAAGCATAATTAAATGACTGATAAGTTCATTTTGGGGGTATGATGATGCCCAACTTGATTACATTAGAGTTATATTATTTGTGTAGCGGTTTGATATATGCATTTGTTACATTAGCATATCAGAAATTGTCGTAGAAAACCTAATATGTCTCAGGACTACTTTGATTTAATGACTATAAGTTACTACTCCAGCCTTTTGGTTTTTCATACAACATGCCCCTTTTCTTTGTCGTTTATTCTTTGATAGATAGGAGTTATTTGTTGAGGTTAATTTATTAAACTCCTATGTTATGTCTTTTCACAGCAAGTCCAACATACATGTTTTGTAAGCCATGACCTCAACAGCAGAGTTATAAGCTGTAGACTATATTTTGATATTTTATATTTTGTAGTAGATTGTTATATACTTGTTTTGTGGGTTGGCAGTTTCTTTCCTATTATTTATTCTATTTAAATTTCTTTTGCTTGTACAAGTACAATTGCTTTGGTTTAATTTTATTTAAATATTTATTAATGAAATATTTAATTTTCCTTCCTCTGTTTATTCTGATGTATGTATATATATATAGTTATAAAATTGGAATATGCATATTTCTTTTTATGAAAATAAAATAGGTATTTATATCCATTCATAGCATCCCATATTGTTGGGGTGTATCACCTTCCGGACCCGGGGCATAACAACAAACCCCCTCAAAATTCTAACAAAATTATTGCTATCAAATTTCCATTTTCAAAATTAACGAAAATATTAAAAATCATATTTACATTTCCAAACAAGCGACATTAGTTTTTGATAACATTACAACCTTGATCCAAAAAAATCAAGAAAACTAACTAAAAAATACTTCATCAAAGTAGGAAATTCAAAATTTATGTTAAGGAGATGACTTCCTCTAGAATTAGTAATCACACAAGCACGGAAAAATTACACACCCATTTATCACACATAAAATTTAACCAAAATAAAAAAATTCAATTATAATTCATTAAATTACCTATTTTAGATCATCTATTTGTAATTTTTTTTATTCCTAAATTAAAAGATTTGATTAAAATAAAACAGCTCAATTTAATTCAAAATTCAAAATTCAAATTCCCCGTAAAGCTTTAGGTTTATTCCCCATTGAGTGCTTCACGGATTTGTTATATGCCTTACGGAAGGCATCAATGATGATTGATGAAACAGATGACTCCAAAACACTAAGCAGATAAGTCCAATAAATTTATAAAAAAATATTCTATGGTGGCTTACTAAAATATTTTTGAGGGAACATAATAAACTGCGAGACACCACACCATTTCCATCTCTTAAGCTATAGCCACAGCAGTTTTGTAGTTTGAAAACTTTCAAATTTAAATCCATTCATACAGTTCCAAAATCTACCGGCTAAAGAAATCTCATGAATTTGGCACTAGGGGTGTCAATATTTGACACAATCTGAAAGTCCGACTAGAACCCGATCCAAAAATTTCGGGTTAGGATCAACCCGTTTGTGAAACGGGTCGGCTTCCGGTTCAACAAATCGACCCGCTTCAAAAATTGAGTCAGGTTCGAGTTGATCCAAAAATCCGGAAATGACCCAGAATGACTGCGTCTGACCACGACTGCCCGCGTCGCATCGATTCAGGTATGCCCTCTTGTCGCATCTGCCCGTCTGCCCACATCGCAGTCACGTGACTCGCGTCGAGTCTCCTGCTGCCTTGCCGCTGCTGGCTACCTTGCCGCTGTTGTGGCAGATTTACGGGATTTGGCTGAATAAGCATACGAACGGAGGTTGATAGCTGCAGATTTATGAGATTTGGCTGAATAAGCGCGTGAATGGTAGCAGACTTACGGGTCGATTCGGGTCCGAGAAACTGATCCGTTATCAAAAATGAGTCTGGTCGAAAAGTACCGGGTCAATTTCGGGTTGGACCCGAACCCGACCCGTGACCCGATTTTAATAGCCCTATTTGGCACTATTCTAAATCAAAATTCCTCATTTTATTTTCTTAACTTGAATTCAACTTATAATTGATTGTTATTCATCGAAGAAGAAAAAATATGTCAAGATATCTCGACATAATTTATATTCAGGCAGATTTAAAATTTATTGAATTTACTTTGAGATTAGTATTGTATATGAATAGTTTGTATTGCATTAATCTTAAAACAAATCTAATAATTTCAGATATATTTTAATATAAAATTATATCATGACGTATATTTCAGTGCAAATATTTTCTTGATCCGACATAATTCAAAACTATTCGATTTATTGTCTAACTCAAAATAATATATATATATATATATATAATTAAATCGATTATATGATATATTTAAATATTAACCCATATTTTAAGCATTCTTTTGTTCTATAAAGCTTAGAATCAAAGTAATCTATGCATCTTTCTTCTAAATTTGGCAATGCAATTTGGTTGCCTAAATTGTGGCACTTTCATCTAGTTTTATTAAAGCATGTGTATACCATTTTTATTAGATTTCTTAGGCGGCACAAAAGATCTTAATCAGTACATGTTAGATTTGAAAGAAAATGTTCATTCTTTTTTATCTAAATCCAAATCCTTGTGACAAAACAGTTAATGAGTTTTCTATTTCATAGCTTAAGCCCATTACGCTTTAATTTCTTCTAGCTATAGCTTGGGCTTAAAATAACTAGCCAAGGCCCATGGGTGTTATGTGGGATCCTCCAAGGTTTTTAGATGCATGTGATACTGTTATTGTAAGGGAATAGGTCGGAAGTTTCTAGAAAATAAAATGATAGAAAAAATTTATTAGATGAGTATGTCTCCAAATTCTTTTATGAGGTAGAATCTGTATTATTGTATATAGTTTTGTATATGTTCCATGCATATATTTTAAGAAAGTCTCTCGGTACACAAAACTATCAAAATTACATACAAGTTTATACAAGTTTACGAGAGAATCATGAACTAAGGTTTCATTTGGGGAGAAATTATTCTGTGCAGACGCTTATCGCAGCTCTATATTCGGAGGCCAATCAGATACAGCAATGTCAGCGGTACCGAGCAGTATCGAGCCACGGTACCTAGAGAAGGGGTGATGTGGCACATTCTGGTTGGTCTTCTGACGGCATCTGCTCAGAATAATTTCTCTCATTTGGGACAGCTTTCTTACTGTTTCTTTAAAAAACTTTTTAGTACAAAAATTAAAAATTTTTAACTAAAACGCTACTTTAAGAAGCAGTAAGAAAACAGTCCCAAATGAAACCTAAATAAGTCCGCTTAATAGTTTCTCACATGAGTATATATTCCTGATAATGATTTTCTTATGATTCAGAATCCGAAAATTTTCAAGTCTTTACTGCTTTGTATTAGGCTGTACATACATTACAAAACAGATTCAGCATATAAAAGCTCATAAAGGTGTCTTTCAGACTAAAAATGCAGACAAGCTCACAAGAGAATCTCTATCAAGCATCACTATACTATTGTTCTCCTTTCAAGCTACATGCTGTCTTTGTTTTCAATGGCATTCACCACCTTTCGCAACTAAATTAATTGTCACTCAAAATTTCTTTTTCATCGAAGAGATCTGTACAGTTACAGGAAAAAAAAAACTTAGCTGCATCATTATATCTCACAAGAATAGATATAAAGTTAAATGGATGAGCACTTAGTTCTTAGCAGATGCCTTATTATGGCCTACTTTCACCAATTCTTTTAATTCCATGTGATGCTGTGCATGAATTAAAGTGAAGGCAGGCAAAGTATAGAGACCCCTCTTTTATCTCCAGCTATCAAAGTGATGAAGAAGCATGTAGAGCCCTATTCCCCACAATCATCAAAGCCTCTTTATTGCTTCTGCCACTCTTTCCTTATCATTGCAAGAGCAATGGAAGGAAAAGTAGAGAAAAGCACGGGCTTCAAAATGAATTGCTGGCTTCTGATGATTGAAATCGTGACTTGTAAATTTCCACCCATATATTTCAGTGGAGAATTTGGTATGCAACTAAGATAACAGTACACTCTTACATTTAATAGACTGTAAAGAGCTGGAGCCAATGGCATCTGTAATTGCTTTTAGATTCGTGTGATGTAAATTAGATCAATTTTTAACGCAAAAAAAGAAATTTTTTGTTTGTGATTAACTGCAATGGAGAAGGCATTTTGATAATAGATGTAACAGTATCCTGAAAGCCGACACCAGCAGATCAAAGCGCTCCCATTGGTGAAGAAATGGTGGTATACTGCTCTCACAATTGCATAAAAGAACACCATCCATCTCCAAATATTCTTTTATCATGCCTACTTTTGACTCAATTATTCAAGGGCCCTCTATACCTACATTTGGCTTTTATCACTTCACATATAGCCACTTTGGCTAAAAAGTTATTTGAGGAAGGTGAGTGCGAGAAGTGATCATTTTTTTTGGATTTTGTACATAGATGTGAGGCTTGTTGTATTGAAAATAACATGATGAAATCGACGGCCTGCTGTGGACAAATTCGGTTCATTTTGATTGCTTAGGATTGAGCTCTATCCGAAATCAATTCAAGTTTTTAGTATCAAATTGTTGTTTTAGCTAACTGAAACAGCCAAAAGGTTATGAAGTTCGATCGAATCAGCAAAACTTGGCCGAAAATATTATATTTTCATTCCAAATTTGATGATTGTTTTTGATATAATGCTTCGTATTTCTTAAAAATTTCTACAAAAAAGATAAAACTGAACATTGAAGCTGCTCAAACTACTGAAACTAATACGAGCTTGAAATTAAACTTAGAATCTGGTGAGAGCTACAGAAAGTAATCACCTCCTTTTCTTCACAAATATAAAGGAAAAAAAAAAGAGGAAAAGAGGATTTGAAACAAAGCAGCAAAGGAGATTACAAGAGATAATGCTTCTTTTTTTTTTGAAGGTTTAATCCTTTTCAGAATATAGTGTCCGAGCATCTACACATGTGCTTGTTGACAGACTTCCCTAAGAGTAAGTGAAAGCTTCACAGAATTCCAAAACAGTCAAAAGAAAAAAGGAAAAAATATCAGGCTTTATTGCGTTACATTTTGATGAAAGCTCTTTGTATTTTGCATCGCATTAGAAATATACTTCTCCTTTTGTTGACCTTCGGATAACAACCGAAAGAAATAGAGAAAAAAAAAAGGGTGGGATGGATCATAATCGTACATGAAATCCCGTAAGGTACCTGTAGCGCGGCGCCGTTCGAGTCTCCATCCCGTAAATCCTGCTCTCGATCCCTGCCTCCCATCGTCGATAAAAGGAAGAGGAAATGAGAACGTTGAGGGCACTCAGACTCATTCCCACCTTCCACGAACTTCTCCTCTGCCAGCTCCTAGCCTCTCTTCCTCTCGCAAACACCAGCCGAAACCCATCTCCCCATCCCGACGTCGCCTCACCTGCCTAGCCCGTCGCCACTTCCTATCCCCAGCCAGCAATTCCGACACTTCCAGTCGGTCTCCAACCCACGAACACCTCCCGATCTCCCCTCTCACGAGCATCCCTACCTTGCCGAGACCTTCCCGTCGCCCCTATCTCGTCGATCCAGAAAAGAGAGAGAGAGAGAGAGAGAGAGAGAGAGAGAGAGAGAGAGAGAGATTTCCCTTACCTCCTCCATCCGCTCCAGCCGAATCTTCCGATCCCTGAGCCCGTCGCCCTCCTGTGCAGTAGCCGACCTCCAAGCTGATAGTAGTAGGTGAGGGTTAGGTTAGAATTAATATTAGTAATAGTTATTACTATTAGTATTAATATTTATTATTAATATTTGTTATTGTTATTTTTATTTATTTTTATATAATCAATTACTATTAATAATAATTAATTATATTTAATTAAAATTAACTATAATCAAATATTTTAATCATATCTAATTATTATTAATAATGATTTATTTTAATTAAAATAAATTATAATTAATTTTTATTATAGTTAATCATTATCATTATTGATTAACTATAATTAAATAAAATTAATTATAATTACTTATTTTAATTTAAATTAATTATTATTAATTATAATTATTTACGATTAATTATTAATTATAATTAATTTTTTGTTTTGTAATTAATTATTATTAAGTATAATTAATTAATATTATTAGTAATTGATTTGAAAAAAAAGAAAAGGAGAGAGAAACACTTCTCTCCTTGCCTCGATCTACGTGCTCCTACCCCGACGCTCGCCAAGGTATAACCATCTAACCCTAAAACTCCGAGAGCCCGCCTCGAGGTTCGCAGCGCGACAAAACGACCACCTATACACGCTTTTCTTAGCGTGGTGGGAGGAAGTGCGTCGCGAGGCTTGCAACGAATCGGGTAATCACTTCGAGAACTCATTTCGTTGTTCGCGACGCACCGGCAAACCGCCTATACACGCTTTTCGTAGCGTGGTGGGAAGGGAACCCGGTGCGGCGCCTACGACGAAGCGGGTAATCACCTCAAAATCCTATCCTCGGCGTTCGTGTCGGGCCGGCAAACCGCCTATACACGCTTTTCTTAGCGTGGTGGGAAGGGAACCCGGTGCGACACCTACGGCGAGGCGGGTAAGCCCTATACACGCTTTTCTTAGCGTGGTGGGGATAATTTTAAGTACCCGTACGCGGCTTTGTACCTGCGGGGAAACAACTGCTCTCTTCTTGTAACAGGTACATGTAGAAGACCCATACACGCTTTTCTTAGCGTGGTGGGGATTGAAGACTTTACACGGCCGCGGTGTCCTCGAAAGAGGGCACCTACCATACACGCTTTTCTTAGCGTGGTGGGAAAGGCCCAGTTTTCCGTAATTTCCCCTAAACGGGGGAGATGCCGGAATGCTGCCGAAATTTCGGGTGAACAGAAGACCGCATTTGGACATAATTTGGACTTAAAAGAATAAAAGGACTTGAACCTCATTTAGAACTTGAATTTAAACATGGAAGGGACTAAGCTCAAAGATGAATCAATTAACAAAAGTCTTAAATAAAAGAAAGGTTGAACTTGATTGATCACAAAGGCTTGAACCAATCTTAAGACTTCAAAAGACTTGAACAAAACTTTGGTTACAGAGAATTTGAGTGGGACCTCAGAAGACTTTAAACTTTGACTTGAACTTGATTTGAGTTTGAACTCAGGAAGATCACATGAACTCAAACGGAACTTGAACTTGAACAAAGTGTGGACCACAAAGGACCATGTCTGAATTCAAAATTGGATTCAGGCTGAACATCGACTTCGTTTCAAGCTACAATGACTGAACTAGAGTTTGAACCAAAGGTTTGAACTAAATAGAACGACAAGGAAACTTACAGAAGTCCTGAATTTAATCAAATGACGAGGATCTGGATTAGAACTTGAGTCAGACAAGGAACCTAAATCCATTACAGAAGACTTGAATTTCTATTCAGATTTCGACCAGATCTTGATCCCAAAATTGAATCTATTTTGAGCCTGAATCTGCATCGAACAGCAGGGTATTCGACATCAAACAAACAAAATTTAGCATGGATTTAAAAAGAACTAAGAGCAAGGAGCTTCAACCGGATTCGAACAAACCAAACAAGAGATTAAACGTTCGAGGGCTATAGAAGATTTGAATGAATATAGGAAACATATACCAGGTTTCAACTCAAGCATGAACTAGACTTGGGCTCAAATCTATATAAATGATAGAACTTGAATAACATGCAAGGGAACTCAAATGACAAGAACAACGAATAGTTACGGAATGCACTCCTATATACATCATTGAAATCCATGATACAGGCAACAGTTCGCCCGTAGATTGAAGATGATGTCATTGTCAGTTGATAGTAGAAGATTAGTCCCTTGCAAACAAGTCCAATCAATAACCACCAACGAATGATGAAGATGGATATGATGCCAGTGTGATGACCCTTCTACAAGTACGTCCAGGAGATTATAGTGAACACGATCATCGCCTATGAGCAGGGACGGACGATATTACATGTTCGTAGATAATAACAACGGGTATATCGAATCCCCTGTGGATATGAATACACACATCTATAAATATTCTGAAGAGATATGCCACATGCAACAATCCATCTACCGATGACAACGGATAACGTGCAATAGATGTTAAAGCCTCTTTGCAGTTAACAATTATCCAAAGTTAGTACGCAGGACGAATATGCCTATAGCAGCGGTGATTGAGACGCTGCAAGTATGATAGGTATGAAGACAAATCAATACTGCGGTAAAGAGATGTTTGAGTAAATTCGAACTAAACTTCCTGGTGTTCCGAAGTCTCTCCTTGATCTTATACTTGGGAAGGAAACAGTCCTGATATTGACGAACACTGGAAATAATAAGAGCATCCAAATACCTCAGTTTATCTTAAAGGATACCAGTCACTGATTTTGAAGTGCAAAACATCAGTAGACATACAGTCATCTAAGATTCAAAAGATTGATCCTTTATTGAAGCCAAAAGCAGCGAATAACTCAGCCTAGGAGCTGCTACAATACGCCACCGGATCTGCAACACTCATACAAGCAGACAGAAGGCGTCCACAAGTTCCAACGCCACGCCACCGGATCCGCAACTTTCATGCAAGTGGACAGAAGGCGTGTACAAATATTCCAAGAATACCCCTGCACGTGTGCACTTTAATTTGTATACACATAGGTACACTAAAAGGGGAAAATATAATCATAACCCGCATGGGCCCCGGCGAGCGTGTTATTGGTATACACGTGACGTCTAGGGATGCTGCGCGGGTCAATAGATTTGAACCCGATCCTCCTATGCAAGCAGATAGGAGTAGACAATGTTCAATAAATAATTATAAAATGCCCCCAGACACCCGCATGGGCCCCGACGAGCGTGTTATTGGTACACACGTGACGTCTAGGGATGCTGCGCGGGTCAATAAGTGAATTCAAGTTCGAGCCCGATCCTTCTATTCAAGTAGAAAGGAGTTGACACGGCTCGAACTATTAAATAAATATACGATCGTGAGGACGATCGAGATATTTATTTTATACGTTTATATTAGGCCTTCAAGGCCTATAATCAAGAGAATTCACTAACAAGGGCATAAAGCCTACGAAACCCGAGCCTCTGTCAATCACTAGACAGAGTCGATAAGGTTCAAAATACAGAAATATGAATGACCTCACACCCCGATGATGGCCGTGTTGAATGCAAATATCAACCGGAGGGGTCCACACAGATCATTTCAAAAACCTCCCAAACTCCCACAAAATCCAAAACTCCACAAAAATTCCCAAAATTTCCACAAAATCCAAAAATCCAAAAATCTTCCCAATTCCGGATATTTAAAATTGAAATCAAACCATCAAACACTCAAAGCAAAACCCATCCACCCTCCGCAACAGTTTGTCGAGGTGGACAAATTAAAAATTTACTTCAGCTCACATAGAGCTAATGCCTGGTCGAAAATATCACTAGGATCCATTCTCAAACAATCTCCTGCCAGAAAGGACGTGGTACGAGTCCTCTAACCGGCAGTTTCGCCGCCAAATGGCACTGCAGGATAAACGGTTATGACTCGGGGCCCTCTGAACCAGGTGGTCGCCGCCAAATGGCACCATTATATTATGGTTATGGCCAGAGCCCGTATGCTCCCCAATGGCATCAAATCCTTGAGACATGAATCAATAGGATATGATCGATAGGGCACAAAGCCCTCTGTTAGCTAAGGTGGATTCAAATTTGTCCCCTTAGGCAAATATTCACCCCAGGTCTACAAGGTACCCTTGGACGAAGCAACCCATGGCTGCCGACAAGGATCCTTCTGTCAGGTTGGGTCGACTACCTCCTCTGACTAAGTAGACCAGGGACCACGATGGCCTGGGACGACGGAACCATGGGATCTTGATCGGGTCTATCATCCATTCCCCCACCATCAGCTTTAAGTGCAGGACGGTGAAAATTTCTATTTTAAATATCAAATCCCTCAATTTTCCAATACCCTAAACCCATTGCTGCTACTATATGCCAGATGCACGTATCTATACGTATCTGATCGACGACTAGCCTTAATCGAAAGTTCTCTCTCGTTATCGGGAGGGGTAATTAACTATAGGGGCTTGCGCCTATAGGAAACCAGAACTCAGATCATAAAGTCCTCGCAAAATGAGGGCGAAATCTCTGGGTAGTGTCTTATCTACCATCTCATCTGCCTTCCAAAATTTACCCCGGAACTTAGTTCGTTAAAACTCCCCCTCTCAAAAAAAAACAAAAGTGCGGGCGGAGGCCGGGGCCGAATTTTCGGAGCCCACAGATTTCTGGCGACTCCGCTGGGGAATGGTTTCTCTTTCCATCTTTGGCTAGTCATCTCAGTACTATCGTAGCAGTCAAATCAACGCAGATTTAAAATTTTGAATCTCTCAAAATGATCATTCAGTGAATCAAAATTTTGAATTTTCTAAAATGATCGTTCAAACAAATTTATCAAGATAACGTATTTAGCAGTATTTTAAATTTGTATTATTTGAATTTGCTCGCTAATGTTATCTATTTTTGTTTTCTATTCTGTGCAAGTCTCTGCATTTTTGAAAGTGTGGGGTGATGTATCAAATTTTGATCACTAACCCTTACCTTTCATTTATGCAGATGGATCTACAGAACACACCAATGACTGTCCAGCTGGGACAAGGAGCCAGGATCCAACTGGCGAACGCTATCATTGAGACAGGGAATGCTGGAGCTACTATCCAGTTTGGTAGCATTGACTTCCCTGCTGTTGTTGAAAGGGCCACCGCCATTCCTACGAATGGCAGAAATACTGAAGGGCCTGCCAGGAGGCCACACTCTGCTGGAACTACCACTCGTCGTGTGCACCTGCCAGCACGACGACTTGCTGCTGCTGAAAATCCTCGTGAGAGAATTTCTGTCTTTGAACGGCTGTCGCAGCCAGAAATCCCGGCCACCAAAAGGGTTATAGCCGGAGGAAGGATCTCCGTGGTGACGACGAACACCACACACCTGCCAACCGGGTTGCCCGCACCCGTGAAGAACACTTCTGAGGCTTCCTCATCTGGAGGAAGGCCCACCAGGAGGCAGAGAAGGAAGATGAATGCTGAACTCCGAGCTCAGCAGCTATTAGTGCCTGTGCATCCCTCGAACCTGCCTGCTCCAGAGCATATATCCAACGTTCCTACCCGGAACAAGTTTACTGACCTGAGGTGGGTAAAGAGAAACAGCTCAACTGGAGAGCTGAAAAAGTCGTTCTGGGACCGACAGCCTGAAGTCCCACCTCCTCAAAAGAAGAAGGAGCCTGAAACTCTCTCAGCTCGAGTCTACAGAGTCCTGAAGACCGTGAAGGAGAGAGGACTGAAAAAGAGAAGGTACCAGCGGCCACTGAGGGTCGAAGCCAGGAGAACTCCACCAAGAGAGCGCCTGTCTCTTGCTGTGGAGAGAAAGGAAAGAAAATACACCCCGCACGGTGAACATCGGGGTGTGACACCTGAACCACACATTCAGGGATCCACCGCCGAAAGGTCCCGGTGGAAGGGAAAACAAATCTGGAGGCCAAGGCCTCGCAGAGAAGAAAAGAACGAAAGAAAAAGAACTGATTTGGGCGTGACATCCGGTACTGCTTCCCGGAGATCCGCCCCCAGTTACAAACAACGTCAGAAATGGGTTCCAAAGGAGGCCCACGATGACGCTCCTCCCAACGGTAGACACCTTGGAGAATCCTCCAGGGGATCCCGTCGCTCACCAACTCCTCCCAAAGAAGAGTCTAACTTCGACCGCAGCCCACGTGTCGAAGAGATCTTCCTGCCTAACCAAGAACCGGAGATCCAGTGGCGCCGCCGCTCGGAGATTCGAGTACTAGAAGAAGGAGAAGAAGATACGGGAGAAGAAAATATTGAAGAATACATGGAAGAAAATCTAGAAGAAGATATGGAATACATAGAAGAAGACTTGGAAGAGGTAAATAACACCTTGGACATGGAAGTGGTCTACATGGTGAGACACATCAATGTCGAAGAGGAGGCCTACTACGACGATGATGAAGATGACGATCGTTGGCAACCACCGCCTAGACAAGTATATCGGCGCCGCCATGAAGCCGGGTCCACCACTGGCAGAGGTGTCCATTCCCAAGAAGAGCGAGAAGAGGCTGAGGATAATCCCTTTGCTGACGAGAACGTCACGCTCGCAGAAATGCAGAGACAAATGAAACGTCAAATGAGGGCCAAGGATAGGGAAATCTCTCAGTTACATGAGAAAATGACAGAGATGATGACCCAAATGACGGCAATGATGCAGATCATGCAGAGAAATGCCGCAGTTGGTTCTATGCCCAATCCTCCCCCTGATCCTCCAAACTTTCAAGTGCCGCAAGTCTCAGGAGTACGGGACACTCCTGAAGGTGGCCACGAGGCTCAGAATACCACTCGTCAGCCTACTCCGCAGAATATCGCAAGTACCTCCGAGCCTGTGACTGCTGCACAGCTTGAAGGGATCATTACAGAAAGGATCAGGGCTATTATAGCTATTGATCAGGCAGAGAAGCTAGTGGGTAAAGGTCGCCCGTACCCGGCAGAGTATGATCAGGTGCCATACCCGAAGGGGTATTCTGTGCCAAAATTCAATACTTTTGATGGCAACAAAAATCCCAGACAGCACCTGGCGCAGTTCAAAGCCACCTGCGGGAATACTGGAGGGAATGATGCTCTACTCTTCCGACAATTCGTTAGCAGTTTGACAGCAGCTGCTTTCGAATGGTACGCCGAACTACCAAATGACTCTGTAAAAACATTTGCAGAGTTAGAGAATATGTTCGTGAAGAGATTTGCCAGTGCGACCGAGAAGATAACGATCGCTGACCTTGCTCTGAATAAGAGAAAGAAGGAAGAATCAGTGACTAAATACGTCACTCGCTGGCGCAATCTAAGTATGAAATGTGAACAACAGCTTGAGGAGGAGCATGCCGTACAGTTGTTAATGGGAAACATTGATGACAAAATGCAACCATTCCTGTGCATGGCTACTATCACCACATTTCAGGACCTGCTGGACAGAGCGGCCAAGTTTGAGAAATTGAACTTGTCAAAATCAGAAAATTATTCTGATAAGCCTAAGAAGACTAAAGCTTCAGGTGCTAGAAGAGGTGAGGCTGATTCCATATTTTTCTCCAGAGCCGATAAGGAGAAGCAGATGACGTATAACGTAGACAAAGGCAAGCAGCCGATGCTATATCAAGAAAAGCCTAAGCAAGTCTACAACCCTAACCCCCAGCCGAAGTTGATACTCGGGGGTAATGATAAACCACGAATTTATCAAGGCGGTGGAGAACGTCCGAGGCAAACAACGGGAACTGGTGATCGAACGTTCCCCTCCCTCAAAGACAAAATGAATAAGGAATATTCATTCAAGAGGGAAAGTGTCGCCAAGTTATTTCGACAAGCATTGAAAGCGGGTTTAGAACTGCCAGAGTGCAAGAGACCCGAGGAGTCAAAACATAGTGGCGACCCAAACTACTGCCCATATCATCGGGTGATGAGTCATCCAATCGAAGATTGCTATGTCTTTAAAGATTGGCTTGAAAGAAAATATCGAAGAGGAGAGCTCACATTATCCGATAATGTGCTGACTCACCCCAGAAAAGAGTCAACTCGGGTAGTTACGACTTCTTCCGTACCCCCGATTGAAGAAAGGAAAAAAGGGAAGAAGCCGATTCCAGAAGAACAGTGGGAGACTGCGGTCTCTAAGAAAACTGTGAAAATGCTGAAACAGCTTGAAGGAGTTCCGGGTGTAAAATGGAAATCTCCTACGGAACCAGTGTTAAATCTGAAGGCACTACCTGTGGCACAAGCGTCTGCTTCTAAACAGTTTCCTAACCAAGCGGGCCCTTCAAAGTCTGGAAAGAAAAAGTCCTCCAAGAAGAAGACAAAACTGAAGAAGCCCAAGGAGAAGAAAACAGCGACCCAAAGGGTTATAGATGGTCTAGACGAATACTACCAGACCGCAAGGTGTCCTATTAAGCTTGCTGACTTTATGTCAGAGCTCAAGATTGACGAAGCAGAAGAGGCTGATGAGGATCCTCTTCCCACAGGAGTCTGTCGGGTCATTTTAGCAATGCCAATAACACTGACAAAAGAAAAATATGTCAGAGAGATGATCGTTGAAACCTGTCTGGCAACATCGTCAATGGACTACAGCTCAGAGGAGGATCTGTATTTTCCAAAGACAGATGAATCTGATCCCGATATAGCGTCGCAGATAGGACATGTAAATCTGGGAGGTGATTCTGAGTCAACGAATGAATCCCTAGACGCGACGATGGCAGACTCTGAAGAAAATGCACCGTCAAATGAGTCTGATCCAGAAGAGATCGCTCAAGTGCAGTTGAGAAGTGGCAAGATACTACCACCTCCGCCAAAGAAAGGAATATCCAATAAGGATAAGGGAAAAGAGATAGTCGTCAATGAAGACATTATCTCCGAGGATCCCAAGAAGAAACATACTCCAGTCAAGGGAATAGATTATAATATCTTATCCCATCTGAGGAAGATCCCTGCCCAGCTCAGCATATACGACGCTCTGGTGATGTCCAAGGATCTTCGGGAGACTTTGATTCAGGCTCTCAAAGACCCCGAAAGATATGAGGCGTACTTCGCTGAGCGCAACCTGACTGAGGTCCTGCAAGCTCGAAATGAACCGTTCATCACTTTTACTGAGGACGACATGATGCTTGGGACGGCAGACCACAATCGACCTCTGTATGTTACTGCAGAGAGTGACGATTTGGTAATCAGTCGAATTCTGATCGACCCTGGATCCTCCATCAACCTCATGAGCTTAAAAGCACTAAGTTCATTGTGCCTCAACGTAGAGCACCTCGGGCCAGATAAGCTTATGGTACATGGCTTTAACGAAAAAGGGCAGAAAACCCTTGGATCGTTTATGCTCCCTCTTGTCTTTGGAGAATTCCATACAGAAGCTAAATTTCACGTGATTGATGCGGACACTTCATTCAAGGCGCTCCTGGGTCGCCCCTGGTTGCATGAGTATGGCATTGTCCCATCAACACTACACCAGTGCATGAAGTACCTTAGGGATGGGGAAGAATTCAGGATCTCTGGTGATATTCAGCCCTTTGCAGTCCATGAAGCGACAGTCTATGAAGATGCGCAGTATTTCATGCCTAAAAAGCCGAGGCTGTCAAACTCTCTAAAGGCTCAAGCATCTAACCCAAAGAGTGCAAAGCAACCTGAACAGAAAGGTGAGAGGAAGCAGGTGGGGAGAAAGAAGACAACGCCGACTCTTCCCAAAGAAGCTACCACTTCCACTTCTAAAGAAAGGAAACGTGTACCTCACCTTGGGAGTGACACAGATGAAGAGGATGTCACCTCTACAAAATCCCAGAAGGTATGCCATTCGATGGACGAATGGAGTAGGGAGGTCGCATATTCAAATGATGATTATGACTACGACTCTATCTACATGAACACGGTGCAAGAGGTATTCTCTAGAAGAATAGATAGCCTGTCAATCTCAGACAGCGTGCTCGTAGTCACTCGTATTCCCCTACAGTATTTTAAAGAAATAATTCAACGAGATGTGCATAAAGTTGAAGAACTTGTAACCCTTTATCTGCCTCCAATCAGAAAGGGGATCGAGTCAGGGAATATATTCTACTCCGTAGGAAAGGACGAAGAAGTGAATCGTGATTGGGACCATGTCTTCATCGATTCTGAAGAATTACTACCTACGAGGATACCTAGGTTTAATACCAAAGGTATTCAAAGAATGTTGCGAAAGTGGATCAATGTTCCCACCCCCAAACGACAACTTCGTATGTGCCTAAGTCTCTGGTATGGAAGGAATCCGCGTCCAATGCGGCGGAAGGAAATGAATGCATATAAAGGTATTGGATTCGTCAAGCGAAAATGCATCCGGAAGGAGACTTGCCGGGCCATCACTTGCAGGGAAGTTGAATCCAATGATGTTCCTGATGAAGAAGCCTACGAAGCTGAGGATTACGATGATCAGCCTCTAGAGGCCAAGCCTGCACCAGAAGAGCTTGAAGATGGTGGACAGGCAGCCACTATGGACGAGCTAAAAGAAGTCAACTTGGGAACCGAGGATGACCCTCGCCCAACATTCATTAGTTCCCTTCTGCCAGAAGATCAAGTGGAAGAGATAAAAGAACTCCTCTGTGAATTCAGGGATTGCTTTGCCTGGACATATGCTGAGATGCCCGGCTTATCCCCTGACGTAGCAGTTCACAGGTTGGCAATCAAACCGGATGTCGCGCCCGTCAAACAAGCTCCAAGGAGAATGAGATTAGAGATTGAAGAACAGGTGATTGCTGAAACCAAAAAGCTCATAGAAGCGGGCTTCATCCGTGAAGAGAAATACGCTGACTGGATCGCCAATATTGTCCCTGTCAAGAAGAAGAATGGACAGATTCGTATCTGTATTGATTTCAGGGACCTCAACAAGGCGTGCCCAAAAGATGACTTTCCACTTCCTGTATCCGAACTCCTAGTAGACAACACGTCAAATTATGACATGTTCTCGTTTATGGATGGATCGTCAGGATACAACCAGATCAAGATGGCTCCCGAGGATGAAAGGCATACGTCATTCAGAACGCCCATCGGTATTTTCTGCTACACGGTCATGCCCTTCGGCTTGAAGAACGCTGGTGCCACCTACCAACGGGCGATGACCCATATTTTTGATGAATTAATACATCAGAAGGTCGAATGTTATGTAGATGACCTGGTCGTTAAGAGCATGGACCGAAAAGATCATTTAAACGACCTGAGGATTGTATTTGAAAGAATCAGAAAATTTGACTTGAAGATGAATCCTCTCAAATGCGCTTTCGGGGTCTCCTCCGGTAAATTTCTTGGCTATGTCGTTCGTCATCGAGGCATAGAAGTTGACCCCAATAAAATAAAGGCGATTATAGAGATGCCACCGCCAAGAAGCCTCCGTCAACTCCGTTCCTTGCAAGGGCAACTGGCTTTCATTCGACGATTCATATCGAATCTGTCGGGTAGGTGCCAACCATTTTCAAAGCTGATGAAGAAGGACGTTCGCTTCAAGTGGGATGAAGAATGTCAGGAAGCATTTGACAGTATCAAGAGATACTTGTTAAATCCACCCATTCTCGCAGCGCCAATTCCGGGGAAGCCTCTTATACTGTATACGGCAGCACTAGAAGAGTCCCTCGGAGCATTATTGGCCCAACACAATGAGGAAGGAAAAGAAAATGCACTCTACTACATCAGTCGGAGATTAATCGGAGCAGAAGTACGATATTCTCCAATTGAGAAACATTGTCTGGCATTGATCTTTGCAGTCCAGAAACTTCGCCACTACATGTTATCTCATAAAATCACCTTGATATCAAGGATCGATCCGCTGAAGTTCTTGATGACAAGACCAGCGTTGACAGGTCGTTTGGCAAGGTGGGCAGTGCTATTACTACAATTTGATATAGTGTACATGCCACAGAAAGCAGTAAAGGGACAAGCTTTGGCAGATTTCCTCGCCGCACATCCAATCCCAGCTGACTCTCCGCTCAATGACGATTTGCCCGATGAACAAATCATGCAGATTGATGAAAAAGAAAAGGTACCGTTTTGGGAGATGTACTTTGATGGGGCATCGTCTATCAAGTCTCCCAAACCTCCAAATCTTGCAAAGGCCCAAGCTGGCATCGGTCTAGTCTTTATAGAACCCGAGGGAGGCATAATGAGATTCTCGTTCAGTTTAACTGAACCTCGGACCAATAATGAAGCCGAATACGAAGCTCTAATAGCAGGACTGGAGATTGCAATTGATATCCAAATCACAGATCTTCAAATTTTTGGTGATTCTCAACTTGTGATAAATCAAGTCATGGGCATTTACAAGATTTGCAAGCTTGAATTGGCCCACTATCACCGACGAGCTCTCGAGCTTGTAAAGCAAATACCAAATGTCAAGTTAACTCAAGTTCCTCGAGGACAGAATGCAAAGGCAGATTGCTTAGCTAAACTGGCCAAGGAGCTTGCAAATGAGGACAAAAAGCCACCTATATTCATTGCGGTTGAAAATCGTCGGGTCTTAGAGCCAGCAATCTTACAATTCCCGCAGGCAGAGGGAATACCAAATTCGAGCCAGCAGGATGTAACCCCGGTCGATCCTCAACATCCACAACAAATCACTATTAAAAATCAACCAGGGGAACGTCCAGCAGTAAAAAGACGAAGAACTGGTAGATTCTCGGAGTCGTGGTTGGATTGCCTAGATGTTGAAGTCGAAGACGATTGGAGACAACCATTCGTCGACTATTTCAAAGAAAGCAAACTTCCAACAGATAAATCTCTGGCTGCGCAAATTAGAAAAAGAGCATTGCGATACGCATTTGTCAATAATACGCTATATCGGCGGGCTTTTGATCAAATGTGGCTAAGGTGCCTAGGGACCAAGGAAGCTGATAAAGTGGTAGCAGAAGTTCATGAAGGACTCTGTGGAGCACATCAGTCAGGTCCCAAGATGGCCGCTAAAATTAAAAGAATGGGTTATTACTGGCCTACGATGGTGAGAGATTGTATCAACCACGCTAAGAAGTGCCACGAATGTCAGATTCACGGTGATGTCATTCATCAACCGCCGAATCCACTGCACCCAACAATAGCGTCCTGGCCATTTGAATGTTGGGGCACAGATATAATTGGGCCAATAGATCCGCCGTCTTCGGCCGGACATCGCTTCATTCTTGCAGCAACAGACTACTTTTCGAAATGGGCGGAAGCGGCACCATTCAGGGAAGTCACGTCCGAGCACGTGATCAATTTCTTCACCCACAATGTCGTCTACAGATTCGGTGTACCACGCCGCGTGATCTCAGACAATGGCACAGCATTCAAGAGTACAAAAATCTACAAATTCGTAGATCGTCACAAGATTGACTGGCGGTACTCGTCTATATATAACCCAAGAGCCAATGGTTTGGCTGAGGCCTTCAACAAGACGCTGGTGAAGTTGTTGAAGAAGATCCTCACCAAGAACAAAAGAGAATGGCATACAAAAATGGCAGAAGCGTTGTGGGCGTATCGTACGACCTACAAAACACCAACCAGAGCCACTCCCTACTCACTAGTGTTCGGGGCCGAAGCCGTCTTGCCACTAGAAGTTGAACTACCGTCTCTTCGGGTCGCTATCCAAAATGAGCTCACTCAAGAGCAAAATGCTCGGTTGAGAATGGAAGAGCTCGATGCACTCGACGAAGTTAGGTTGCAAGCCCAACAAAACCTAGAAATCTACCGAGGAAGGATGGCAAAATCATTTGATCGAATGGTGCGTCCTCGATCCTTTCAAGAAGGAGAATTGGTCCTGGTGCTGAGAAGACCAATCATCCCACACCGAAGAATTGGTGGCAAGTTCGTATCTAACTGGGAAGGCCCATTCGTCATCGAGAAGGCGTACCAAGGAGGAGCCTACCAGCTTATCGATCTGCACGGTCAGAGGCCTATGCCCCCGATCAACGGTCGACACCTGAAGAAGTACCATGCGTAAAATTGCTCAAGGAAATTTTATATTTAATGTATTGTGTATTCCATGCATATCTATATACGCTTTACATTTTATATTTTTGAAATTCTCTTGTGTTGCAAGAATGCATTTCAAAATCTCCCTACAGGACAGGGGGCATTTTTAAATATTTATTTGGGTTGACATCATGCTCCGCGCTGAGATCCCCAAATAAATATTTAAAATTACAAAATCTCAAACTTTCTTCTATTCTGAAATGTCCCTGCAAGACAGGGGGCATTTTAAATATTTATTCGGATCGACATCGCGCTGCATGCCGAGATCCCCGAATAAATATTTAAAATCACCAACGCAAATATTCTTTCATACTGAAGAATACAATAAATTCTTTTCAAAGTATGCGCAGGTGAGCTTCAAAAGATCGAGACACCACCTTCTCCAATGTACCAAGATCTCAAAGGTCAGAAAGAGACTTTTGCAACTACACACTCTAACAAATTGAGCCAGAACAACCTGAAGCCTTTCAGCAGCCTGAAGCTTAAGGTTCGAGTGGGTGTAAGAGGTCGGATCCAACACGCCCAAATATGGCCGGATCGCTGGCAGCTCCGTCTACTCAACACGCCACAAGAAAGGCCGTAGTAGCGGAACCCCCACTTCGTCAACCCGTCAGTAAGGACTGTAGGAAGTACGAAGGCAAATTTGGCTCGACAAGTTCAAGTGATCGTAGTCTACTAAATTCTCCTAAATGACTGGAGAATCAAAGTTCCAGTGGGAAGAAAGAATCTCGAGCAACTACCAAATTCGCGTAGGCTCTAAATCTTCAACCACAAAGGAAGACTCAAAATCTATCAACTTCAGCAAAATCAGCATTGGGAAGCACATTTCCCCTAGCTCAAGTCTGAAGCCTGAATGGGTGTAAGAGGTCGGATCCAACAAGCCCAAATATGGCCGGATCGCTGGCAGCTCCGTCTACTCAACACGCCATAAGAAAGGTCGTAGTAGAGGAACCCCCATCTCAGCAACCAGAGGACGAAGAGCTGTCAAATCCCAGCTCTCCCGATCTGATGAACTCAAGTGACTTAGATTAAAGTCTCCTCAAGTGGTTAAGGATCAAGATACTACCCAAGTTTGGTACTATCAACTGAATCCAAAGCCTGTAAATCCTTCAATAAATCCATAAAGCACAAAGCTAGGATCGAAGGAATTTTTCTTCAACAAGTCCACCAAAGCACAAAGCAAAGGACCGAAGAAATTATCCCAAAGTTCATGAAGAGCTTAAGGCTGAACTAAGGGGATTCCGTCATCAACAAGTCCGTCATGCACAAAGCTCTGGACCGATGACTTCTCGCCATCGACCTATTACAAACCTAAGGGTTTTGGTCACCGGCATCTACTCCTTCATCAAGCCCGCCAAAGCTAGAAGCAAAGGGCCGAAGGTACAAATCACCTGACAAGTCAGTAGAGACAAATCAGGAAATTCTCCATCAATGTCCGCCGCACAAAGCACAGGACAAAAGGAACCAAAATCCCAGGGAAACTAAAGCCACAAGAAAGAGGTATCCCGAACGACATCTACAAATGTCCCTAGAGACTGGGGGCATTTTAAATATTTATTTGGGTCGACATCGCGCTGCGTGCCGAGATCCCCAAATAAATATTTAAAATCATCTACAACATGGAGTACAATCACAGAAATCACAGGAGCAGTAAAAAGAGAGCTCGTCAACAGTAGAATTCACAAAAAAAAAAATGCTTCATTTTATTAATTCAGAATCCATATACAAATTCTCAGTTCTCTTTTACAAGCTTACATCAACAAAAAAAAAGAGAAAAGTACAATGTCCTTCGCAGAGGACTACAAATTTGTCTCCTAAACTATGCCTGAAGAGGAAGTCAACAGCTCTGCTCGGCTCCTTCCAAAGACCAGGTACTCTGCACTTCTGGAACCTGCACAAGGCAACAAGGGTCAGTAAGCAGCTAGAGAAAGAAAAGAAACAGAACGGACAAACTAAAAACGTACCAGAACCAAACCTCCAGTGACAGCTGACTGACTAGATCCTATCTCTGTAGTGACCTGCACAAGAAACAAGGAATTGTCAGCACAGTTATAAAATCAGAATTGAAAACTAAGGAAAACAGTGGTACCAAAAGAAGAACAGAAAGTGACATTACTATATACTATCATCAACCTACAAAGTACTACTTTAGGGATCTGAGTATAAAGTACTCTATCAGTATCTTTTGAAGCTCTACCTAACTAAAGTCAGCATGTCAATCCTCTTACTGATTACAAGTGCATCTAAAGATCAGTGAAGACACCGAGACAGACTCTTGAAGATCTACAGAATGATAATCTTAGTGTGACATCCAAGTAAATTTTTGGAGATCCACTAAAAGAAAATCTTAGTATGACATCCAAGCAAATTCTTGGAGATCCGCTAAATGAAAATTCTTATGTGACATCTAGAGTAAATATCTAGAGATCCATAGGGTCAATCATCATACAACAAACGTGTTTCGCTCTAAACGCGAACCACATTTATTGGGGGGCATTTGTTGACCTTCGGATAACAACCGAAAGAAATAGAGAAAAAAAAAAGGGTGGGATGGATCATAATCGTACATGAAATCCCGTAAGGTACCTGTAGCGCGGCGCCGTTCGAGTCTCCATCCCGTAAATCCTGCTCTCGATCCCTGCCTCCCATCGTCGATAAAAGGAAGAGGAAATGAGAACGTTGAGGGCACTCAGACTCATTCCCACCTTCCACGAACTTCTCCTCTGCCAGCTCCTAGCCTCTCTTCCTCTCGCAAACACCAGCCGAAACCCATCTCCCCATCCCGACGTCGCCTCACCTGCCTAGCCCGTCGCCACTTCCTATCCCCAGCCAGCAATTCCGACACTTCCAGTCGGTCTCCAACCCACGAACACCTCCCGATCTCCCCTCTCACGAGCATCCCTACCTTGCCGAGACCTTCCCGTCGCCCCTATCTCGTCGATCCAGAAAAGAGAGAGAGAGAGAGAGAGAGAGAGAGAGAGAGAGAGAGAGAGAGAGATTTCCCTTACCTCCTCCATCCGCTCCAGCCGAATCTTCCGATCCCTGAGCCCGTCGCCCTCCTGTGCAGTAGCCGACCTCCAAGCTGATAGTAGTAGGTGAGGGTTAGGTTAGAATTAATATTAGTAATAGTTATTACTATTAGTATTAATATTTATTATTAATATTTGTTATTGTTATTTTTATTTATTTTTATATAATCAATTACTATTAATAATAATTAATTATATTTAATTAAAATTAACTATAATCAAATATTTTAATCATATCTAATTATTATTAATAATGATTTATTTTAATTAAAATAAATTATAATTAATTTTTATTATAGTTAATCATTATCATTATTGATTAACTATAATTAAATAAAATTAATTATAATTACTTATTTTAATTTAAATTAATTATTATTAATTATAATTATTTACGATTAATTATTAATTATAATTAATTTTTTGTTTTGTAATTAATTATTATTAAGTATAATTAATTAATATTATTAGTAATTGATTTGAAAAAAAAGAAAAGGAGAGAGAAACACTTCTCTCCTTGCCTCGATCTACGTGCTCCTACCCCGACGCTCGCCAAGGTATAACCATCTAACCCTAAAACTCCGAGAGCCCGCCTCGAGGTTCGCAGCGCGACAAAACGACCACCTATACACGCTTTTCTTAGCGTGGTGGGAGGAAGTGCGTCGCGAGGCTTGCAACGAATCGGGTAATCACTTCGAGAACTCATTTCGTTGTTCGCGACGCACCGGCAAACCGCCTATACACGCTTTTCGTAGCGTGGTGGGAAGGGAACCCGGTGCGGCGCCTACGACGAAGCGGGTAATCACCTCAAAATCCTATCCTCGGCGTTCGTGTCGGGCCGGCAAACCGCCTATACACGCTTTTCTTAGCGTGGTGGGAAGGGAACCCGGTGCGACACCTACGGCGAGGCGGGTAAGCCCTATACACGCTTTTCTTAGCGTGGTGGGGATAATTTTAAGTACCCGTACGCGGCTTTGTACCTGCGGGGAAACAACTGCTCTCTTCTTGTAACAGGTACATGTAGAAGACCCATACACGCTTTTCTTAGCGTGGTGGGGATTGAAGACTTTACACGGCCGCGGTGTCCTCGAAAGAGGGCACCTACCATACACGCTTTTCTTAGCGTGGTGGGAAAGGCCCAGTTTTCCGTAATTTCCCCTAAACGGGGGAGATGCCGGAATGCTGCCGAAATTTCGGGTGAACAGAAGACCGCATTTGGACATAATTTGGACTTAAAAGAATAAAAGGACTTGAACCTCATTTAGAACTTGAATTTAAACATGGAAGGGACTAAGCTCAAAGATGAATCAATTAACAAAAGTCTTAAATAAAAGAAAGGTTGAACTTGATTGATCACAAAGGCTTGAACCAATCTTAAGACTTCAAAAGACTTGAACAAAACTTTGGTTACAGAGAATTTGAGTGGGACCTCAGAAGACTTTAAACTTTGACTTGAACTTGATTTGAGTTTGAACTCAGGAAGATCACATGAACTCAAACGGAACTTGAACTTGAACAAAGTGTGGACCACAAAGGACCATGTCTGAATTCAAAATTGGATTCAGGCTGAACATCGACTTCGTTTCAAGCTACAATGACTGAACTAGAGTTTGAACCAAAGGTTTGAACTAAATAGAACGACAAGGAAACTTACAGAAGTCCTGAATTTAATCAAATGACGAGGATCTGGATTAGAACTTGAGTCAGACAAGGAACCTAAATCCATTACAGAAGACTTGAATTTCTATTCAGATTTCGACCAGATCTTGATCCCAAAATTGAATCTATTTTGAGCCTGAATCTGCATCGAACAGCAGGGTATTCGACATCAAACAAACAAAATTTAGCATGGATTTAAAAAGAACTAAGAGCAAGGAGCTTCAACCGGATTCGAACAAACCAAACAAGAGATTAAACGTTCGAGGGCTATAGAAGATTTGAATGAATATAGGAAACATATACCAGGTTTCAACTCAAGCATGAACTAGACTTGGGCTCAAATCTATATAAATGATAGAACTTGAATAACATGCAAGGGAACTCAAATGACAAGAACAACGAATAGTTACGGAATGCACTCCTATATACATCATTGAAATCCATGATACAGGCAACAGTTCGCCCGTAGATTGAAGATGATGTCATTGTCAGTTGATAGTAGAAGATTAGTCCCTTGCAAACAAGTCCAATCAATAACCACCAACGAATGATGAAGATGGATATGATGCCAGTGTGATGACCCTTCTACAAGTACGTCCAGGAGATTATAGTGAACACGATCATCGCCTATGAGCAGGGACGGACGATATTACATGTTCGTAGATAATAACAACGGGTATATCGAATCCCCTGTGGATATGAATACACACATCTATAAATATTCTGAAGAGATATGCCACATGCAACAATCCATCTACCGATGACAACGGATAACGTGCAATAGATGTTAAAGCCTCTTTGCAGTTAACAATTATCCAAAGTTAGTACGCAGGACGAATATGCCTATAGCAGCGGTGATTGAGACGCTGCAAGTATGATAGGTATGAAGACAAATCAATACTGCGGTAAAGAGATGTTTGAGTAAATTCGAACTAAACTTCCTGGTGTTCCGAAGTCTCTCCTTGATCTTATACTTGGGAAGGAAACAGTCCTGATATTGACGAACACTGGAAATAATAAGAGCATCCAAATACCTCAGTTTATCTTAAAGGATACCAGTCACTGATTTTGAAGTGCAAAACATCAGTAGACATACAGTCATCTAAGATTCAAAAGATTGATCCTTTATTGAAGCCAAAAGCAGCGAATAACTCAGCCTAGGAGCTGCTACAATACGCCACCGGATCTGCAACACTCATACAAGCAGACAGAAGGCGTCCACAAGTTCCAACGCCACGCCACCGGATCCGCAACTTTCATGCAAGTGGACAGAAGGCGTGTACAAATATTCCAAGAATACCCCTGCACGTGTGCACTTTAATTTGTATACACATAGGTACACTAAAAGGGGAAAATATAATCATAACCCGCATGGGCCCCGGCGAGCGTGTTATTGGTATACACGTGACGTCTAGGGATGCTGCGCGGGTCAATAGATTTGAACCCGATCCTCCTATGCAAGCAGATAGGAGTAGACAATGTTCAATAAATAATTATAAAATGCCCCCAGACACCCGCATGGGCCCCGACGAGCGTGTTATTGGTACACACGTGACGTCTAGGGATGCTGCGCGGGTCAATAAGTGAATTCAAGTTCGAGCCCGATCCTTCTATTCAAGTAGAAAGGAGTTGACACGGCTCGAACTATTAAATAAATATACGATCGTGAGGACGATCGAGATATTTATTTTATACGTTTATATTAGGCCTTCAAGGCCTATAATCAAGAGAATTCACTAACAAGGGCATAAAGCCTACGAAACCCGAGCCTCTGTCAATCACTAGACAGAGTCGATAAGGTTCAAAATACAGAAATATGAATGACCTCACACCCCGATGATGGCCGTGTTGAATGCAAATATCAACCGGAGGGGTCCACACAGATCATTTCAAAAACCTCCCAAACTCCCACAAAATCCAAAACTCCACAAAAATTCCCAAAATTTCCACAAAATCCAAAAATCCAAAAATCTTCCCAATTCCGGATATTTAAAATTGAAATCAAACCATCAAACACTCAAAGCAAAACCCATCCACCCTCCGCAACAGTTTGTCGAGGTGGACAAATTAAAAATTTACTTCAGCTCACATAGAGCTAATGCCTGGTCGAAAATATCACTAGGATCCATTCTCAAACAATCTCCTGCCAGAAAGGACGTGGTACGAGTCCTCTAACCGGCAGTTTCGCCGCCAAATGGCACTGCAGGATAAACGGTTATGACTCGGGGCCCTCTGAACCAGGTGGTCGCCGCCAAATGGCACCATTATATTATGGTTATGGCCAGAGCCCGTATGCTCCCCAATGGCATCAAATCCTTGAGACATGAATCAATAGGATATGATCGATAGGGCACAAAGCCCTCTGTTAGCTAAGGTGGATTCAAATTTGTCCCCTTAGGCAAATATTCACCCCAGGTCTACAAGGTACCCTTGGACGAAGCAACCCATGGCTGCCGACAAGGATCCTTCTGTCAGGTTGGGTCGACTACCTCCTCTGACTAAGTAGACCAGGGACCACGATGGCCCGGGACGACGGAACCATGAGATCTTGATCGGGTCTATCATCCATTCCCCCACCATCAGCTTTAAGTGCAGGACGGTGAAAATTTCTATTTTAAATATCAAATCCCTCAATTTTCCAATACCCTAAACCCATTGCTGCTACTATATGCCAGATGCACGTATCTATACGTATCTGATCGACGACTAGCCTTAATCGAAAGTTCTCTCTCGTTATCGGGAGGGGTAATTAACTATAGGGGCTTGCGCCTATAGGAAACCAGAACTCAGATCATAAAGTCCTCGCAAAATGAGGGCGAAATCTCTGGGTAGTGTCTTATCTACCATCTCATCTGCCTTCCAAAATTTACCCCGGAACTTAGTTCGTTAAAACTCCCCCTCTCAAAAAAAAACAAAAGTGCGGGCGGAGGCCGGGGCCGAATTTTCGGAGCCCACACCTTTGTAGATTGGGAGTGCTCAAATCTTTGCACTCACAAAGAGAAGTATAAGATTCCTCCTTTTCAGTGGAGTTATTGACGATTCCTCTTTTGTGTGTGTGTCCTCGCACGCAGTGGAGAATCCATGGAACTAGTTGATGATCACATGTTGGTTTTCGTGGTATAAAGATGGACAAAGTTTGCTCTCAAAGCTATAATGATATTAGCTTGCCACTGTTTTTTGTCCTCAAAGTGTGCCATCTTTAACAATCTTAAGCTAAATTCCTTCACTTATAAAGACATAACATTTCATGCCCTTAACATATTTTTATGTATTTTTGGTAGAACTTAATCACACCATCAATGTTTTGGTTGTTAATTGAACATTCTCTTAATTTTTTTTAATAAGAGTAATACTCTATCGTTAATCTACAACGGACAATCTATACCTATTTATGGATTAATTATTCTGTGCGGACGCCGATCGCCGTCCGAAGACCAACTAGAATGCACCACGTCACCCCTTCGCTGTGTACCGCGGCTCGGTACCGCTGACATGGCTGCACCTAATTCGCCTCCGGAAGTAGATTTGCGTCCAGCCTCCGCACAGAATAATTTCTCCTATTTATAATTGTATGACATCTAGTACTTGAGCGTTACGAAAGTGATGCAACCCTAATAGCTTATGTGGGTTTGAGACACTCATAGATTGAAGTAAGCCACCCACACATGTGTGAGGACACTGCTTTTAAGATGAATGTTTTTGAAATGGAATAAATCTTTTAATAGTATTTTTTTAAAAAAATAATTATAACTAATTTTATCAAATAGGATCTAATATATAATGCTGAAGAAGTAGATCTAAGGCTGATTTTGGAGTATTTTATTGCCTTTAATTAGTAACTTACATGTTAATGGAGAGAACTTTCTTTTAGCTTTATTTTATATTTAGGAATATTTTGAGTCAGTAATTCGTCTTTTAAGTAAATATGCTTTGGGACAGAGTAGACAGATGCATTTACTCTTTTATCTTTTTCTAGTTTGATGCCAAAGGTACTAATATCATTGAGTCCTCTATGAATTTGACTTTACACTTCATTGTCCTTCAGTTTTTCTCCCTTCAGTTAAAATCAGTGAGAAGGAAAAGGCAAGTAGTAAAAAAAAGTTTCATCTTTCATGTGTGTTTGAGTCATCTCATTATGTACTTTAAATATAATTTGATTAAATTAATTAGGCATTTTATTTGCTTAAGTGTCTGTTTGGGATAAGTACGTGCAGTGTTTTATAAGGGTAGTTATGAAGTTGATGTGGGGAAAATAACTTAGCTACTCTGGTTGTAAAAAGTAACTTTCGATCATAAAAATTTCTGAAAAACAATAAAAAAGAAATAATTAAACAAAATTGTATATGCTATCTAAAAAGCAAAGTAGCTAGAAAATTTTCTCAAACAAACTCTACAACAACAACAATAACATCAAACCTTATCTCACTATTTGGGGTCGATCTACTGCATGAATCTTTTTTTTTCCGTGTGTATCATTAAGAGTTAAACTCTCATTTAAATCTAATAAAAAAAGTTATTTATAACACTTTCTAATCAAGTCTTTTTAGGTCTATCTCTATCTTTCTTAACATAAGTCGGATCTATATATCTACCCTTCTAACTAGGTCATCGGAAAGCTGAAGTTTTATGGGACCAAATCATCCAATTCGACTGTCTCTAGTCTTGTCTGCCATTGGATCTCTTTCAGAACAGACCTTAAATCATCTATATTATAAAATGAGATTAAAATCTTCATTTTCAGACAAAAAGAAAGAAAAGACCAACATGAGATTGAAAATCTTATAAAATGAGGTAGTGATCCTATATGATTAATTGTAAGCTGTGAATGATTTGATATTTGGCCAATAATATCAACTTATTCAATCGGGTCTTGATTTGAATAGAATATATCTATAAGCTAAATCAATCTGATCATAATTTGAGCAAGATTTGGCTCATTAGTTTAATTCAGATTCTATTGGAGCCAAAAATCAATTCTCCAAGATGTATTTTGCAAAAACAATTTCTCAAATTACATGTATTTAGTTGCAAATGAAAGTTCTATTTTGGAGGGGTAGAAATGCAAATTGTTACAATATAAGGCAAAATTAAATGGGCGGGACCCTGCCAAGTTTGCACACGTCCAAAACAAGACCCAAGCCACGGCCCGAATTGCATGTGGGTCAGTTGGAGGTACCTTTTTCATTGCTTTGTATTTCAAATCTTACTTTCTTATTACTTCTAAAAAAAATTTGTGATGAAAAACTACTTTTTATAATCAAATTTATCAGAGTGAAATGACACACACAAATATATATATATATATTCATTCTTCATTAAAAAATATTCTATCTACTTATCTATTGAATTACAATTATTTTTAGCTATCTTATCCTCGATATATGCTACTCATGATGCTTTAAATATAATAACATTTTACTCTATATGGTGTCACACATCTATAATACATTTTTGCAAAATTACATCAACTTGACTATTAGAGACTCCTTATTTTATAACAATCGGGTAGTAATTTATAAAACTCTTCTTAAAATTTTAACTTCTAATGTCAAAATCAGGATTTATGTTATATTTTTATCCTCTAGTTTTCCTGCCTGAAAATAGTGTGATCAAACAAACAAACGATCTGCTAAAAAAGACAGCTCTCATGCCACATGGTTCATTCAACTTCCAGTCTTCCACCACATAATTCATCATATAAGGGTTCGTTTGGACGGCTTTTTTACTGCTTCTTAAATCAACTTTTTAGTACAAAAATTAATTTTTTTTGTATTAGAAAGCTAATTTAAGAAGCCGTCCCAATAAAATTTTCTGAGGAACGACATCATTTATAATCTTTTTTTTTTAATTATTTTTTATCATCAAAAATATTCTAACACAAATAAAAATTACATTTGGATCAATTATTATCTAAATAGTGATGAGAACTCCCCTCACTCCGACAATTTATTCTTATGATATTCAAGTCCGACGGGTCAAAGACAATAACAGAACCACAGAAGGCAAGATGGGCAGAAAAGCTGCTCATAGCCTATAAATATTTTTGTTCACTATCATTTGAAACTTATATATATTGATGTGCTGCTGAGCATACAGAAGCTCCATCCTCTTGTCATTTGTGATTTGTGAAATCAAGGCATGTGCCTTGCACGTGATTTTGTTGCTATTGAACTGTGTGCCAGTGAGTGCTGAGCAGTGATGTCTCTGACATTAGTAGTTAAGCCATCATTAATATTTTAAGCCAAGGTCCGTCATTAATTAAGCGATAATAAAATAGGATTTGCACGCAAACTCTTAGTTTATCATGGTCTTACACGTATTAGGGAGTCAAAAAGTGCGGTGGTTAATCTGTATTAAGGATTTAAATTAATTGATATATTTTTATTTAATGATGATTAGTTTAAAATAATTTTAATTCCACTTATAATTATATGATGTATCATATAAATATAAAAATTATAATATTATCATGTCACTTATGAGAAGATGTCCTAATTATTGAAGTATCTATCTTCATTATTATTGCACTTGAATTTTTTTAGTAGGAATCTATATTATTCATTATTATAATATATATTAATAATGGAGAATATATTTGAAAAGTATATAATTTATTTTAAGATTAATAATATTTTAATTTCATCTTAATATAAATTATAATATCATGACATTTTTTTTAAATTTTTCCATCATAAATTGGCAACGACGACATAGGTAATGACCTTACTCATTACATCACCCTCAAGATTTGTGCAAATCAAATATAATGAATGCCACTAATCATGTAGCACTTGAACTGATCATTAATGTCTATTAGTCATGAACTAAACTATAATTAATTATATGATATGTATTTTAGGCTTCGTTTGGGATAACTTTCGTATAACAGCTTTTTGGTGCACAAATTTTTTGAAAACGAAATTTTTTTACTTAAAAGCTGTTTTAGAAAGCTGTGCCAAATGAAGTCTTAATAATCAAAAAAGAGTTGTACAAATTTTTTTTTTTTTTTGTTAATTCAACTGTTGAGTTTAAATTTGCAACTAATTACTTGAGTTTTTTATATTATGCATCATTGTTGGATGATCAAAGCTTAGATCTAAGATATTAGATAAGCAATATGTACTATGTATTCATCAGAATTTCAGATCTCTCCTGCCTAAAATTATCCATGGCAGCATAATTAAATTAGGACATTATCAAATACAAAAGAGCAAAATGTCGCTGTATCATGAACATAATCTCATTTCATCAACAAATCAGTAATGAGACAGAGAAATAATAACATACTCCAAACTATATTTCTTTATTGATTGAAATCAAATGATACAAATACACAGAAAGACTCCAAAGTCATCTGTTAAGGAAGAGTTTAGGCCGAAGGTTAGGCAAATATGCCCAGATTTTGGGGTGACTGCCCCCCTCTATTCACACATGAAAGCATATAATGCATCACATGTGTCACCACACCACTTAAGGAAGATAAAATAAAAGAAATGATAGTACAATATTTGAATAAGAGAGAGGAGGTTGATGAGCTAGAAGCTTGACCAAATGACCAAAAAAATTTAAAAGCTGCCTTCTACCAACCCAAATTGATTGCCTCTTCTTCATTCAATGGCCTAAAGAAGACCCACCATTGCTCATCTTTCGTTCAGTCATCAATGCTCCTAGATTTTAATGTCAAACAATCTTCCCTCAACTTCCAACAAACATAAAGAATGGCAAGGTCCCCCTCCTTTGGGAATCAAGAAGCCATTCAAATATACATATTGACATAAACTAATAGTCTATAAGCAAAGCCCCACAATTAATAGAACCAAATATGGAGAAGTAAAGGCATAAAAAAATCAAATAAAATCAATCATCCACTAGACCCGACTCTTCCCACAAATCCTATATTCTAATCTACTTCACCAAACTCCTCTAGAAAAATAATGAGGAATCCGCAAATTCTATAAAGCAATTAATGCACAAGCCTACCTCTTATATAGTAAGCTTTTATCTTCTTCGATCATGCCCACATCAACATCCATATCATTCAGGTTCATGTGTTGCCTCCTTGTCTTCTCTCACCCATAAGCAGTTTTTGCTCAGCTTTCTCTTCTTGTTGGGTGGGAAAGAGAAGTAAGGAGAGGATGTGGTCTCAGAGCTCAGATTAATGAGAGTTTTCACTCTTAGATGTGGTAGAATGAAAGGAGACCTTCCCTTCATTCCTTTCATAACAATTTGCTGCATGAGTCTGTAGCAGTCTGTAATGCCTTCCTGCAATAAGAAGATGGTAGTAAGAATGCGGTTCTTCAAGCATAAGCTTGTTGCATCAATCGAGCATTAACTAGAGATTATTTGGTTATTATTATATATATGAGCTATTAGATTTAATGATTTACATATAATTTTTAAATGACATATTGGTGTTGATATCTTAGATATCGCTCAAATTTGATGACATCATGGAGTCATGCTATTCAATGATTAAAAATAACAAAAAGAACATAGTTAATATGTATTGATTAAATTACATAATACTTATATAATTTGAGCAAACCAGCAATGAACCAAAAACTTAGTAATTGATACATTATTATTATGTAAATAACCTTTCCTATCAAGAAAAGTTATTCACGTAATATCTCACTGAACAATCAAGTATAATCTCATTGATAGTAAGTAGCTAAGTCAAACCAACTTATGAGACAAATGAGGCTCAACTTAATAAATTGCTCATAATGAGGTAAGTTCGAGCAACCCCAAATTCTCTTATCAACTTGTAAGTTAGCTTACTCAATTCAAGAATTTAAATAAGAAGTTATTAAATTTTTTTTAAATTGTCTTCGTTCATCTCCACTAATTTCGATCTCATTTAATAGCTACATGAATTAAAATTATCTTCTCTCTTTCATAATAAATAAGTTGGCTCATGCGCAGCTCAACTTTATATGATTGAGCTTGAGCTCTAACTTAATTAATTAGTCAAGCTCAAATTCAGGTCAGAGGCAGCTCAAACTGAAATCAACTCTTTAACACCACCATAGGTTCAGATCATACCACAAAATTAATTAAATTCCATCTTAATTACCTTAGTAAGTCCACTGCACCAATTGACCGCTTGCCTGGGGTCAATGAAAGCCAGATCAGGAGCCTCATCAACAGCACACATGATGATAGCCACAGCAATTGATGATGGACAATGGTCCAGAAAATCAATATCTGTGACATAAGGTAATGCTTCAATTAGATTTGAAGACTGTTTTTCTTATATAAAATAAGATTCTATTCAGATACATATTAACATATACGATGTAGTAGTAGTAAAAAAATTATGTACCATTTATTGCTGATAAAATTATCTGTGCAGCACTAGAAACCAAATATCTTCTATACACCCCACTCGGATCTACCTTGCTGGCAAAAAAATCAATGAAATTAAATGGCGTCACAGACCGAAGCCTCCATTTCAGAGCAGTGAGAACAAGGAGCTCCATCTTGCAGATAGTTCGAGGTTCAAAGATGAATCTAGCTCCCTCAACCTATATCAATCAATACTGGCTTATTTCCATGTCAACTTTAACGTTTCAATTTGTGCAAATTAGTTAAGCATTTGGGAATGGTAAAAATCATCAACCTGCAAGTCAAGCAGAGAAGGGACAAAGGTTTCCTCCATTTTTGCAGCAAGAGACAAACTGGCAACTGACAAAAGCTGCAAAGGCCATCCATTGGCTTGCTATATACCATGATAGAGCAAGTCAGGCATTAATTAGCTGGATTAACAATCTTACTAAGCTTAATCAAATGATGTAAATTATAAGAAATACATCTGTCTTAAGACAAACAAGAGTACTGAGTTTGAAGTAAAGAACTGTTATCCCTTATGCATATGAGTATGCTTCAGGATAAAACATGAATGCTAAAATTTGATCATCTTTTGCTCACATTACTATAGTTCTTACGATCTTGGTTGGCCCTTTGGATGATTTACTTAGTTTTTTCAGAGAAAAGTGCAATGGCATTTAAATATTTTTTAAATATTTCGCACGCTTATTAGCATATATGTGGAAGCAAAGCCACATGCATGCATCAATCAGCACTGTACGAGTGGAGGTGTAAAAGGTTACAGAGTTTTAATGAAGAAACAGCAATGGCTTCGGTCATCAGTATTTAAGAGAGACCTAATGTAAGGATCCAGAAAAGTGGGGTGCAAATAGTAAAACAGGAGCGTACCGGCAAACGGTGAGCGGATAGGAATCGGTCCATATAGTTAACGGCGAGATACGCCGTCAAGGGCTGAAAATGGTAGTACGCATGCACCTGCCACAAAAGAACAAAAAGTAAGAGAGGTTAGCATAAATATGATATATATTAACAATTATATTATTCTAATTTATTAATAAATATATAAAATAATAAATATTTATAGATAATCAAAATAATAAAAAATAATTTGAATATATTTCCCCTTCATTTGGTCTCCATATCCGGAGATTTAAATTGGTAAAAATAATGAAAAAAATAAGCTAATATAACAATCATACTTTTTTCTTAGAATTTCTATCTTCTAATTGTATAAAAAAGTCTTATTAATGACAGAATACAGATAATGAAATTTTACGTTTTACCACTTGGCTATGCCATTTTTGTCCTTACAAAGTTGGGGGAAAAATCTTTTACTTTTGCAGCAGAAAAGAAAAAAACCAGACGGTCAAATAGCATTCAAAACCTATAATATAGAAACAGGTATCGTCGGCGCCGCTCAAAACGCGCTGTGAATCCCACGGTAAAGAATCTCACCTGAAGAATCCAGCCCACAGCAACCTCCCGGGCAGCGGAATCGATCGACCTCGACCGGAGCCTCGCCGGATAATCCACCGCCGGCGAGTGCTCAGCCTCTCCCTCCACGAACACAGCAATCGACTCATCCGAGTCATCCGGAAACTCAAAGGCCTCGCCGGCGCCTGGAAACCCCATAGACAGCTCGTCGAGCTCATCGGCGTCTTCCTCGCAGAGGAGGTCACCCCACGAGGCCGCATCGCGGGCCGAAGAGAGCTCCATTTTGGAAATGTTTGTGCGTGGAAGCGGCGCGCCGGCGATTCTCCTTCATTTGGTCTCCATCGCCGGAGATAAGGCAAAGGGCCGAGTGATTGGGGAAGGAGGGCTCGCGCTATTTAGTGAAGCCTACTGGCCACTGGGCAAGGAAATGGGACCCTTAAATAAGTGAGAGAGGATTTTTGTGAGAAACAGACACGGTTATTAAAGGAAAACTTCATAGTCATATGATTTGATTTAAAATTAATATAATATATATTTAATTAATTATAATTTATATTACATTTTTTTAAAAAATAAGTTATATATAAATGTTCAAATTTTATAATGAATTTAAATAAGAAACTTATTTTATCAATTTTATATATAGTATATGTTTAAAGATTAATTAAGATTGATGAGATAATAAATTTTTAAATAAATAAATATGATTTTCTTTTTTTTTTATTTTGATAAGAAAATAAATATTTTTTTCTGAAAAAAGATAAATAATATTTAATTATTTATCAAATTATTCTAATATCTAATGAAATTTATATACTATATAAATCGATATTTATTACGTCTATGTTTGATATTAAGGCATTATAAAGAAAAAAAAAGCATTATAAAGAAAAAATTACATTTAAAATTTTAGAAAATATTTCTCTTTTTATTTAATATTATTATTTTAATTAGTTAAAAATGATTTTATTAAAAAATGGGCAAATGCACCTATCTAGCCTAATACTATGTACTCTCTTATTATTACATTTTCTTTTTAATTAATATAAAAAATCAATTTAGAAATTTTCTAGTTAGTAAAACAATTTAAAAAAGAAAAATCTTAATTATATTTTAATATATTATTTTTTTTGGCCGATTTGAGGAATTGAACGGGAGGCAACCGCACTTCGCTCAACCACAGAGCTTCACCACGCGTCCCTCAATATATTATTTCAAAAGAAAGGCATCTCATTTTTAAAAATTCTTTTCTAGAAAGAGAAAAAAACCCTTACCAAATTATTCTTATGCAGAGTAATATATAATCTATGGAATTAGGGGCGTCAAAATCAAATTTCGGACCGAACTTAGAACTGTTTTAAAAAGTAATAAATAAATTGTCACAAATCAAACTTTAATGGATGCACTTCCATTTCTTATGATAGAAGTTCTAAATTTGGAATCTTATGATTTTTTCTTCTCTATCTTTTGTGGAAGTCATTTAGCTGTAATTTTTTTCATCTTATCTACCTATTCTTTTATAATTACCTACATGCTTACTAATGCATTTGTAATATATTTGATAGTAGGATATTGTTCTCCTCTTATGGATAATATTATCTATAAAAATGACTTAGGCTTCGTGTGGGACGATTTTCTTACTATTTTCTAAAATAGCTTTTTAGTACAAAAAATTTTTAAAATAAATTTTTTGTATTAGAAAATTATTTTTGAACGTAGTACAAAAGCTGACCCAAACGAAATCTTAGTTTCTAGAATTACTATAATTTTTAGAACATAAAACTTATTATTTAATAAAATATAAAATTCTTAACCAAGAGCATATCTAAATGCAATTCTAAATGATTGAAATGACAATTAATTTAGCTCAATAAATTAAGGCTTTGTTTGGGATAGCTTTCTTAATGCTTTCTAAAACACCTTTTTAGTTAAAAATTTTACACTAGAAAGCTGCTTTAAGAAGCAATGAAAAAGCCGTCCCAAATAAAGCTGTTAGAACTAGGAGGAAGATTCTTGAGCTCATCTTGAGCTGTTCTTGCAAGAGAGAGAGAGAGAGAAAGAGAGAGAGAGAGAGAGAGAGAGAGAGAGGAGAGGGATAGAGACATCATTTGGAGGGAATACAACTAAAGCTTTATTAAGATTTTTCCCCAACTAATACATCATACAAGGCCTCTATTTATAGAGTTATACAATGGTGTGATAGCATGTAGGATCAACCTAAACTAAATCATGGACCAACACTTCACAATCTCCACCTTGGTCCAGATTTACAATCAAAGAACTCAAGATCTAATCAGGTCTTTAAAACAAGAGCAACAGAAACAATAAATCGGGTGAACCAGGGGACGTAGCCCCAAAACCGAGAGCACAACTGTTGACCTCATTTTTGTATGAGCTCAGTAGGACCAATCCAGACCTTAGGATCATTCCAATCCTTAGGATTTAATCCTGACCCTAGGATTAATCTAATCCTAGATCAATCCAGATTCAAATCAATCCTGACTCCAGATCAATACAATTTAAGACAAATCTAGATTCTAGGATTCTCCTAGACTTCAGACTCTAGGATCTATTCTAGACCCTAGGATTCTACCTGATTCTAGATCATATGATCCTCTTAGACCTTAGGATTCTCCTAGATCTATTTAGAGCTTAGGATTCTTCTAGATCCTAAGACTATTCTAGATCCCAGGCCCCAGGACTTCAAAACCCTAAGATCTTCCTAGAAATCAAACTTTAGGATCTACTCTAGATCCTAAGATCCTCCTAGATCTTGAATCTTAGGATTCCTAGATCTTAGGATTCTTCTAGATTATAGGATTCTTTCAGACCCCAAATCCTAGGATTTTCCTAAGACTTCTAGATTCCAGGACCTTTCCAGACTCCAGTTCCTAGGATCTATTCTAGACCTTAGGATTCCCTTAAGCTGATTTGGACCCTAGGACCTATTCTAAACCCTAGGATTCCTCTAGATCAGTTCAAACTTCAATTCAACCTAAACTTAATTCAAATCCTATCATTCAAGCTCAAAATCCAATTCAAAACCAGATTTCCAGATTCAAATCCAAGGCTAAAGGTCTAAGTCCTGAAAGCCTTTTCCAGTTAATCTTTGAACATTTCAAAACCCTATCAAATGACCTCTGATTCAAGATCTGTCAGTTCCACACTGATGTGACATGTCTCTAGAGGTAACCCTCCAAATTTGAGCTCATTCTGAGATCTCTAACCCCAAAAACTGAATTGAAATCCAAAGGCTGTAAAACCTTCAAATATTTACAGTCTATGCCACTGGACCTGCCATCTAGTGGATCTTGACCTAGGAGCCTTCTCCAAAGCCTCCAATCATCTCCAGACCCTTGATTATGACCCATTGAGCATTAAACTGCATTTTGTTGGACTCAATTTGACCCTTAGCTGACCAAGGGTCAAAATGACCAAAATACCCCTATGGGGTATAAATGGTCATTTGAACCAAATGAGCTCCAAATCAAATGCAACCACCTCCAATAAGTTTCAAATGTCAAACCAAACCTGTTGAACCCAGAACCAGTCCCTGGGTCAACCTGGTTGACCAAGTCAACCTAGTTGACCTAGAAGGCCCCTTTAGGGTCAAAACAGGTCATTTTGACCAAATGACCTCCTCTGACCTTGGGACCACCTCCATTGGTCCCCAAATGTCATTTCAAATCTGTTGAACACATTTCCAGACCCTGGACCCACCTGGTTGACCAAGTCAACCAGGGTTGACCTAAAAGGCCCATTAAGGGCCCAAATAGGTCATTTTGACCAAATGACCTCTCCAGACCTTGAGACCACCACCAGTAGACTCAGAATGTCATTCTGAACTGGTGGGACCCAACCCCCGACCCTGGGTCAACCTGGTTGACCAAGTCAACCCAGTTGACCTATTAAGCCCTTTAAGAGCCCCATAGGCCCATTTGACCCAAATGACCTATTTGACCTCTCAAACCTATTCCACCAGACCCCAAATATCATTTGGAGTTGCTTCAACTCAAATCCTGGACCTGGGTTAGCCTGGTTGACCAAGTCAGACCAGATTGACTAGTTCAAGCCCTTAAGCTTTTCCATTTTGAATCAAATCTCAGATGCATTCAAACCTTCTCCAAAACTTTGTTAAATTATGTTCATCACTTCCTCTAGTGATTTTGACCCAACTAGATCTTTGACCTGGTCAATAGTTGACTTGGTCAACTATGACCTAATGTTAACTTGATTTGACCCATATGGATTAAATCAAACATACCTCCAAAATTGTATCCTTAAGTTCTCAATTTTATCCCAATATATGTTTCAAATGTACTTGGACATGTCTTGGGTCAAACCCAAATCAAGTTGACTTGGTCAACTTAACAAAATTTTGCTCAAACCCTCATTTATGAGATCTTGTTTTAACTCTCAAACATCAAACCCTTGAACCCATCCAAGAAGCTCCCTAGGCATCCTGTCATGCACCTCACCAGTCAACAAGTCAAGTTGACTGGTCAAACAGTCAACTCTAGCATGAGAAATGGCTTTAGGTGGTTGACCTCTATTCAAGCTCCCACACCATTGATGGGCTTTGCTCCTAAACTATCCCATCAGTCATTAGAACCCACCTGGACCCCAGTTGATCAACCTTTGACTTATTGACTGGTCATATAGTTAATGAGAGCTCAAATGGGCTCTAAATGGTCAACCCGATCAACCCAAACTCACCGAGCTCAAACCAAGCCTGTCCAGCCTTTAGTATCACCTCCAGATGCTTCCCTGGAGCTAGCCAGACCCAACCCAGCTCCTGGCATGCTTCCAACCCGACCTAACCGTCCCTAGTGGTCCCCTCCATGTGAGAGTGACCCAAGGTCGGTTTCACCTGGATAGCACGCCTCTCTGCCTCCTAACGGCCAGGGACATGTGTCCTCCATCCAAGCATTGTCCTGGAATGATCCCAGCCGTTGCCTTTGGCTCCAGAAGCGGATTAGGAGCAATAGGCACAAAAAAGGATTCAGAACAAGCGATCTCCCATTCTAGTCCAGCCCCAGCCTCCCTGAGAGTTCGTTTTTGATTCTCAGAGCTTCCCCTTTATTTCCTGATTATTTCCTGGCGTTTGGCGGCCGCCGGCGATGAGTTCGAAATCAAACCGAGGCTAGCTCCGTCCAAGCTACCTCAACTTCTTATAGAAGCTTCCTCCAGGCTCGAGGTCTTCTGGAGAACTAATCGTGGACAATCCACAAGCTCAACAAGATCAAAATCCTTCAAATTTGTCCATTGTAGTGAGGTAAAACTCTAACCCTAGGTATTTACCTAAGTTCTTAAATAAATTCATGAAGATTGTATCAAAAGGCTTATGAATACTTCCACATTAATCCTTAGACTTTACTACACCTCTGTTTAAATTTTAAATTAATTTGGTTCAGTATATTGCGAGAACGAAGCCAAAATTGAGTTTAGGGTTTTCGGTTTGATGGGAGAAGGAAGATGATCCAGCAGCCGTTGGATCTATTCTTTTTAGATCAACGGCTGCAATTGAGCCAGATCCGCGGTCCGGTTTGATCCATCGTGACCGCGGGTTGATCAATTCCTGGTCCGGACAAATCTAAACCGTAAGTTCAAACCGTAGGATAATGATCTGCCGTTGGATCATTCTGTGTGGAAATCATTCCCGCGGATTGGAAATCAGCCGTCGGATCTGCGCCTTGATAGATCGGACGGTCCAGAATCCAGCCGCGCTGGATAAGTAGCCGGGACCCACTTGACCGCCGCCATCCTTAGGCCGAATCCTGGCATGACGCGTGGAAAGCGCGTACACAGTCAGCGCCACCGGCTGACTGTGTAATAAAATCCTTTTTAAAAAAAAAAAAAATCAGAAAATTGCCAGAAACTTCAAAAATGCATAGAAAATTCATTTCTTAACCATTTTTGGAGTTCAAGGGCTCATTTTCTTCAGAATTTCATGAACTTTATTTTAAAAATAAAATCAAAATATTTTGATTATTTTTATTTTAATTATTTCTTAAATATTGAAAAACTTATTTTATTTTTAATCAAATAAATACAAACTATTTTAACTTGAAATTTGGCAGAGAGATTCCAGGGTCTAATTCTGATCTTCCAGAATTTTTCTAAGGCCATTTGATGCAATCCTAACCAGTTTGTGAATTTACAAAAAAATCTTGATCATAATTTAGTCTTGATTTTTGAAAATTCATAGTTTATTCAATTCAAATCTAAGCTAAGCATGCTAGAGTTCTATGGAATCAGCTCAGCTTTATCTTCAACTAAGTAGTGAATTTAGGTCATGATCATGTCTAGTTTAATCTAAATATACTTTCATTAGAATTTTTTTATTTATACCCTTAATAATCAAGTTATGCATGATCATGGCTCCAAATTGGATTGAGCTTGATTTTAGGATGTTTTCCATATCCTCAAATGACTTCAATTCAGTTTGGATGTGTTTATCTCTTTATAATCAATCATTAAGATCATATGTCACTATGTGACATATAATTTAAATGATTTATTATAAAACCATTCCATAGAACATTAGGATATCATTTCATTATCATGTTTGCTATGATTGATGTGATTATAACTAGTGTCCAAGGGTTAGATAAACCTTGATTAAAACCCACTCAAAACTAGTGACATTAAGGACAATAATTAAGGACCTAAGTTTAGAGAACTTAAAAAAAAAAAAATTCCAATAATTAGGATTCACTTCCTATTGACTTGAAACTCAAATCATTTAAACTTAGTGACACTCTCAGCCTTAAGGAAAAGTTTCACTGAATTCTGAGATCATTAAGCCCCTTAATTAACCTAATCAAACTTAAACCTTAATTAAGCCTTTAAAACTTCCAGAAATTCAAATAAATCAAATTTAAATCCAAAAATTACAATTAACCCCTCAAACTGACCAGAATTGAACCCTTAATCAATGAAAAATAAAAGCCCCTTGACTAGACTTCAAAACTAAGTTTAATTTAAGGTTAATTGAAATTCAATATTTAATTAAATTAATTAATTAAAAATAATTAAAAAATTCCAGAAAATTTCCAAACACTTGGAAATCACTCCTTAGGTCATTCCTGACCTTTGGAGTTGATTTCAAGGAGTTTGGAGATCATTTGGATTCAAACCACAAAAATGGCTTTAATTAAACAATTTAAATAATTCAATAAATAGTCAAAACTTCAAAAATTCATAACTAATTCAAATGAACTCCAAATTGAGCAAACTCAAAGGCATACAACTCATCTTAAGGTCTAATATTTATTAAAAATGTTAAGTTTCCAGAAATCAAACAAATTTGAAAAAGTCAACTTTTGGTCAAACTTAGTTCAAATTCAAGTCAAAACTTCAAACCTTCATAATAAAATGTAGAAAAATCCAATTTCAGCATACTTACTGTCTAACTGATCGTATTAAGGTCTAGTATTTTAATAAAATATTAAATTTCCAGAAAGCCCTTTAAATCAAAAAGTCAATTTTTAACCCCTTAATTAAATCATTAAAATAATCCAGAAATTTCCAAAATTCAATAAATTGTCAAAAATTCCAAAAAACATCAATTTGAACTTAAAACCAGCAACCAACCAATCTTAATTAAAAATTAACCAACCTTTAAACCTTAATCAAACTCAAATCATTTAATTATATCGGGTACCACTGGGTAACCCAGGCCTACGAGGCTATTAAATTAGCCCCAAGGAAGGTGAAATAAACTTCACGGCCTCGGTGTGAAACAAAGGTGATATCCAACAAACAATTAAAATTAAGTTTAAAATCAATCTCAAGTCATTAATATTTAAATTCAAATTAAATATTCCCTTAAGCCTTCAACCAACTTGAACCTCAAACAACTTCAATCAAATCATCCTATTTAGGACACATCAAAGCCACACAGCCTACCTCACACACTTTAGATGGTTTGCTAGGACAACCAACTCTAGTCTTAGGCTAGGCCGGTGTTTACTTTTCTGCTGTGTGCCGGGTTTTCGAGCTTTTACTGCATGCTGTTTGCTAGTAGTAGAATTGATGTGATTGTTTATTTATTTAATGCACTCTGTGATGTGACTGATTGTACGATTAGATCTACCCCTAGGCTAGGAACGATTTGTACTAATTCAATCTTATGCAGGTGGCCATGCTCATACAGGGCATAAATTAAAGGGGGCAAAATTATAATTATCAAATTGCACAGGTGCTCCAGAGAACTGCTAAGACCCCCTTTAAAATTAAAAGAGCATGGCCAAGCGTGGCTGGTTTGAGCATTTAAATTTCAAATATATTAACTGCTTGGGATGTAAATATAACTGTTGATTATTAGGATAACCCTGCAGGTTGTTGAGTCTAGAATTTTAATTTCAATTGATATAATTTGATTCAAATTGAGTTGTAAACTATTTAAAGTGCTTTGAGATTGAGATGTTTGCACATCCAATTTGGAATCCAAAGAGGAAGGAACATCCCTTAGGGAGAGTTCCTATCCATTTGGAGATCCAAATTAGGATGAATTTCAAATATCCAAAGAGAAAAGATAACACCCCTATTCAGGGAGAGTTTCTTTTCATTTAGATATCCAGACCCGACGATCCAAGGAGTTCTAAGGAAATGAAGAAGTGAAGAACGAGAAGAATCTCAAATCTCAAAGTCACTTGAGTCTTAGGAGTAGAATCCGGGTTGTAGTCAGTGGTACCCGGCCACTTTACTTTACTGCAGACCCTGGGTTGTATTATTAAGGGCACTTGCCTATGGACTTTCAGTTTGAGCATTTATTTAATTAATTTAATTAAATGTTGATTTGATTAATTGATGTTGATTGCGATTAAGGACTTGCATGCTTTTAGTAGTTTTTTGGCGCTTATTGCATGTCGTATTTGATTTAGCCTGGAACCCGATCGGAGGCTCGTGAGGGTACGGTCATAAACTTCTTCTACTTAAACAAAACTTAAAAATTTTTAAGCTCAGATAGAAACTCTAACGCTCTTAAGAAGTAAGCCCGGACTCGCCGGGAGTTTTTCATGCATTCATATTAACTTTTCTCTACCTTGTTAGGCACCTCCCCGCCTGCGGGTTCTGGCAGACCACCTGACCTATTAGGGTGCAGTTCTGTCCAAGGGGATGTTGTGCAATCTCTAGGATAAAACCTATTTTTAAGCCTATTTTAAAACTGCTTCATATTGATTTAAGCATTTCATCGAGTCAACTAGCATGCATTGCATTATATACAAATTAAAAATCGAGTCTAAATCTTAATTGCATTTTATTTAGACATTTAACCCAACATATGTTAAGGGGTCAATTAGGATCTGCTCTAGATGTCGACCCCAATTCTTTAAACCAATCTTAATCAATGTCCTTAACCACTCTACATTTAAAGACTTTGACTCATGGTTTTAAAAGCGTTTAGGTGGTTTAGCTGGCTCCCCAATCCAGGCCGGGGTAAGTCCAGATTGCATTGCATTAGTTAGGATTCGGGTCACTGATTTTCAGTACCCAATTTTAGACTTAGGTTCTGAGGCATGTCTTCAAACTTAAGACCTTAATCTTCTGGGAATCTGACTCCCACTTTTTAATAAAATTGATCATTCAAATTAAAATATCTTTCAATCAAATGCAAGCCCAACACTTAGGACAGGTTGAGGTGTTTCTGAAGTAATTCAGAATCTCAAGACACCTCCTACTCTTCTTCCTTTGACTCCAGAAAGAACTGTTCAACATTGAACCATTCCCGGTTGAAAATTCCAGTCCCTACCTTCTTTGATATCAATCTTTGAATTCTTAAATGAAATTCATATCACTATTTTAATCGAGAGTTTTCGTAGGAAATTTTCTGGTTTCCTACGATGTAATTAACTACGAGGGCTTGCGCTCGTAGGAGATTTAGAAACCCAGACCTGATTTCAAAATTAATCTTTTTCAAAACTTTAATTAATTATCTTTGGGAAAATCAAAAGTCAATGATCATTATCGTCATTTTCAAATGATCAATAATAGACGATATCTTCTTCTCCCGAGGAGATATATCATACTATTATCGTGATTTTGATTATGAAATTAATGATCTATATCTAGATCATTGTAGTTAAACATCCGATTTAACATCATTTTGATCTTTTGAGATCATATGTTGTTTCTCCTTGAGTTTGACTACGATAATCAGGGTAAATCAAGATTTGTAATCTGAACCTGTTAGAGAACGATATGTTCGCTTTTCGAGGCGATATATCATTCATAATAAGTGTTCGATTATAAAATTTAAATTCCAAAAATTTAACTTTCCCAAAGAAAATTAAACACTTTTCAAACAATATTTTTTCAATCAAACAAAAAATGGCGACTCCGCTGGGGAATAGTCTCTCTCTCCATCTTTAATGGCGGTACGAATTTTATTGCATCGGTAGTTTTGACTACCTTTCTTCCGTTGGTCCCTCTACCCATTTCTTCCTTGGGTGAGTGTGACCAACTCAATTAAGACATGTGAAAAGAGAGGTGAGTGTAGGAAACCTCCCTCCAAGTCGGGCTTTGACATTTTGCCTCCAAGTTTATTGGTAGAGCAAAAGAGTCAAGCCAAGCTTGTCAAAATCTTTTTGCATATATTGCAAACTCGCATGCGAATAAATCCCTGCATGCTAAGTTTCACAATTTATAAAAAATCCCTCAATCTCAAAATCAAGATTCAAAATTTCTTTAATTAAACCTGAATTTTGACATTTCACCCCAAGCTAGTCAGTATGGTGAAAGAGTCAAACCAGGTCTCTAGATTTTCCCTTAATTTTTGTTAACCATTATGTTGAAAGTAAAACTCAACATTTTGAGTTTCAAAAATCAAGGAAAATCTTTCAAATCAATTTTAATCGTCGTTGCTATATGTCTTCTACAATATTCTGTTGTAGTTGAACACATGCAATTCAAATTTAAAATTCTCCAGTCAATTCTGGGCTTTGACATTTCACCCTTAAATTGTTTGGTGGGGTGCAAAGAGTCAAGCCTTAGGATCTTCAGGCTAATTTGGCATACCTACACATTTGAATAAAATTCAATATGTTGAGTTTCAAATTTTGAAGAGGATCCATTCAATTTCAACCTTGAGTTTAAATCCGGATTCAAATTCAAATTCAATTTCAATTTAAATCCAATTTCAAGCTCGAATTGAATCCAAGATTTAAATTTCAATTCAATCTCAAAACTGAATTCAATCTTAAGTTCAAATTCAACTTCAAAATTGAACTCAAATTTGATTCCAAACTTAAATTCAAACTTTAGATTTGATTTCAAGGTCAAATTCGGGACTTTGACATTTTGACCCAAGTTAATTGGAGAAACGAAAAGAGTCAAGCCCGATCCCCAGATCTTTCATGTCGATTTTATGCACCTACATGATTGAGTGAACCTCAGTCTGTTGAGTCATAAAATTTGAAGAAAGACCCATTTGACTTGAGCCTCAAATTCAAATTTAACTTTGAATCCAAACATAATTTCAACTTGAAATCTGAATTTGATTTTTAATTTAAAGTCGATTCAATTTTGATCGAGATTTTGACATTTCGACCCAAGTCAATTGGTGAAATGAAAAGAGTCGAGCCCGATCCTTGAATCTTTCATATCAATTTTGTGTACCTACATGATTGAGCGAAACTCGATCTGTTGAGTCACAAGATTTGAAGAAAGGTCCATTCGACTTCAATCTTAAGTTCAAATTTGAATCCAACTTTAATTTAAAATGCAATTTCAACTTCAAGTTCGAATTTGATTTGTCACCTCAAATTTTAATTTTAATTTTGAATTCAAGTTCGAGTTTGAACTTTGACATTTTGCCCCAAGTTAATTGGTGTAGCGAAAGTGTTGGGTTCAACCCTTAAGTCCTTGTCAATTCTACGAACCACTATTTTTGAATCTAAGCTTAACATGATTGAATTATCAAATTTTGAAGTTTAAAATTCAAATTCAAATTCAAGATTAATTAATTCAAGTCACTGTTCATTAATTTCAGGTTTTAAGCACTCAAATGGCTGGGAAACTCATTTTCTCTCTAGATAGAAACTTGATAGTCGAAGGAATCACTTCTGGTAATTTTATCCAGTTTGAAATGCAATTCCAAGACTTCAAGTTATCAGTCGATGGAGAAGAAATGATTGATCTGTCTGCTGGGATACGAAGGAATGTCCCTTTGGTTGAGATTACTTTAGGGTCAGGAGTTGACTCCCCCATCTCCGAGATGGAGGATGTTGTCACCCCTTTACCCACTGTATCTTCTACTGAAGAGGATAACAATCAGAAGTTAATAATGATAGAAGAGCTACCATCTCATCCTGAGATCGGGTCAAATTCTAGTACCCCTGTCATCAGCAAAGCCAGTAAGAACAAAATGAAGAACTACCTTCGTAGAGTCAGAAAGAAGGTTGTCAAGGCCAAGAAGACTGCTGAGGCGAAAGCCTCAAAGCATGTCAAGTCCGAGGCTAATCAAAAGTTCGTTGCTCCTTCTACGAACCCCTTTCCTGGTGGAAATCGTTTCCACCCATCTCCTGTTGCTCAAAGGAGGGAGGTTGTAGAGACGAGAGCACAATCTTCAATACATCTTCTTGACTACTACATGGCGAGAATCAATCAAGCCAGAACTGAACAAACACCAGCACCAGGCCCTAGGCCCCCAGTTGAAGGTTATGACCCGTCCACTCTACTAGATGATGTTAGGTCACGTTTCTATACGTGTCCCACTGCATCAACTAGAGAGGAGGAGGTGTAGAAACCACTCGGGGTGCCACTCTCCTAATTATTAGACCGCTAGTAATAAGAGAGGGGAAATAATCTAGGATTATATCAGATAGTGATACCGTTAAAATTTAACTTTTAACGGGATCCTATCGAGATAAATCTTTTGATTAAAGTGATGCAGCAATTTCTAAGGATAGCGCAGACCCAATAATAGTCTCTCTTTCCGAGGAGATCGTAGGAATCTAATTCCGTACTACTGGGGTCTTGCCACCTAGATTTGCAATTTCTTTTTAAGGAAAAGCTTTCAATTTCTCAAGTGTACTGATTTCAAACTTTCAAGATAGTTGAGTTATCTTTTTAATGAAAATTGACCTCTATTTTGAAGTCTTAAGCAGGAGAAAGTTATAGTTGACTCCAAATGTTTAAATGCACCTCCCTCCCACCTTTTTTGTGGGATTGATTCGATTGTTGAGTTAAATCGATATCGAACTTAAGTTGATATTTGAAATGAAAATCTTTTTAATTATCTCGCAATTTTCTATCTTAGATAGATATCTCTTGTGTGTTTAAAATCTGTTCAATGATTTTCAAAAGTCAAGCCAATATTCATTTTAAAAGACTGGGTCCTACCTTGAGGATTATTCGTCCTTGCATAAGAGAATGAGTTTTCTTCTCTTATACTTGAGATGTGATCCTGGTATTGAAATAGAGAAGGTGTAGCCTCTTCTTAAATTCAATTGAATTCAAAAGATGCGCAAAATGTGCCAACAATCAAGAAATGCACAAAGTGCACCAAAAATCAAAAAGATGCGCAATGAGCGCCACAAGTTAAGAAATAGTGCAAAATACACTATAAATTAAAAGATGCGCAAAGTGCGCCACCAAGAAAAGAGAAGAATGAAAGAGGCTCCCTTCTGTTAAATTCTTCAATCTCAAAAGACCCAGTCAATTTTAAATTGCTTGATTTTGAAAGTCTTGAATCCAGAATTTTTACCGTGCATCGATAATTTATCAAGATACAAAAATCTCTCGTGCTAGAGAATTGGAAAGATCAAATTTCTATATTCAACTTAAACCTCTTTGAAATTGATTTTAATTCAAAATATTTAAGGGAGACCCCAGTTTAGTTTCTACGAAACTTGGTCTGGGTCAACAAAACCTAAATCCTCAAACCTTTTCAGGTTAGTTGGGGTCACTCAAACTTTTCACTGTGCTTCTGAACTTGTTCCCACTTGTCATTCCGACAGGGTCCAAGTACCTAGAGGAAGTTTTCTAATAAGAAGAATGAAATCTTCTATTCTTGAAAATTTAAATCCGGTCCTTGAGAAGTGTGTGTAAGCCCTTCCACATAGGCATCCTTCCTTTAAGGCCTTCCTTATAAAATTACACTCCATGCTGGGTCCAAGTTCAGTCCCACTGGAGGAGTATTTTATAATACTGGAAATTGTCGTTCAAAATCAAACCACACCCTGTGCTGGGTCCTAGATCATTCTGATCTAGAAGTGTAGTTTCATGAGCTGAGACTTGCTGTTCAAAATCAAACTATAGTTGAGCAAAGTGCCCGACTCCAATTCGAGGAGCTCGTGGGCCTCAAATAAAAATCAAATTAAGCTCAGCAAAGTTTGAAAGTTGATGAGTCACATTTGATTCAAGTTACTGATAAGTTGTGTCACTTTAGAACTCCCCAAGTAGGAGACTTGGTCGTAGTCTTTTGTAGACCGCTTCTAGTCCGTTGTAAACTCAATGGAAAGCTTGAGTCAATGTAGACTGGATCGTTCATTTTTAATGACGATCTTTGAGGAAATTTCCTTTTGACTGATCAACCTGAAGAATGCCACTCAATATTTTCAAATGTTGGGGAGGCTCTTCAGGAAGTACCATGCCAGATGAGTGTCAAACTTAAAATTAAATTCAAAACACTTCAAAATTCAAAATTAAATTCAAATAAATCAAAATTGAATCAAACAGAATCAAAATTCAAAATTCGAAATCAAATTCAACATCAATTAAAATCAAATTTCAAATTCAAAATTTTCAAACTCAAAACCAATTCGAATCAAATTCAAAACACATCACAGTTTTAAAATCCTTCAAATTCAAATTCGTCAAATCAAGTTTCAAATTCAAACATCTTTAAATTCAAGTTCAAACATCATTCAAATTTCAAATTCCAGAATTCAAATCTCAAATTCCAGAATTCAAATCCGATCCTCTATACAGAACAGGTTTCCTCTGTATATGATCATTCCAGATCCGATCCTCTATATAGAGCAAGTTTCCTTCACATATGATCATTCCAGACCTGATCCTCTATATAGAGTAAGTTTCCTCTATATACGATCAATCCAGACTCGATCCTCTATACAGAGCAAGTTTCCTCTGTATATGATCATTCCAGATCCGATCCTCTGTATAGAGCAGGTTTCCTCTATATACGATCAATCCAGACCTGATCCTCTATATAGAGCAAGTTTCCTCTATATACGATCAATCCAGACTCGATCCTCTATACAGAGCAAGTTTCCTCTGTATATGATCATTCCAGACTCGATCCTCTATGTGAAGCAAGTTTCCTTCACATATGATCATTCCAGACCTGATCCTCTATATAGAGCAAGTTTCCTCTGTATATGATCAATCCAGACCCGATCCTCTATACAGAGCAAGTTTCCTCTGTATATGATCATTCCAGATCCGATCCTCTGTATAGAGCAGGTTTCCTCTATATACGATCATCCTGACCTGATCCTCTATATAGAGTAAGTTTCCTCTATATACGATCAATCCAGACCCGATCCTCTATACAGAGCAAGTTTCCTCTGTATATGATCATTCCAGATCCGATCCTCTGTATAGAGCAGGTTTCCTCTATATACGATCATCCTGACCCGATCCTCTATATGAAGCAAGTTTCCTTTACATACGATCACTCCAGATCCGATTCTGTGCGAAGCAATGCTTCCTTCTCACAGGATCATCCAGTTTTCTTTTCCTTAAGGTTAGATGTGAATCATCGTGCTTTCTATCCTTAGGATTAGATCCGCTAGTGGTGGAGTACGCCCTTCGTGGCACCATCCTAACATCTTCCAGTTTTCTTTTCCTTAAGGACAGATGTGAGTCATCGTGCTTTCTTTCCTTAGGATTAGATCTACTAGTAGTGGAGCACGCCCTCTGTGGCACCATCCTAGGTTCAAAATCCAGATCCGACTTTCTGTGGGAAGCAATGCTTCCTTCCCTCAGGGTCCTCCAGTATTCTCTTCCTTAAGGACAAATGTGAGTCATCGTGCTTTCTTTCCTTAGGATTAGATCTACTAGTGATGGATAATGCCCTCTGCGGCACCATTCTAGTTTCAAAGTTCAAAACTTCAAGCCTGACCTCCTATAGGGAGCAATACTATTTTCCTATGAGATCATCCAGTTCTCATTTCCTTAGAGTAAGTATTCTTCTTCTCTTAGGATTTGATTCCCCAGTGATGGAATAAGTCCCTTGTGGCCCCGTCTTGGATTCAATTTCAACTCCAAAATCAAACTCTCTTCTCCTCAGGGTTAGGCTTTCCTCCTTCCTTTAGGATTAGACTCCCCAATGATGGAATAAGTCCTCTATGGCACCGTCCTGGGTTCAATCTCAAAATCTAGTTCTCTCTTCCTTAGGGTAGATTCTTCTTCCTTCCCTTGGGATTAGACTTCCTAGTGATGGAATAAGTCCTCTATGGCACCGTCCTGGAATCAATCTCAATCAAGCTTTCTTTTCTTTAGGGCTAGATTCTTCCTTCCCTTAGGATTAGATCTACTAGTGGCAGAGTACGCCCTTCGTGGCACTGCCCTAGTATTAAAATTCAAACTTGATCCTCTGAAGTTAGGAATTCTTCCTTTCTATACGATCATCCAGACTTCCTTCTCCTTTAGGGATGGATTCTTCCTTTCCCTTAGGACCAGACCCACTAGTGGTAGAGTACGCTGCCTCAGCACTACCTTAGCATCATTTTAAATTCAAACTTCTAAGTCTAGGATTTCTTTCCCTTAGATTCTTTTCAAATTCAATCTTCTTAGGGTAAGGTTTTCTTTTCCCTTAGAATCAAATTTAATTTCAATCCTTTATAGTTAGGAGTTCTTCCTTCCTATAGGATCACCCAGGTTCTTCTACCCTTAAGGTTAGGATTCCTCAGGACCAGACCTACTAGTGATAGAGTACGCTTTTTCTAGCACTACCCTAGTATCTATTCAAACCCCGATTCCCCAGGGATAGATTTTTCTTTCCCTTAGGATCAAAACTCCAGACTTGACCATTCTATTCGGTCAACACCAATATGTGCAATAGAACTACATTCTATTACACATATTGGGGGTCCATTTGTTGACCTCATTTTTGTATGAGCTCAGTAGGACCAATCCAGACCTTAGGATCATTCCAATCCTTAGGATTTAATCCTGACCCTAGGATTAATCTAATCCTAGATCAATCCAGATTCAAATCAATCCTGACTCCAGATCAATACAATTTAAGACAAATCTAGATTCTAGGATTCTCCTAGACTTCAGACTCTAGGATCTATTCTAGACCCTAGGATTCTACCTGATTCTAGATCATATGATCCTCTTAGACCTTAGGATTCTCCTAGATCTATTTAGAGCTTAGGATTCTTCTAGATCCTAAGACTATTCTAGATCCCAGGCCCCAGGACTTCAAAACCCTAAGATCTTCCTAGAAATCAAACTTTAGGATCTACTCTAGATCCTAAGATCCTCCTAGATCTTGAATCTTAGGATTCCTAGATCTTAGGATTCTTCTAGATTATAGGATTCTTTCAGACCCCAAATCCTAGGATTTTCCTAAGACTTCTAGATTCCAGGACCTTTCCAGACTCCAGTTCCTAGGATCTATTCTAGACCTTAGGATTCCCTTAAGCTGATTTGGACCCTAGGACCTATTCTAAACCCTAGGATTCCTCTAGATCAGTTCAAACTTCAATTCAACCTAAACTTAATTCAAATCCTATCATTCAAGCTCAAAATCCAATTCAAAACCAGATTTCCAGATTCAAATCCAAGGCTAAAGGTCTAAGTCCTGAAAGCCTTTTCCAGTTAATCTTTGAACATTTCAAAACCCTATCAAATGACCTCTGATTCAAGATCTGTCAGTTCCACACTGATGTGACATGTCTCTAGAGGTAACCCTCCAAATTTGAGCTCATTCTGAGATCTCTAACCCCAAAAACTGAATTGAAATCCAAAGGCTGTAAAACCTTCAAATATTTACAGTCTATGCCACTGGACCTGCCATCTAGTGGATCTTGACCTAGGAGCCTTCTCCAAAGCCTCCAATCATCTCCAGACCCTTGATTATGACCCATTGAGCATTAAACTGCATTTTGTTGGACTCAATTTGACCCTTAGCTGACCAGGGGTCAAAATGACCAAAATACCCCTATGGGGTATAAATGGTCATTTGAACCAAATGAGCTCCAAATCAAATGCAACCACCTCCAATAAGTTTCAAATGTCAAACCAAACCTGTTGAACCCAGAACCAGTCCCTGGGTCAACCTGGTTGACCAAGTCAACCTAGTTGACCTAGAAGGCCCCTTTAGGGTCAAAACAGGTCATTTTGACCAAATGACCTCCTCTGACCTTGGGACCACCTCCATTGGTCCTCAAATGTCATTTCAAATCTGTTGAACACATTTCCAGACCCTGGACCCACCTGGTTGACCAAGTCAACCAGGGTTGACCTAAAAGGCCCATTAAGGGCCCAAATAGGTCATTTTGACCAAATGACCTCTCCAGACCTTGAGACCACCACCAGTAGACTCAGAATGTCATTCTGAACTGGTGGGACCCAACCCCCGACCCTGGGTCAACCTGGTTGACCAAGTCAACCCAGTTGACCTATTAAGCCCTTTAAGAGCCCCATAGGCCCATTTGACCCAAATGACCTATTTGACCTCTCAAACCTATTCCACCAGACCCCAAATATCATTTGGAGTTGCTTCAACTCAAATCCTGGACCTGGGTTAGCCTGGTTGACCAAGTCAGACCAGATTGACTAGTTCAAGCCCTTAAGCTTTTCCATTTTGAATCAAATCTCAGATGCATTCAAACCTTCTCCAAAACTTTGTTAAATTATGTTCATCACTTCCTCTAGTGATTTTGACCCAACTAGATCTTTGACCTGGTCAATAGTTGACTTGGTCAACTATGACCTAATGTTAACTTGATTTGACCCATATGGATTAAATCAAACATACCTCCAAAATTGTATCCTTAAGTTCTCAATTTTATCCCAATATATGTTTCAAATGTACTTGGACATGTCTTGGGTCAAACCCAAATCAAGTTGACTTGGTCAACTTAACAAAATTTTGCTCAAACCCTCATTTATGAGATCTTGTTTTAACTCTCAAACATCAAACCCTTGAACCCATCCAAGAAGCTCCCTAGGCATCCTGTCATGCACCTCACCAGTCAACAAGTCAAGTTGACTGGTCAAACAGTCAACTCTAGCATGAGAAATGGCTTTAGGTGGTTGACCTCTATTCAAGCTCCCACACCATTGATGGGCTTTGCTCCTAAACTATCCCATCAGTCATTAGAACCCACCTGGACCCCAGTTGATCAACCTTTGACTTATTGACTGGTCATATAGTTAATGAGAGCTCAAATGGGCTCTAAATGGTTAACCCGATCAACCCAAACTCACCGAGCTCAAACCAAGCCTGTCCAGCCTTTAGTATCACCTCCAGATGCTTCCCTGGAGCTAGCCAGACCCAACCCAGCTCCTGGCATGCTTCCAACCCGACCTAACCGTCCCTAGTGGTCCCCTCCATGTGAGAGTGACCCAAGGTCGGTTTCACCTGGATAGCACGCCTCTCTGCCTCCTAACGGCCAGGGACATGTGTCCTCCATCCAAGCATTGTCCTGGAATGATCCCAGCCGTTGCCTTTGGCTCCAGAAGCGGATTAGGAGCAATAGGCACAAAAAAGGATTCAGAACAAGCGATCTCCCATTCTAGTCCAGCCCCAGCCTCCCTGAGAGTTCGTTTTTGATTCTCAGAGCTTCCCCTTTATTTCCTGATTATTTCCTGGCGTTTGGCGGCCGCCGGCGATGAGTTCGAAATCAAACCGAGGCTAGCTCCGTCCAAGCTACCTCAACTTCTTATAGAAGCTTCCTCCAGGCTCGGGGTCTTCTGGAGAACTAATCGTGGACAATCCACAAGCTCAACAAGATCAAAATCCTTCAAATCCGTCCATTGTAGTGAGGTAAAACTCTAACCCTAGGTATTTACCTAAGTTCTTAAATAAATTCATGAAGATTGTATCAAAAGGCTTATGAATACTTCCACATTAATCCTTAGACTTTACTACACCTCTGTTTAAATTTTAAATTAATTTGGTTCAGTATATTGCGAGAACGAAGCCAAAATTGAGTTTAGGGTTTTCGGTTTGATGGGAGAAGGAAGATGATCCAGCAGCCGTTGGATCTATTCTTTTTAGATCAACGGCTGCAATTGAGCCAGATCCGCGGTCCGGTTTGATCCATCGTGACCGCGGGTTGATCAATTCCTGGTCCGGACAAATCTAAACCGTAAGTTCAAACCGTAGGATAATGATCTGCCGTTGGATCATTCTGTGTGGAAATCATTCCCGCGGATTGGATATCAGCCGTCGGATCTGCGCCTTGATAGATCGGACGGTCCAGAATCCAGCCGCGCTGGATAAGTAGCCGGGACCCACTTGACCGCCGCCATCCTTAGGCCGAATCCTGGCATGACGCGTGGAAAGCGCGTACACAGTCAGCGCCACCGGCTGACTGTGTAATAAAATCCTTTTTAAAAAAAAAAAATCAGAAAATTGCCAGAAACTTCAAAAATGCATAGAAAATTCATTTCTTAACCATTTTTGGAGTTCAAGGGCTCATTTTCTTCAGAATTTCATGAACTTTATTTTAAAAATAAAATCAAAATATTTTGATTATTTTTATTTTAATTATTTCTTAAATATTGAAAAACTTATTTTATTTTTAATCAAATAAATACAAACTATTTTAACTTGAAATTTGGCAGAGAGATTCCAGGGTCTAATTCTGATCTTCCAGAATTTTTCTAAGGCCATTTGATGCAATCCTAACCAGTTTGTGAATTTACAAAAAAATCTTGATCATAATTTAGTCTTGATTTTTGAAAATTCATAGTTTATTCAATTCAAATCTAAGCTAAGCATGCTAGAGTTCTATGGAATCAGCTCAGCTTTATCTTCAACTAAGTAGTGAATTTAGGTCATGATCATGTCTAGTTTAATCTAAATATACTTTCATTAGAATTTTTTTATTTATACCCTTAATAATCAAGTTATGCATGATCATGGCTCCAAATTGGATTGAGCTTGATTTTAGGATGTTTTCCATATCCTCAAATGACTTCAATTCAGTTTGGATGTGTTTATCTCTTTATAATCAATCATTAAGATCATATGTCACTATGTGACATATAATTTAAATGATTTATTATAAAACCATTCCATAGAACATTAGGATATCATTTCATTATCATGTTTGCTATGATTGATGTGATTATAACTAGTGTCCAAGGGTTAGATAAACCTTGATTAAAACCCACTCAAAACTAGTGACATTAAGGACAATAATTAAGGACCTAAGTTTAGAGAACTTAAAAAAAAAAAAAATTCCAATAATTAGGATTCACTTCCTATTGACTTGAAACTCAAATCATTTAAACTTAGTGACACTCTCAGCCTTAAGGAAAAGTTTCACTGAATTCTGAGATCATTAAGCCCCTTAATTAACCTAATCAAACTTAAACCTTAATTAAGCCTTTAAAACTTCCAGAAATTCAAATAAATCAAATTTAAATCCAAAAATTACAATTAACCCCTCAAACTGACCAGAATTGAACCCTTAATCAATGAAAAATAAAAGCCCCTTGACTAGACTTCAAAACTAAGTTTAATTTAAGGTTAATTGAAATTCAATATTTAATTAAATTAATTAATTAAAAATAATTAAAAAATTCCAGAAAATTTCCAAACACTTGGAAATCACTCCTTAGGTCATTCCTGACCTTTGGAGTTGATTTCAAGGAGTTTGGAGATCATTTGGATTCAAACCACAAAAATGGCTTTAATTAAACAATTTAAATAATTCAATAAATAGTCAAAACTTCAAAAATTCATAACTAATTCAAATGAACTCCAAATTGAGCAAACTCAAAGGCATACAACTCATCTTAAGGTCTAATATTTATTAAAAATGTTAAGTTTCCAGAAATCAAACAAATTTGAAAAAGTCAACTTTTGGTCAAACTTAGTTCAAATTCAAGTCAAAACTTCAAACCTTCATAATAAAATGTAGAAAAATCCAATTTCAGCATACTTACTGTCTAACTGATCGTATTAAGGTCTAGTATTTTAATAAAATATTAACTTTCCAGAAAGCCCTTTAAATCAAAAAGTCAATTTTTAACCCCTTAATTAAATCATTAAAATAATCCAGAAATTTCCAAAATTCAATAAATTGTCAAAAATTCCAGAAAACATCAATTTGAACTTAAAACCAGCAACCAACCAATCTTAATTAAAAATTAACCAACCTTTAAACCTTAATCAAACTCAAATCATTTAATTATATCGGGTACCACTGGGTAACCCAGGCCTACGAGGCTATTAAATTAGCCCCAAGGAAGGTGAAATAAACTTCACGGCCTCGGTGTGAAACAAAGGTGATATCCAACAAACAATTAAAATTAAGTTTAAAATCAATCTCAAGTCATTAATATTTAAATTCAAATTAAATATTCCCTTAAGCCTTCAACCAACTTGAACCTCAAACAACTTCAATCAAATCATCCTATTTAGGACACATCAAAGCCACACAGCCTACCTCACACACTTTAGATGGTTTGCTAGGACAACCAACTCTAGTCTTAGGCTAGGCCGGTGTTTACTTTTCTGCTGTGTGCCGGGTTTTCGAGCTTTTACTGCATGCTGTTTGCTAGTAGTAGAATTGATGTGATTGTTTATTTATTTAATGCACTCTGTGATGTGACTGATTGTACGATTAGATCTACCCCTAGGCTAGGAACGATTTGTACTAATTCAATCTTATGCAGGTGGCCATGCTCATACAGGGCATAAATTAAAGGGGGCAAAATTATAATTATCAAATTGCACAGGTGCTCCAGAGAACTGCTAAGACCCCCTTTAAAATTAAAAGAGCATGGCCAAGCGTGGCTGGTTTGAGCATTTAAATTTCAAATATATTAACTGCTTGGGATGTAAATATAACTGTTGATTATTAGGATAACCCTGCAGGTTGTTGAGTCTAGAATTTTAATTTCAATTGATGTAATTTGATTCAAATTGAGTTGTAAACTATTTAAAGTGCTTTGAGATTGAGATATTTGCACATCCAATTTGGAATCCAAAGAGGAAGGAACATCCCTTAGGGAGAGTTCCTATCCATTTGGAGATCCAAATTAGGATGAATTTCAAATATCCAAAGAGAAAAGATAACACCCCTATTCAGGGAGAGTTTCTTTTCATTTAGATATCCAGACCCGACGATCCAAGGAGTTCTAAGGAAATGAAGAAGTGAAGAACGAGAAGAATCTCAAATCTCAAAGTCACTTGAGTCTTAGGAGTAGAATCCGGGTTGTAGTCAGTGGTACCCGGCCACTTTACTTTACTGCAGACCCTGGGTTGTATTATTAAGGGCACTTGCCTATGGACTTTCAGTTTGAGCATTTATTTAATTAATTTAATTAAATGTTGATTTGATTAATTGATGTTGATTGCGATTAAGGACTTGCATGCTTTTAGTAGTTTTTTGGCGCTTATTGCATGTCGTATTTGATTTAGCCTGGAACCCGATCGGAGGCTCGTGAGGGTACGGTCATAAACTTCTTCTACTTAAACAAAACTTAAAAATTTTTAAGCTCAGATAGAAACTCTAACGCTCTTAAGAAGTAAGCCCGGACTCGCCGGGAGTTTTTCATGCATTCATATTAACTTTTCTCTACCTTGTTAGGCACCTCCCCGCCTGCGGGTTCTGGCAGACCACCTGACCTATTAGGGTGCAGTTCTGTCCAAGGGGATGTTGTGCAATCTCTAGGATAAAACCTATTTTTAAGCCTATTTTAAAACTGCTTCATATTGATTTAAGCATTTCATCGAGTCAACTAGCATGCATTGCATTATATACAAATTAAAAATCGAGTCTAAATCTTAATTGCATTTTATTTAGACATTTAACCCAACATATGTTAAGGGGTCAATTAGGATCTGCTCTAGATGTCGACCCCAATTCTTTAAACCAATCTTAATCAATGTCCTTAACCACTCTACATTTAAAGACTTTGACTCATGGTTTTAAAAGCGTTTAGGTGGTTTAGCTGGCTCCCCAATCCAGGCCGGGGTAAGTCCAGATTGCATTGCATTAGTTAGGATTCGGGTCACTGATTTTCAGTACCCAATTTTAGACTTAGGTTCTGAGGCATGTCTTCAAACTTAAGACCTTAATCTTCTGGGAATCTGACTCCCACTTTTTAATAAAATTGATCATTCAAATTAAAATATCTTTCAATCAAATGCAAGCCCAACACTTAGGACAGGTTGAGGTGTTTCTGAAGTAATTCAGAATCTCAAGACACCTCCTACTCTTCTTCCTTTGACTCCAGAAAGAACTGTTCAACATTGAACCATTCCCGGTTGAAAATTCCAGTCCCTACCTTCTTTGATATCAATCTTTGAATTCTTAAATGAAATTCGTATCGCTATTTTAATCGAGAGTTTTCGTAGGAAATTTTCTGGTTTCCTACGATGTAATTAACTACGAGGGCTTGCGCTCGTAGGAGATTTAGAAACCCAGACCTGATTTCAAAATTAATCTTTTTCAAAACTTTAATTAATTATCTTTGGGAAAATCAAAAGTCAATGATCATTATCGTCATTTTCAAATGATCAATAATAGACGATATCTTCTTCTCCCGAGGAGATATATCATATTATTATCGTGATTTTGATTATGAAATTAATGATCTATATCTAGATCATTGTAGTTAAACATCCGATTTAACATCATTTTGATCTTTTGAGATCATATGTTGTTTCTCCTTGAGTTTGACTACGATAATCAGGGTAAATCAAGATTTGTAATCTGAACCTGTTAGAGAACGATATGTTCGCTTTTCGAGGCGATATATCATTCATAATAAGTGTTCGATTATAAAATTTAAATTCCAGAAATTTAACTTTCCCAAAGAAAATTAAACACTTTTCAAACAATATTTTTTCAATCAAACAACAACAGGTATCAACACACCTGCACTTCCAGCGTTCAGCTAAGGAACAAGATCTTACGGTACCAACCGACTTCCAACAGACAATCACAACCTATTGTCTTTCTTGGAGATGAAGAACAAACAAGATGAGAACAAGAAGGGTTCACCTTCTTCACAGGCAGAAATCCTAAGATTTCACCTCCTCACATCTTCTTTCACCCTCAAGAAGCTCAACACAACCGTTAACAAAGATCCAGCCCTTTCTTGCTCTCACACCCGACTCAAAACACCGAACAAAAGAGCTTATGGCATGAAACTCGCTTCCAATCGACAATCCCTTGGTGATTGTCTTTTTCAAAGAAGAAGAACAAGATAGAGGAAAACAAGAAGGGTTCACCTTCTTCACATAGAAATCCCAAGATTTCACCATCTCTCTCTTCTTCCTTCTCACTCAAGAAACCAAGCCGAGCTCAAAAACAAACCAACCCTTTCTTCAGACAACTCCTGCTCTAACACTTATTTCCTTTCATGATCCACTTGCACCAACACACCAATCCACTTGTTGATTTAACCGCAATCTTGACCAGAATGCTCCACCTCAAAGATCTAAACCTATCTTTAATCAAGAACAGAAAAATTTGCTTCAAACTAGTTCGCTGCCTTGTCAATGCAGCCCGCAATCCACGGCCAAATCAGTTCAGCCGACTTCCCGGATTCAGATTTTGATGCTCGATCCGAGCCCGTCTTGCAACGAAGCCGCATAAGTCCAGCGACCGAACTCAACTTCGGCCTGCACTTTCGCCTCCATCGTGCCTGTCTCCGCACGAAGCGCCTAACCCGGCTTCTCCTCGCACCGCCTCCGCCAGGAAGCACGCACGGCCCCATTTGCCGCTCTCTGGCTTCCCTTGATTAGGAAGATCCGTCCGCACCACAACTGGTCGAAGCCTTGCTCCAGCTCGTGGAACAAAACCTGCAACCGAAGTCACACTTCCCTTGCACGTCCGAGCCATAACCCTGTTGTAATCTCTCTTCCTCTGCCGTCTCCATCGACCAGCCTAGATCCCACGCCGGTCCAGGTCCGTTCTACCTCACAGATCGCAGAACCTCCGCTCCGTCCGCGACCAGTCCTCGTGCCCAATCCACACCCGATTCTCCAAGATCGTGATCCCACATGCTGCCTCTGCCTGATTGCTCTAGACGGACACGCCCACGCCCCACACGCCCTTCTCGCGTTCCAACCTGGGCGATCGCCCGCCATCGCGTGCTCCGCCATCCTCTGGTTTGCCAGTGCCACCCCGACGACCTCCCTTCCAAGAAGGATGTCATCATTTTGGTCCGTGAGATCCGTTGTCCAGCCGCCTGTACTCCAGCTAATGAGACCAGTGACATCCGATTCCGCTCTAGGCCCGACTTCCGCATGCAGTTGCCCGTTCTGCGTGCAGCACATGCACAGAGCCTGGCCCTCTGCTCGAGCTTTCGGCCCCCCTTGCTCAACTAGCAAACTGGCCAAGATCTCGCACGTCTGCCTTCTCCCGCACTAATCCCGCGTCCTGCCGAGTGCCCGCGTGCCTCGCGCACACTGCACCTCTTGTGCACGCTCCGCCTGTGCTGGCCTGTAGCGCGCGCCCTGCATTGCCTCACGCGTACCACCGCACCTTGCGGCAGCTCTCCAGCAAGTCGCTCTAGCCTCGAACGTCCTCTCTTTATTGATCGCAAGAACAATCTTCTTCCTCCTTCGTCGATCGCCTTAACGAGGCTCTGATACCATTTGTTAGAACTAGGAGGAAGATTCTTGAGCTCATCTTGAGCTGTTCTTGCAAGAGAGAGAGAGAGAGAGAGAGAGAGAGAGAGAGAGAGAGAGAGAGAGAGAGAGAGAGAGAGAGAGAGAATGGTGTGATAACATGTAGGATCAACCTAAACTAAATCATGGACCAACACTTCACAAAAGCCTAAATTAGAGGATAATGAGAATGAAGTCGTGTAAAAGTATTAGCAAATGATATAGCTTATCATTATGAACTTGTCGCCACCAAAAATGCCTAATTTTGATAATCAAAAGGACTATATAAAATCATTTTAGTTAGAGCCACATAAATATGGCCTAATACAAGCCCATGGACCTAGAACGTTATGTCTCATTCCTTGCGTCTATTCTCACACAAGGAACAGATGATGGCCCTCATACCAGTAGGCATTCAATAATTTGTTAATTTCTTGGAGCCACTCTAACTTTTATAGCTCTTCATTTTATGATTCATAATCCCCCCCAAAAAAAAGACTTACAATAAAGATCATGAACATCATAAGAAAAAAATGTTGAGATATTATTATTAAAATTTAGGACTTAAAATTAAACTAACAAATTTTTTAAAATATTTTTGTCAATATGATTATCAAAATATTTAGATGTCAACTCCAGCACACTCATAGGATCAATATACAATACAGTACATTCGATACATCTATTTGAGATATTAGTAGTTATGTTCATGTCACACCAATGTGGATCGCCCGAGTTTGCCTTTTTAAAGACAAGATAGTCAAGTCAGTATATAATCATCTTCTTTCAAAGCTTTACTACAACTGTAATCCCACTTTCATCATAATCATCTTGTTCAAAATCTATGTCGTATTCTGGCTTGCTTTATTATTGTATTGCCTTAGAACTTATGTCACAATATAGCTTTCGTTGCATCCATCTCCTTTAAAACTTACACCACATCCTCACTTCGAATGTACCTATCTCTTCTAAAGCCTTTGATAAAACCTATTTGCATTAAAAATGTGTTGTAATCTTGTTTATATTGTAGTCCATAATCATTATCACATCAAGACCCTGAGTGATAACTTCATATATAATACAGCTATGTAATTCAATATATTTGTTGCAGGCTAGAATATACGCGGCGATAGAGTTGTAATTTTTAGTCTTAGCGTTGCACGGATATCCAGCTCACACACAGAGAAGACAAGAGTTTTTTTACATGGAAAACCCTTGAAAGGGGAAAAACCACGGGGCCTAGCCCAGTTGAAAATGATTCCACTAGAATATGAGTTGGTTACAATGGGCTGACTCACCTCCAAGGGCGATCAGATTACAAGTAATTATAGAAATCCGGGTGTCAGCTGATGGTCTGGTAGAACTTCGGGCCTCAGATGGTGGTCTGGCAGAGCTCCGGGCCTTAGGTGATAATTCAGTGAAGGTGAGGGCCTCCGGCGGTGGTTCGGTGAAGGCGAGGTCCTCCGGCAGTGGTCTCGAGAGGGTGAGGGCCTACGGCGGTGGTCCGCCGAAGGTGAGGCCCTCAAGTGGTGGTCCGGCGAAGCTCCGGTGGCGATCTGGCAAGACTCCGGCGGTGGTGCGGCAGAACTCCAGCAGTGGTCGAGGAGGAGCTAGGCGGCTGGAGCTTTCTTCCTTCTCTTCCTTCTTCTCTCTTGGCTTTGATCCCCCTTTCAAGAGGAAATGAGATTCTATTTATAGAACTCTTGAGTAGCATGGCATGTAACTAAGTGGAAGATTAAGGGTAAATTGGGAGTGGCTCGGATGGACGGTCGATCTTGATTCCTACGATTATGTACCATTCAATGGTTATTTGAATGCCTTAATGATATCAGAATTTAATGATCTTGGGCTCGTTGGATTCGTCTTGTCGAGCCCCTCGATTCGACTATAAGAATGTCATTATTGAAGACCATTTGGTAACTCAAACTGTGGTTTGACCCTTCCAAAAGTGTTTCGAGTCTTTGATTTGGACTCATTTGGGCTCGGATTGGGTCAATTTTGGTGTCGTTGGGTTCGTGTTTCCGAGACGCTCAGTTCAACTATAAGTTTACTGAAATCGGAATTCAGATGGTCTCCGATTTAATTTTTGAAGTTTCTAACTTGATTTTGCCTCAAGATTCGTGCTTGATCGAGACTATTTTTTGGTGACATATCAGTTGCCCCCCTATTTTCGAATTTTGAAACTTGCAAAATCCGAAAATATGTATATTTATTTCTTCTACTAAATGTTCGGCATCATAAACATAATTAATTTGCTCAAATTCATAAATTATTTATTAATAGGATGACTACTAATTTTGGCATATAAAATTTAAAACAGAAAATCAATTAATTTTTGTCTTTTAGAATTCCAATTAATAAAAATTATGAAGAAATTTTTGGAATTCCTCACTTAATATTTCACTTAATTTTTATCTTTTAGAATTCTAATTAATAAAAATTATGAAGAAACTTTTGGAATTCCTCTCTTAATATTTTACTTAATTTTTATCTTTTAGAATTCCAATTAATAAAAATTATGAAGAAACTTTTGAAATTTCTCTCCTAATATTTCACTTAATTTTTGTCATTTAGAATTCTAATTAATAAAAATTATGAAAAAAACTTTTGGAATTCCTCTCTTAATATTTCACTTAATTTTTATCTTTTAGAATTCCAATTAATAAAAATTATGAAGAAACTTTTAGAATTCCTCTCATAATATTTCACTTAATTTTTATCTTTTAGAATTCCAATTAATAAAAATTATGAAGAAACTTTTAGAATTCTTCTCTTAATATTTCACTTAATTTTTATCTTTTAGAATTTCAATTAACAAAAATTATGAAGAAACTTTTAGAATTCTTCTCTTAATATTTTACTTAATTTTTGTCTTTTAGAATTCCAAAATTTAATTTTATTTTATTTTTAAATTTTTAGAAAGACTCTTCATTTACCCTTCATGCAACTATAAATACCCCTCTTTGGGGTATGAAAATTTGCATCTCTCACTCTCCCTCTATTCTTACAATTGAGGCTTTCCCTTTGTCCTCCAAGACCCCTCTCTTTAAAAGAAAGTCCGAAGATCTCCCATTCTCCCTCTATTCTTACAATTGAGGCTTTCCCTTGGTTCTCCAAGGCCCCTCTCTTTGTAAGAAAGTTCAGAGATCTCCCCTTCTCCCTCTATTCTTATAATTGAGGCTTTCCTTTGGTCCTCAAAGGCCCCTCTCTTTGCAAGAAAGTTCAGAGATCCCCCCTTCTTCCCCCAACACCCTTGAGTGGGAGAAATGTCGGGTGATCATCTTCCATCAAAAAATCTTACGATCAGAGGAGACCCCATCGCACCGTATGATTGCGAGTGGGGGCCAAATAAGGAAGCGAGAGTAAATGAGACAGCGTCGACTGTTACGAGTGACTTCCTTATCCTTTTTCGTAAGAATTTTTATTTCTCGAATGATGTGGTGATGATTGTTCCTAAGAGGTCTGATCGGGCTAGCCTTCCTCCTCCCGGGTACTTGACCATTTCTGAGACCAATTTGCGAGCGGGGTTACGCTTTCCACCTCCTGCTGAGTTGATCGAAATTTTACGGTGGAGTGGGGTGAACCTATCCCAATTTTCATTCAGAGCGATGTCCGTGACTGTGGGATTTATTGCGCTCTTTAGGGATCGAGGAGCTACTCTGACACCTAAACACATTTCACAGATGTGTCGATTTACTAGCGACACGCATGGGCGTGTCACATTCAGATCCAAATGATTGGACTTACGTACCCGTGATCCTTCAAAGAACTGGGCCAATGCATTTTTCTTTGTGAAAAATGATTGGGGCCTGTTGGAGAAGTGGGAGAAGTTGAAGGATCTGCCAGCCCCTTTATATGTCCAGGAAGAAGACATAATGAGGATCCTCAAAGTTCCTGACATTGAACATCTTCTATTTGAGGTTTGTCACATGAGTAGATATATCGAGGAAGAGTTCTTGTTCAAGGTTGGGCTGTTGTTCCACGCTGGAATGTCTGATGCAAGGACGTTGAAGCTAACTTCCAAGGTTCCCGAGCCCCCTGCCCCAACTTCAAATGTGGCTCTTAAATGACCGACAAGAGGTGAAGACCCACAGGTTTTGAAGAAGAAGAGGTTGGAGGGTACTGCAACAAATACCGACAAAGCTCTTCCTGACTCTTCCCCAGCCAAGTTACATATCACTGAAAAGGTCTTGAACCATCAATGTATCGGACGCCATAAAGATGGTGACTTGGTGAGTAATATCTTCCTAATACTTTTTCTCTTTTTCTTTTGGGGTGAATTCTAATACACTTTTCTCTTTATTTTAGTGGTCGCGCCTTGGGATCGAGCTTACCGACGTTCTGAATGAATGGAATAGTGAATTTGTGAAGATCAAATATCTTCAAGGAGAGTTCAAGAAGAAATACGATCATAAGAACAAGGAGGCAAAGGTGCTTGAAGAGGAGTTGAGCGAGTGTAGGACTGAATTGGTCAATACAATGCAATCCATATCTCTTCAAAATTGCCAGGCAGATCAGCATCAAATTGATCTGGCGGAGGCACAAACGACAATAACTCAACTTTTGAAGGATTAAAAGGCCTCTAAAGAGAAGATAGCATTGCTTGAGGCAAGGGATAAGAGGTCCCATACTCTTATAGCTGAGAAGGAGGCCGCTTTATCTGGCTCAGAACCTTCAAAAATTATTGAAGATTTCAAAAAGTTCATAGCTTTCAAGACCATCATCCAGGATCACATTCAGGAGGCTCGAGACCATATCTATGATATAGAAGTGAAGGCTTTGGAGCAGCAGTGTATTGAAGACGGATTCATCAGGGGCTTTTTGAAAGGGGTTCGCCTGATGCAGCGGAAGACCAGAGTTCAAGTTGAAGGTGTGACCCCTAGTCAGGCTTCAGATGACTTTCCTTCAGGTTCCAATGGCGACGAGATAGAGAGTGAGCTTCAGAAGGCCTTTGACCTTGACGTGGATGACGAGACTATAAATATTGAGTAGCATTTTTATTTTTTACTGTTTATACTACTTTATCTTTTTTAGCGGTTGTGATGCATTAGATATTTGTATTGATATTTGTAATCTTTTATGATAAAAAATTATTGGTATTTTTATCTAGCTAGTGAACATTTCAGTGTCTTTATGCTTGTTTAAGGTGTTTGACTTAAAAAAAAGATGCTTGACTTATCTGAGGCTTCTAGTTAATACATTTCAACCTGTGTGGAGGAGGTTAAGAGAATCCACTAAGGATGTATAACATATCCGAGGTTGTTTGCCAGAGTTTTCTCGATGGCGTTAACCTATGTGGAAGAGATTGGATCAACTCCCCCTGAGATTGATCATCCAGTGATTGAGGAGCAACAAAGAGTGTGTATGCCTCGAATCAAGGATATAATAATTAAGTGACACCCACCTAGGGTGTTTGACCTATCTAAGGTTATTGATTAAAGCATTGTCTAATACTTTTTAACCTGTGTGGAAGAGGTCAGATCGAATCCCCTTAGGATTGATCATCCAGTGACTGAGCTACAATAATGATTGTGTTGCTCGAATCAAGGATCTCAAGATCGAAGTTCACAGCTTGTGCGAATCTATTAATACAATTTTACTTGAAGAAAATAATATAATTGAATATAGCCATGCTGCATTAAACAAAGGCATATTTCCCTGAGATAATTTAGGGATAAAGAAGCTACAAATAACATCGTTCAGAACATACAACACAAGACATATAATACTTAAAACGAGTAGCACTACTGTGCTCTATTGATAGTACTTGCGAAGATTATCTATATTCTATGTTCGAGGAAGTATCTTTCCTTCAGAATCCTTCAATTTGAAAGTCCCGGGCTTCACCACGGCTGCTACTAAATATGGACCCTCCTAGAGGGGGGAGAGTTTATTGCGTTGGGGACCTTTTCCTGCTGCCTCGATGCTGCGCAGAACTAGATGTCCAACCGATAGACGCCGTGGTTTCATCTTTCGATTATAATGACGGGCAACTCTCTGATGATATGCAGCAACCTTAAGCATTGCTTCATCTCTTGCTTCTGGAAGGAGGTCTAGGCTGCACCTGAGTTTTTCATCGTTGTCATTGAAATCAAAAGTTTGAATCCTATGACTTGGGACTCCAATGTCAACCGGAATAATAGCTTCTGTGCCAAAGCAGAGATTATATGGGGTTTCTCCTGTTGGAGTTCTTGTAGTGGTACGATAGGCCCAAAGGATATGTGGGAGCTCATCAACCCACTACCCCCCAGCCTTCTCCAGTCGTGTCTTCAATCCCTTCAGAATAGTTTGATTAGTGACCTCCGTTTGTCCGTTAGCTTGAGGATGGGCCACATCTGTGTGTACTAGCTGAATATGGAGATCTTGGCAAAATATGATAAAGACCCTTCCAGTGAACTGTGTTCCATTATCGGTGATAACTTTCGCAGGAATGCCAAAACGGTATATTATATTCTTTCATAGGAACTGTTTGGTATTTACTTCGGTGATTTTTGCCAGAGGTTCTGCCTCCACCCACTTTGTGAAATAGTATACAGCCAAGATGATGAACTTCTATTGACCCGTGGCTATAGGAAAGGGTCCTACTATGTCAATCCCCCATTGAGCGAAAGGCCAGGGACTCTGTAATGTTGAGATCTCTGTGGTAGGTAGATGGGTGAGGTTGGCATGTAACTGACAACTGTTATATTTTTGCACGATCTCTAGCGCGTCCTGCTTCATTGTTGGCCAGTAAAATCCCTGTCTCAGGACCTTTTGAGCTAGCGCCCTTCCGCCCAGATGTTCCCCGCAAATGCCTGAATGTATTTCTCGGAGTGCATAGTTTGCCTCTGAAGGAGGAAGACATTTGAGATATGGTCCCATGAAAGATTGTTTGTATAACGCTCCATTAATAATAGTAAAATTTGCTGCCTACCTCCGAAGTCGTATTGCCACCATTGGGTCTTCAAGAAGAAGACCCTCTTGTAAGAAAGTGAGAATAGGGTCAATCCAAGAAGCTTCTTTTGATTTATTTATTGATTGAATCACCCATGGGCCTTGAACGCTCAGAAAGTGGATCTCCTCAATATATTTTCTTCTGAAAATGTCTCCTGTCATAGAAGTGGCCAGCTTGGAGAGAGTGTCTGCCCTTACATTTTGTTCCCGAAGGATATAGATGATCTGATGCCTCTTTATTTGGGCTAACAAAAATTTAACTATTTGGCAATACTGGGCCAATAATGGATGGTGGGCATCAAATTCTCCATCCACCTGAGAGGCGACTAATTGGGAATCGGTGTGAATCACAAAGTTATGTACTTCGCAATCAATTTTCAGCCTCAATCCAGCGATCAGAGCCTCATATTCGGCGACATTATTTTTTGCCGGGAACTTCAATCTAAGCCCATATTCGAGTGTAGCCTTCTGTGGGGAGATTAACAAGATTCCAGCGCCGGCACTGGAACTCCCAGAAGCTCCATCGACATATAAGATCCAGCACGAGGAGGAAGGAGACGCATCTAGCGGTTCATTGGAGGTATGGTTAGTACATTCGACCATAAAGTCGGCCAGCACTTGTAACTTGATGTCGGGTCTAGGTAGGAACTGGATATCAAATTCTCCAAGCTCCACTGACCATTTGATTAATCTTCCAGATGCCTCGGGCTTTTGGAGAATACTTTCAATGGTAGGTTTGTATAGACCCCGATCATGTGTGCTTGAAAATAAAGGCGTAACTTTCTAGCTGAAAAGACTAACGCCAAAGCTATTTTATCTGCTAATGGGTAGCATATTTTTGTCTTTGAAAGTACCTTGCTAATATAATAGACTAGGCATTGAATAGTATCATCTACCCGGACCAAGACTGAGCTTATAGCTTGGGAGGAGACAACCATATACATATACAAAATTTCCCCTGGAATTGGCTTTGAGAGCAGTGGCGGTGAGGCTAGATAAGCTCGGAGTTGCTCGAAAGCCTCTTGGCATTTGTCAGTCTACTGAAATCCTGAGCTACGAGCACCTTTGAGAACCTTGAATAATGGTAGATATTTATCTCCTGAGCGAGCCAAAAAATGAGAAAGTGCCACAATCCTTCTGTTTAATCTCTGAACTTCCTTGATATTTCTCGGGGGTAGCATGTCCCTTAGGGCCTTGATCTTCTCAGGGTTGGCCTCAATCCCTCGGTGGGTAACCATGAATCCCAAAAAATTTTCTGAGGTTACTCCAAATGCACATTTGGAGGGGTTAAGGTGTATGTTATAAGATCGAAGGAGGCAGAAGCATTATTCCAAGTCAGATATATGCTGGGATTTCTTGAGGCTTTTAACTAGCATATCGTCCACATATACTTTCATAGTGCGCCCGATAAGGTTCTTAAAAATCTTATTCATTAGGCGTTGGTATGTTGCCCCTACGTTCTTGAGCCCAAATGGCATTACTAGATAACAGTATAGCCCCTTATCTGTGTGTTCTTGAGCCCAAATGGCATTACTAGATAACAGTATAGCCCCTTATCTGTTTGAAAAGCTGTCGCCTCCTCATCAGCAGGATCCATTTATATTTGATTATAATCGGAGTAAGCATCCATGAAGCTTAGCATCTGATGTCCGGAGGTGGCATCAACCAACTGGTCGATACGGGGAAGCGAAAAACTATCCTTGGGGCAGGCTTTATTGAGATCAGTATAGTCTACACACATTCTCCAAGCTCCACTTGCCTTTCAAACCATAACGATGTTTGCCAACCAAGCAGGATAGTATACTTCTCTTATAAATCTTGCACTTAAAAGCTTATCAATCTCCTGCTCAATTGCCAGTTGACGATCTGGTGAAAAGTTTCGCTTCTTTTGGATCACCGGTTTGTATGCTGGGTTGATCTTGAGGGAGTGCATGATTACTTCAGGATTAATTCCAGGCATATCAGCCGGACTCCATGCAAATACATCTTGGTTTGTACGTAGAAAGTCTACATACTCCTTCTTCTCTTCATCTGAGAGGAGTGATCCAATCTGTACTATTCTTGAAGGGTGTTCATCTGACAGAGAGACATAAGTAAGATCTTCTACAGGGGAGGCTCTTTGAGGGATATCTTCATTTCGAAGATCAAAGTCCTCGATACTTAGAGTAACTGATGAGCGTGGTTGAGCCTGCCTAAGATAGCAGGATTGTGCTACATGTTGATCTCCACGTACTGTTCCAATCCCTGCTGGGGTAAGAAACTTCAGCTTTAAGTGGGGACTTGAAGCAATATCCCCAAAGATTGTTTGGAGTGGCCTTCCAAAGATCGCATTGTAGGATGATTCTAATTTCACTACAATAAATTGGATAGAATATTCAACTTGTCGGGAAAATTCTCCAAGTACAACTGGGAGACTGATGGTTCCTTCTACCCTTACAGGTCGATTGTCAAACCTGTATAGTGGAGCTATAGCTGGCAGGAGCTTTTCCCTATCTAGGCCCATATTGAGGAAGGTGGAATAAAATAGGACGTCCACCGAGCTCCCATTATCAACTAAGATCCTTTTGATGTTGAAGCATGGGTCGTCAATTCCTGCTTTAATTACAAGTGGATCCTGATGAGGGGTCTGAACTCCATCTAGATCAGTATCATCAAAAGTAATAGAGTGGTCAGCATGAGACTTCTTTGGCATTGGCTTCCTGTTAGCTACAATTAAGACTTGATTGGGTACTAAGGGCCCCCCAGCAATAGTTTCAATCTCTCCGACCATTTGACGATTATTTGATGGTTGCCTTTGTTGCTGATTCTGCCCCCTAGTAGGACCAGCTTCATCCCGAGTAGGTGCGCTTTGGATAAATTATCAAAGATATCCTTGTCGGATCAGCCTCTCAATTTCTTTCTTGAGTTGTCTACAAGCTTCAATTGTGTGTCCCCGACTACGGTGGAAGTGATAATATTGCTCCTGATTTTCTACATTTGGCTTCAATGGATTCGGCCACTTTACATTCTCCTGATCCCAAATGGCCATCAACACGTTGGCCCGAGATACATTAAGCGGTGTATACTCCTTCTCTTGACGAGGCTCTCGTCGTTGCTGTGAGGGTCGAGGGGGCAAGTTATAGTTTCCTTGCTTTTTTCGTTGTGATGATAAAACATCCATCCCTGGCACATTTTTACGTTTCCCGGTTATTTACTCAAATTACTTCTTATGAGCATTTATGGCCTCATCTGCTGAGATATGGGCCTCCACACGATGAATTAAGTCAGCATAGGAATGGACTGTATCTCGCATAAGTGCTGAATAAAAAGGTCCATAACGAAGTCCTCCAAGAAACACTCCTCTAAGCAGTTCAGGATCCACCCCTGGAATTTGTCGAGCCTCTGTAGAAAATCTTTGAAAGTATTCTTTGAGGGTCTCATTTTCATTCTGTCAAATTCTTGAGTGATGGGAAGAATCTTTAACCATCCTTCGATTGGCAACAAATTGTTCAATGAATACTTTGGCCAATTTGACAAACTTGGAAATGGTTCCATCAGGAAGCGAGTAGAACCAAGCCTGCCCTTTAAGGGTAGCAGGAAACACTTGACAGAGAAGTGCATCTGAGGCTCTCTGAATATGCATAATGGTTCTGTAATGATCGATGTGCTCATAGGGGTCAGTTGTCCCGTCATAAGAATCAATGCTCGAATGTTTGAACCCTATAGGGATGGGGTGTTGAAGGATGGCTTCCGTCAGTGGTGAGGTCTCCTGAAAGTCCAATTGATGGAGAGATTGTCTTCCACCCTTGCTAGGGAACTCTTCTCGGACTAACCTCCTCAGTTCATGGCGTAGGATATTGCACGGGAGGTCATCAATGTGTGGTTGGGCTACATCCTCGGGAATATCCGACGGAATACGGACTACCTGACTAGGGCGAAAAGGATGGGTAGAGCTAGCGGTGTCAGCAAGGTCAATGTCTTTATGTGTTTGAGGATGACCCCTTGATTGAGGGATATGGATGTCTACATGTTCAGGTTGAACACCTCTGGCCAGTGATGGATCTTGAGCAAGATGAACCTCCTCTTGCTCTGCTAGCATCGATTGTCGGGTTCCTCGTAGGAGTCGAAGGATCTCCTTTTGAGATTCCTCCATTCTTCGGATGCGATCTTCTACAGATGGTCCTGATGTTCCTTCTCCAGCATGATTTTGCACACCATGGTGAAAGGAGGCAGATGCCTGATGTCCATGATTCAATGACTGATTCCTGGACTGGTGAGAGTTGGAGCGAGAGGTTCCCTGATGGTGATTGCTACACCTGTTATCCATTAAAGTACTGATTAATATTATGGGATTATCCTTCTCACAGACATAGCCAAACTATTGCGGGCTAGAATATACACGGTGATAGAGTTGTAATTTTTAGTCTTAGCGTTGCACAGATCTCTAGCTCACACACATAGAAGACAAGAGTTTTTTACGTGGAAAACCCTTGAAAGGGGAAAAACCACGGGGCCTAGCCTAGTTGAAAATGATTCCACTAGAATTTGAGTTGGTTACAATGGGCTGACTCGCCTCCAAGGGAAATCAGATTACAAGTAATTGTACGGTAGAAATTCGGGTGTCAGGTGATGGTCTGGTAGAACTTCAGGCCTTAGATGGTGGTCTGGCAGAGCTCTGGGCCTTAGGTGATGATTCGGTGAAGGTGAGGGCCTCCGTCGGTGGTTCGGTGAAGGCGAGGTCTTCCGGCAGTGGTCCCGTGAGGGTGAGGGCCTACGGCGGTGGTCCGACGAAGGTGAGGCCCTCAAGTGGTGGTCCGGCGAAGCTCCGGTGGCGATCCGGCGAGACTCCGGCGGTGGTGCGGCAGAACTCCAGCAGTGGTCGAGGAGGAGCTAGGCGGCTGGAGCTTTCTTCCTTCTCTTCCTTCTTCTCTCTTGGCTTTGATCCCCCTTTCAAGAGGAAATAGGGTTCTATTTATAAAACTCTTGAGTGGCATGGCATGTAAATAAGTGGAAGATCAAGGGTAAATTGAGAGTGGCTCGGATGGACGGCCGATCTTGATTCCTACGATTATATACCGTTCAATAGTTATTTGAATGCCTTAATGATATCAGAATTTAATGATCTTGGGCTCGTTGGATTCGTCTCGTCGAGCCGCTCGATTCGACTATAACAATGTCATGATTCGAGACCGTTTGGTAACTCAAACTATGGTTTGACCCTTCCAAAAGTGCTTTGAGTCTTTGATTTGGACTCATTTGGGCTCGGATTGGGTCAATTTTGGTGTCGTTGGGTTCGTGTTTCTGAGACGCTCAGTTCAACTATAAGTTTACTGAAATCGAAATTCAGATGGTCTCCGATTTAATTTTTGAAGTTTCCAACTTGATTTTGCCTCAAGATTCGTGCTTGATCGAGACTATTTGTTGGTGACATATCAATATTCATTATGGTGATGTTGTCATAAGATTTATGATGTAGTCATCGCTAATAAGACTTGTGCCATGCCCATCTCTAATTTACCTAAACCATAATCTTCTTCAATGAAGATAGCACAATGACCTCCTCCAATCACATTGTAGCCTTTTACTATAGCACAAATCTATAACATTCATGACCAATGCATTTTGAGACCTGTCTTGGTATGATGTCTTTTACACTCTATTTGCTCAAACTATATTCAGTTGAATACACTTTAACTATATGGAGGTAAACTACTTATGTGTCCACAGTGGATATTATTTAATTTGGCCAATCAGCGTGATTTTTCTTTCCAATAATTTTCAACATCAAAGCCTTGTGTCCCTCTATTTTTTATTTGATTAATATGTGTGAAGATGTGATGCTAAGCTAGATCAATTGAGGTTTACTTTCTTTATTTAGTTTTGTTCAAAGCACATCTTTTAACTATATAATCTATAACTAATCTATCAAGTGATTTACTACTTAAAATAAAAGGGTAGAAAACCCATAGACCTCAGCTTATTAAACCAAGCCCACCATACAAGGCCAAGTGGATAGTGCATTTTGACAAGTTTTTAGCAATTAACCATCTACCATGAGGGCTATAATCTAGTCGAGTTGAGTTGAGACAAGCTGCATATATGAGAGATTAAAGCTTCGTTTGAGGCGTCTTTTTTAATGCTTTCTATAGCAGCTTTTTAGTACAAAAAAATTCTAGTTTATGAAATTTTTGTATGAAATTTTTGTACTAGAAAGTTATTTTAGAAAGCATAAAAAAACCATCCCAAATCAAACCTAAATTTAGCTTGGTCATATTCTAAGTTATTTATAGTTGGCACGTGCTCTAGTTGTGCTTTTGCTAATATGTTCATACTTGACTTGTGCTAATTTGCTTATTTAAATTAATAGTGCTTAAATGAGTTAAAAATTAAATTCATAAACAAATACGTATAAGATGATTTTTCATATGATTATCATATTAATAAATAATTTTATAAATCTAAAACTATTCATAGAGATGACAATTATAAATACTCCAACTTTTTTTATGAAGATGACTTTTGGTAAAAATATTTCAAAGAAGCATTATAACAAAGAGGGAGAGCTTAGAGTATTGCAATTTGATTTTTTTTTTTTTTTAATTTAGTAGAATTGCTTATTTTTCTATTAGTAGACTTATGCTTATACCCATTAAACAACTTAAATTACTATGTCAATTTATTATATTCAATCTCTTTTCTTATGGTATGAACTATCAATCAACCTCAACAGAAGTAGTGATTTTTTTCTTATGTAAGCAAATATAGTCTTTTATGAGATGTCTTTAACTTATATGCATATATGATTTTCATTCAATTCTAAGATAATAATTTCTTTCTCTATAATTATAAATTTTACAAACACATACAAAATATGAATTCATCATGAATAAAAGTATTTGCTCCTGCCTATTACAAAACCATTTAAAAAAATTAGTAAAATAATGGCAGTTTTAACTGCCACTATTATCGAGATTTAGTGGTGGTTTAAATCGCCGCTATACCTACAGAATAATGATGGTTAAAACTGCTACGAAAACTACCACTGTGTATTACACATATTTACTGCTTGTTTTAAAACTGCTTCAAATTGCCTTTGCGATGGGAATCAAATACAGCGATTTTGAAATAGCCGCATGCTATTTTTGTGGCCGTTAAAATCGTCACGAAAGTTTATTTTAAGTGCTGCTGAAGTCATTTATCCTATAATGTATATTCAATAATTATATGATTTATGCCAAATAAAATCAACAATCTCTTACATAAGTTAACTTTTTTTAGAACAAAATAATAAATCAAAGAAGCAATGCAATTGCTGTTTTAATTATGGCGTAATATTTTCTAAGAAAAAAATTATGGCGTAATAGTGTAAATTACATGCCTGAGAAATTATGATGATGTGATATGTGAGGTCACCTTGACATGTCATGACAAGTACATCTATTTCATAAAGGAATTTAACGCCCACAATATGTAATAATTTAAGAGTAATTATTCTTAATTTAATTATCACTTTTCTTTAATAAAGCTAATTTGCAGGTGCTTTGTAGTTAGTTCAGATAGGGGACAAACTGTGCTATGATATTATGACATATTAAAAATTGTTAAATTTATTTTATGATTAATATTATAAAAGAGCATTTTATATTATATTTGATATGTCATCAAAAATTATCAGGATCAGGCACGAATCTCGATGCAAATCTAAATCGGATACTCCAAAAAATTTATTTTGTGACCATCCTAATTCATACTTCAGCAAACTTATAGTCAAATTGAACATCTAGGCGAGGCGAACCCAACGACACCAAAATTAGTTCAATCCGAGCCCAAATGAGGCCAAATCGAAGACTCAAAACACTTTTGGAAGATTCAAACTTTAATTTGAATCACCAAAAGAATTACAAACAAGACATGCTTATAATCAAATCGAGCAACTCGACTAGACGAATCCAACGAGCCAAAGATCATCGAATTTCGATATCATTAAGACATTCAAATGATCAATAAACGGTCTACAATCAAAGGGATCAATATCGGCCATCCATTCAAATCACTCTCATCTTGACATTGATCCTCCTCATTTTTTATAAACTATATCACTCTCTACCGCCGCGAACATTCCAGAACTCTAACAATATTAATTTTAAAATAAATCTAATATTATAAGTGAGATTATTTAATATTTATGTTCTAATAAAAAAATAATTAGGTCTTAGTTGCATAACACGAACAGAAATGAATCATATTCCATCAGAAAAAGAAGTAATCTATTAACTATTGCTGTTGTCACTGTCAGTTGATATAAAAGCTCTGATTAGATATGAGATTAGCAGTTAGAGGCACAGCATTAGTGCTAATTATTGAGTAACCCATACGAAGGTGCCCGAGGAGATAAATTAGAGTAAAAACACCCACGCGAACGCGAACTAACACGAGCACGCGCGCACTAAGAAGAATAAATAAATACTAACAGTTAATAGATAATATAATAACTTAAAATAGAAGAGGCTGAGTCGCCAGGCAAATAAGGGGTCCACTGTCGACCTCATCATGGTTAATGTTGACCACCTAATAGCACGTTAGTTGGCCACTAGGGTTAGCAGATTGTAGCCATATAACTGCTGTAAGCATGGTACGTAGTTGACTAGCCATTTTTTTTGTACAGGGCTATAAGCAGAATTTTTCATGCAATATAAATTTCTTGATGTCTATGCCCAATGATTAGTTCTTATTTGCCCTAAACCAAAATTTGTCATCTTGTCTTATTTTACCACTAAGATTTTTCATTGATTCTCATTAATTGAAAATCTTTCAAATCTTCGTATGTCAATAACTTAGTCTTCATTTGGTACGACTTTCTCATTGATTTTTAAAGTAATTTTTTAGTACAAAAATTTAATTTTTATACTAGAAAACTGCTTTAAGAAGCAATAAGAAAGTCGTCCCAAACAAAATCTTAGACTTCTTTTGGGGTGGGACAACTTTTGATCAGTGCTTTTTCATTAATTTAAAAAAGGGGGATTTATATAAATACCACTTTATTTCTTGCTATTTAAATATCTAACACCCAAAATATTAATGTTACATGCCTACTACCCATAGGATAAATATGGGTGCATGAAATAAAATATTAAAGTTTATAGAGTGGTATAAGTGGTAGGAATGAAATATAAGAATGATATATTTAATATTAAAGTTGTATATGGGTTGTAGGCATGTAATATTAATGTTTTGAGTGTTAGATATATAAATAACAAGAAATAAAGTGGTATGTATGTAAATAATAAGAAATAAAGTGGTATGCACTAAGAAGTTGTTGTACAAAGCAATAGAAAAATTGTTCCAAACAAAGCATTAGATCATTGTGTGCTCATTGTTTTCTTGCCTCTTTTAAGAGATGCTCCTCACTAACTCCCGTGTGCATGCTCGAGTCGGTCTCTCCAATCTTAAGCCTCATTTGGGACGGCTTAATTAATGTCTTCTCTATTTTGAAACAGTAAAAGTAATTTTCGGTTACTGTTTGAATGTAGTAATTTTGTAAAAATACTTTTTACAAAATTTCATTTTCCTACCGATTTCAAAGTTTTTTGTATTTGTTTATTTGTTATGAACCTCCATTCTCTTAACAACCATTTTTAAAACTATCTTTTATAAAAGGTACCAGGAACCAAACAAAACCCTAGTCTCCTGCGATTTGTTCAACCACTAAAAATCACATTTCTCCATTGTCACAAAAATTGAATTGGAATCGACGTCTATGAACTATGATGCTCCCTTGATTAGTAATTGTTCTACTTCCTCTTCATTATATTTTTTAGCTTCTTATATAAAATAATTATGGTTGAGTGTTTCATGTTGGAATTATTTTTATAATTATGCATGCAAATTATTGTTTGAAATTATCAAGGAGGGAAAAAATAACTCTATCCTTCACATTAATGATGGAAGAGAAAACACATTACTGAGATTTTTTTTATAAGTATCTGATGGAAGTGAATCAAAATTTAAGTAATACTAACGCTAAAGATTATTGTCAATAAATCAATGCTCGTATGTCTAAAATGAAATGCTTATTTCCTAAACTAATCATGAAATCGTATTAGCCTCATTTGGTTGTTTGGGATTTGAAAAGATGCTATAAAATTTGTTAATTTTAAAATTTAGTTTAGTGTTGTTGTAAATTGATATTAATTTTAAACTTCTGAATTGCTCTTAATTATAACTTCCTCAATATAATAACTTCAATAAAATCATTATTTTTTGAAATATATATATATATATTTTGAAGAAACCAAATTTATTAAACAAAAGTGGAGAATACAACAACCAACAGCCATACAAAGCCAAAAATACACACTTACAACAAAAGAGTCCACCATTACGAAATACAACGCAAAGAATTCTAATAACATAAAAGAAGCAGCAACCAAGAGGGCTTAGGATGGCAATCCACACCCACCGAGTTGCGAAGAGACGACCATCCATTGGCGGAGAAAGTCACAGAGCATTAAGCCGAAGTCCCAAAAAAACACCAACAATCACCAAAAGGCACGGATAAAACCAACAAACCACCAAGGTTGCTAATTCAAGGCCAACTCGGGGTTGGATTGCCTCATCACAGCCCAGCCACCATTAGAAAACCACACTAAGCCAGCACTTATTTTTTCTTAGATTTATGTTTAGCTTTTTTCCCAACACCACTAGTGACGGTATGATCAACAGATCGAGCTACCACAGAAAGAAGCTTCTCTTGCTGATCTTGAAACTCCTTTGCATCCTCATTAACATTGTCATCCGACACATATAACCAATCTGAATGGTCCACACAAGGGTCACGCACAGACAAGGTCAGCTGGGTTTTCAACTCCACATTGGATACAACCGAAATAAGAATATCAACAAGAGTTGTAGGTGAAGCCACATTAACAAGAGGATTAATTATACCCCCAGAAACCTCCACACCGTTCAAAGCCTCAACACAGTTACCATCCGACTCTAAAGGATTAGAAGCTAAATGCACAGGATAATCATTAGAGTTAGGAGTCCGACTAGCTGGCTTTAGAGAATCAGTAAAGAATACTTCCTCATCCTCCACATCATTAGTAAGAGGCAAAATAGGTGTAGAAACAAGATTGACCACGCACGAGGTAGCCAAAGCATTAGAATCCAAATCGGCAGTATCCAAATTGACACCATCCTTGAAACCACTAGAAACAACACTGACAACAGGATTAACATTATCAATATCCGATACAACATGGCCCTCAGGAATCAAGGCTACATGTACAACATCACAGCCAACAGTCCTTAAAACAGAATTTTCCACCGGAAGAACATCAGCCTCTGGACCCTCCCCAACCGTCTCCACATTAGCATCACAGCCAACAGTCCTTAAAACAGAATTCTCCACATTAGCAGCGACAGCAAGAGCTGGACGTTTAGCAGCCCCGACAGGAAGAGAATGCGGAATAACAGAAGAGCACTCACCCCTAAGATGACCCAGACGCTTACACAACTCACAAAAATCCAGAAAATCCTCCATCTGCACCTTTTGGATATACCCAGACTCATCGGGCCCAAGCAAAATTTGATTCAGAAAGCTTTTAGTAATGTCCAGTTCCACTAAAACTCTCGCTAAGGATGGTCTAGACCCAACAGAAGTGGCGTTATCAACCTTCAAGGGTCGCCCAAACATAGAACCCAACGCGTGGAGGATAGGTGGAGAGAAGAGATGAGGTCTCAGATTAGGAAAGGAAACCTAAATCGGAATGACTGGGGATTCAACACCAACGTCCAGGAGCGGTGACTATTTAGAGAGTTTCATGAAACAGTTATTCACCAAATAAGATCTATGACAAAAAAACTCTACTATAATCAAGGTCATTAGAAAGTTTGATTAGAACGTGCGTTTGATCAAGAACCGTCACAGAGAATTCGACATTAAGCTTCAAAGTGAAAAAAAATTTGCGAATTGCATCCAAGGAAGGACGTCTCGTAGGAAAAAAACCCACCAATGCAAACTGAAAAGGAATAGACAGAGCCCTAATTTCCTCCTGAGAAATCCATAATGAAGGTAAACCACGAAAAGAGCCTTGACGGAGCTCAGGAAAACAACAAGACGAAGAAGAACCAGAAAGAGCATCAATAAAAGACCGAGATTTAAAAGAGCCATTCAAAAAATCATGATCATCAACATGTCTAGCCGCCATATTTGAGGCGGCTAAACCCTAAAATACAGAAAAGAGAAACAATAGGAGAAGGAAGGAACTTCCCTGCAACCTCCAGCCAGAGGCGAGCCGAGAAACGGAGGCGGAGAGCCCCAAAATCACACCGACAGGCACTAAGAGAGTAGCTAGGGCAAAGCTCTAGCGGAGCGGAGGAGAGTCGCGAGAGGATCTGAGCGATATTATAATATTCAAGTTATATATATATATATATATATATATATATATATATATATATATAATTCTAACAACTAAATTAATTAACCTTAATACTTAATTACATATTTAATTAACTTTTAATAATTATAATTGATGTATCATCAAAGAATTATCTTGATCAAGCACGAATCTCGAGGAAAAACTCAAGTTGGAAACTTCAAAAATTAATTCGGAGATCATTTAAACTCCGATTTCAGCAAGCCTATAGTCTAACTGAGCGTCTCGGAAATACAAACCCAACGACACCAAATTCGACTCAATCCGAGCCCAAATGAGTCCAAATCAAGGACCCGAAGCGCTGTTGGAAAGTTCAAGTCACAATCTGCATTACCAAACGGTCTTCAAATGTGACATGCTTATAGTCGAATCGAGCGTCTCGACGAGACAAATCCAACGAGCCCAAGATCGTAAACATCGAACATCATTAAGACCTTCAAATGTCAAGCAAACGGTTCATGATTAAGCGATTCAACATCGACCGTCCATTCCAACCACTCCTCATTTGCCCTTGATCTTCCTCCTATTTACGGGTTATGCCATCCTAAAAAAACTATAAATAGACCCCCCATTTCTCTTGAAAGGGGACCAAGACAAGAAGAGAAGAAGAGAAGAAGAGAAGAGAAGTGTAGGAGGGAATAACTCCTCGACCACCGCCGGAACACCACCGGAACTCCGCCAGAACACCGCTGGGTGCCCAAAGTATGCCGGAGCTCTGCCCGACGCCAGAGTAACGTCGTAATTCTGCCCAACTTCCAAGTGACGCCGGAATTCTGCCGGACACCCGAGTGACGTCGGAACTCTGCTTGGCCTTGTAATCGACTTTCAATACTCATTGTAATCTGATCATCTTGAATTTCAAGGACAAATCAGTCTCCTGTATTTCAAACAATGCTAGTGGAACTCTTTCAACTGGGCGTGACCCCGTGGTTTTTTCCCTTTCCAGGATTTTCCACGTACAAATACTGGTGTTCTTTTATTTTCTGTTTGTGTGCCAAATATCCGTGTAACGCTAGGACAGAAATTTTCTAAATTCTATCGCCGCGTATATTCGAGTCCGCAACAATAATGAATTTGCATAGATCAGTAACAATAACAAGATTAAGAAAGCTATTTTTCATATAATGCATTAAGCAAAATTAAAGCTTTGTTAATGCTTTCCACAACAGTTTTTTAATAAATTTTTTTTAAAAGCAACGGCCAAAAGTTGTCCAAAATAAAACCTAAATAGAAGAGTACCAAATATTGACGTCAATATTAGGGCTTCAAATAGTGAGGAATCTTTTATAATTCAAAATGGACGTCGGATTGAACCATCAGAGATGAAATTTAGTAGGGTTTTCCATCAAAGTCTATTTAGGCTTAATTGCACTATAACGTGCAATATAAAATTTAACATAGAGAAGCTTTCTTGTATTTTTTACTTGAATAAAAATCAGGAGTAGATGCACTATTACCTATTCATTTTGCATGAATTTTGATTTTATTTTTAATCTATTTGTTCTTTTTAATGAAATATTTCATTCATGTGTAGTTACTTTGAGCTAATTTGTTTGAGGTAAAATAGATGTAAAATATTATAAATATAGAGGTTTTGAAAATATTGACAATTGAATATATATATATATATATAGTAAAAATTTAAAACATTTGTAATAGATCATCTAATTCTATTTTGCTCTATTTGAAAATCGTTAGCTTTGATTGATTTTTAAATATACTGTGAATTCTCTACTATTATCGCCGTCATTGACCACCACCTTAGTTGTCGACAACTGCCAGCCTCCACCAGCTCCCACTGACAGACGCTTGCCATGTACCGTCGTCACAACTAGCAATCATTGGCCATGGCCTGTGGACTTCCCTCGGCTATTAACCACTATTATATTTGAGCTTTTACATTAATTTTACTTCAAATTAAATAAGAAATAATCTTTTGCAATTATTTTCTACTCATCTAAATAACTTCAAATATTTCAAACATAATTCATCTCTTTTTTTCAAGTTTTAATTTTATTATGATTTTTTTTAAGGAAACCAAACATCCCTTATATGGCTTTGAAATACAACTAAAGAACCACAAAACCATAATAGATAAACAAGGTCAATTTATTTATCTGGGACGAATAATTTCAGAATTATGATAATAATAAATTATATTTCGGATATTTTTAATAGCTAATTTAATTGATTAAAAATTTAACCTTTTGTCTCAGCACTTAGCACCCAACATTCTAAAAATAAATAAATAAATAATTCTTAAAAATATAAGTGGGTGGGGTCAGAAATCAATCATGTTCATCCGGTTCATACTCTGACCCGCTCACGGATCTCCGTGTGGTCCGAAACCTGTGTTGACAGTCGTCCTCTTCGTCCTCGTTGGGAACCACGAGGCCAAATGAGCCGGACCCATATCGGGACCGCCTTGTAGGATTTAATTACGTCGGTCCGGTCTGGCTTGAATGGGTCCGTAAGAGTAAACCGGACCACATAGCAAAATTCGTGTACATGATAGCAGATCAGGGAGTAACATTTTCAGCCGCAGGGGGGACCCACAATGCAAATTAATTGTGGACTTATGCAATATATTTCAATGAAAATAAAAAAATAAAAAAAATCTAAATTAAATATTTAAAAATAATAATCAATTATGAATTCGTTCGAAACAAATCTAAGTCTGAGTCCCTAATTAAGCTAATGGTCCTTTACAAAGGCCCATCAAAGAGAACTGACAAATGTTAGGGTTGCGTCCTTCCCCCCTGGATGGCGTATACTTTTGCAACCTTTATTGGACGGCAAGTGATGCAACCGGGGGACGGTTTATTCGGCTGCCAGGATGCAACCTTTGTAATTCCTGAGCCCTTCATACCCTCCCCCCCTATGCTCATGGTCAGATATCACTGGGAAGTTTTTTTTGTGCTTTTCTGCTTACAATTTTGACATGTGTAACCTCTTTTATGTGTTCACACCTCTTTGGTGTCATCTCCTCGCCATTCTTGGCTCCACCTCACGATTTTGTTTTCTTAGTTTATCTTACACATGTAACTAGTTCTTTTCTTCCTTTAATTGAAATCAGGCTAAGCCCTCATCTTACCCAAAAAAAAAAAAAGAGAACTGACAAAGCTGCAAAACATGGGCCCAGAGTAAATTGACTAGTTTTTTTTTTTTTCACATTTAAATTAATTAAGATAAATTTGTACAAATATCAATAAGATTCAAATTTAAGCCTTCTTAATTGGTAGTCAAAATTCTCAACCAATAGACCAAAATGAGCTGCATTGTCTTTTTAATAATGCATGAATTTAATTTTACGTGCATCACTGTTTGCTGTAAAAAAAATGGTGAAGAAGTTGACGTTACTAATGCTTAGATATGTTTTTTTTACTATTACTTACATTAATTTTTTAGCATATTTTTTTTTGAAAATAGTAAAAAAAAAAAATACAGTAACAAAACACTATCTCAAATGAACCTTGCTATGCGGCAATTGCAAGATATTTGATTTTTATGAAGGAACAAATCATTGAGCTTAGTTTTTCTACACTTAATGAAATTAGAGTGCTCCAAAGTAGGTGCAATATCTCATTGTAGATTTTTGGTTAGTTGCATTCTGTGTTAGTCAGAGTCATATGAGGATTAAGATGTGAGGGGGCCTTTAGTAATGGGTAAGCCATAGTGCATGGTGCTATGGATGTAGCAGAGAGTCTTTTGAGAGATTGAAAATGACATTGAGGAAGATGATGCATGTGTTTGCATGATTGATTGATAACATAGATGAGATTGAGATGAGTTATGATGAGGTACTCAAGGGTGCAAGTTAGTTGACAATATAGGATGAAATTTTAAAATGGATGATAGAGCCTTTAGGAGATTATGATCTGTAAACGATGGTGTGAGAAGAGATTTGTAGGGTTCCATTTCAAAAATTTGAAGGAGCTCAATGAATAGAGGACTTTTTGGTGATTAAGCTAATAGAGACCCAATTCTTGATTTGATTTTTGTGCTATTATATGACCTTTGTTGCATGCAATATTCCATCTAGATTTAATTTAGTTTTGAAAGTTCATCAACATTCGTCAATATTGTAGGTGGGTGAGGGAGGAATTGGAGATCAGGTGTCATATTGCTATGGTGCATTAAACTCATGAGATATAGCTTGCCATAAGTGTGAGTCTTTGATGGTTGTGGATGGGGGTCGAGATGGTGTTTTGAAAGTTAAGTATTGGTTTGGGATCTAGAGTGTCGGTCTGGAAGCGTGTCTACATTGGAATGTTATTGGTGACGAGTGATATGCTTTGTTGTAAGAAAGGGAACTACGAGGGTGCTAAGGTTGTAGACGAGATGGGGGAATGGTTTGTTATAGTGAAAATTGGTGCTGTGGGCATCGATGTGGTTGAGTAGGAGGTGTTGAAGAGGAATTGTTGGGTGATTGGAGGGCTGATGAATGAATTGAGGGATTGATTGTTGGTTGAGACAAAGTATTAGTTGGAGTTAGAGTAAGCGGAGGGATGCTAGAAGTAGTGCTAGAAGGTTTGGTAGTAGCTATTTGTGTGTGGTGATAGGGATATATATATTTGTCAAATATAAAATGCTAAGAAATGATGGGTTTCTTAGTTATTGGATTGTAACATTTATGCCATTTATAAGAGAAATAATAGCCGAGAAAGATGTGAGGAGCGGATCTTGGGTTGATCATATGAGGTGAGTGCGGTCAAAATGATGGAAAACAAAGATAACCAAAGCTTTGAGTTGAGAATATGTCAAAGAACGGTCATTTTTAAGAGAAGTTGATAGAGGAATGTGCAGCTTGTAATTTTAGTGGTAAATAGTTAATCAGGTAGACCGTTATAAGTATTGACATCCTAGAGATTGTATACTATTTTGGCTTCAAGTAGGAGAGTTTTAATGGTTTCACTTATGTGGCGAATCCTTTGTTCAATAATGTTATTTTGCTCGGAAGTATAAGTGCTACTAATACATAATATCACGAGTTGTCAGGGATTGAGTGAGGTAAGAGGTGAAGTATTTCTCATTAGTGTTAGAGAAAAGAATTTTTGTGCGCGAATCGAATTAAATTTTATTAGACTTTTGAATTATTTGAATTTATTATTTGTTTTAAATTTATGTTCAATAGAAAATATTCAATAAAATCATAAAATATTATCCATAAAATTATAATATTAAAAAATTTGAACGGAGATGAATGGAGAGAGGATCCCTATACATCAGAGTGAATGAGTTCCAAGAGTTTACAAGATTGTCTACTAAAAAGGAAGTTCACGACCCTTGGCCAAAGTACACACTTCACATAAAGGAAGCAAAGAGGGAATACATAGATCTTTATTCCACAGGGAGATAACTAAAATAATCTTATATAAGGTTTAGCAAAATGACTAAGATTTCATGTTTATATAAGGTTTAGATAACTAGACTGAACTGATTGGTCAAATTGACTCAATCATAAACCAATTTCCCAACTAGTTTGGGTCACTTTCAGAACTGTTTCATTCAAAAAACTGAATGAATTTGGATAGTAACTTAAATATAAGTATTTAAATTTAAGATTAAATAAAATAATTCTCTTTCATGTTTTTCAGATACTTTATCATTATTATGCCATTTAATGAATACTTAAATAATTTTAATATTTATCAATTTGGTCCATAAATATTTCGTTAAGTTTATGACTAAATTTAAATTTATAGATTTATAAAATTGTACATAGATTTATACAAAATATATTATATCTAAATAATTTATTAACATGAGAAAAAGAGATTAATGGAAAAAAAAATATTTCAAGATAAAAAATAAAGAATAATTGAAACATTAAAAGAATTATTATTTCACAAAATAATAGGTAGAATATATAATATCAAATTTAATGAAAATTTCATATTAAAAAAATATGAAAAACGGCCAGAACCGGTCAGACCGGTTCGTTCTTGAACCGTTCCCATTTTTAGGGTTAAAATCGAGCGCAGCGGCCCACTGGCGCCGTTCACCGACCGGCCACATCTCTGCAAACGGCGACGATGACGGCGCCGCTGGAGAGCAGGTCGGGCTGGCTTTCCCTCTTCGGTTTCTTCGTTGCCGTTCGCGCGTGAGGTGCAGTTTCCCTCTTCGGCTTCTCGCTGGTTCGCGTGGGGTAGAGCTTCGAACGAGTCGCTTGCCATTGCCTGTCTAGGGTTTGCTTTTCCACTTCTGCATTTATTCGTTGCTGTTCTGCTTCGCGTGAAGTACAGTTCTGAAAGAGTCGAAACTTCTCCGCCTCCTCCTTCGAAGTTGTTCCTGTCGGATCGGAAGTCGCGCGAGGAGCTGACCGCGAAGGAAACGATATTTCTCCCCTTTTCGCGAGCGTTTTCGGTCGGATTTACGAAATCCGCAAAAAAGTCGGATTTACGAAATCGGGATTTAGGGAAAAAATGACGAAATGCTGTGAAGTAGAGATTAGACTTACAGTGAGATTAACTTTATATTTTTGGCGTTTGGCAGGATTTAGCTCAAATCTTTCCTAAATATGGCCTATATCCTGCATCCAAACAGGCCCTATGTGTGAATTAAATCATCACTTTTGATGGATTTGAAGTATGTTTACAGTTTAAAAAGAAAATTGAATTATAACTTCAGTCAACCAAATAATAAAATCTAGCGAGTTCAACGCGTTTCAAACTTGTTTTCTAACTTAACGGAACCAAATGAGCCCCTAGTGGAAATAGTCATTTTCTCTTCATCGGGTTGTACGTTGTGTACATTTGCACTTGGTTTTGGACCTTTTGGTCTCCTTCTTATGGGCATACGCATAGATATGTTTTTCTATATGATGCTTTCATCTATGGCTTTTGTTAATCCTAACATCGAGTTTAATTTGCATTTTCTGTCTCCTTTGAACTATCTCCTCATGAATGTTGTTGGCTTGTTGCGTGTTGGTTTTTTAATTGGTTTATATTGTTTGTTTGCTCGTTTAATGCTCTTTTTAATATAATCATAATCATTATATGATCTGTGATATATTAGTTGAAGGTTGACGGAGTGAGGAATTGAACCTTGTGCCTATTTCGTGTACTTTATATGCAAGCTCTTTGCCAAATTATCTTCACCTGGGTGATTATGTTCATTTGTTCTTACATCTTTATGTGTAAAATAATCATAGGTTTGCCATACTAGTATCCAATTTTTTAAAAATTAGTTATACTACTTTTTCATATTTATTGTTTCTATATTCTGTCTGTTGTCCCTGTGCTTCAGCAGTGATTTAGTTGTGGTTGAATTGATCCTTGCCTTCTGTGTTTTTTTATCATAGAAATTCCTCAAAGATAGCTGGGTCTTTGTTTGATGTTAATCTATATTGTTCAACCTCTCAAAACAAGTTCACGTCTTGTCTCTTGTAAATCCTACATCCTAGAGTTCATGGAGAGAAAAAGGGTAAAAGAAAAGCTTCAATACACTTTATGATTTATGAAAGAATTTAGCACCTAATTTCCTTTACCATGAGTTCAAAGTCCTTTAGATCAGCAAATTGGAATATTGACCCTGCTAGGTTTATCTCCATGAGTATCATTGCAGTTCATGCATTTATACTGAGTCCATAGTCTATTGCATCTCCATACATTTTAGCAAGCAAATTCCTTTTGTGAACTTGTGCGACAAATCTTTGGAAACACATTTGAAAAATTCGCATGTTCATGACGTTTTTGGTTCTTGACATAAACTCAGCATTAGACAGCTCTACACCATACAGAAGTTAAATTGCTTTAGCTTATGACATTTTTTAATTGTTTAACTATTCTATTTCATAAATAATACCTTACATTCCTCTGAACCTTCTTTCTTTGTCTTTGTCCAAAGTTTATATCTTTGCTTCCAGATGGTACTTTTAGCAAAATATTAAAAAAAAAAAAATCTGCATATGCGATGTGTTGAGCGAACTGTATTTGTACCCTCCTCTCATCTGAAACTGAAATCTAAGATAAACTACATTTAGGTCCTATATATTTGAAGTATTGATGAGACCCACCCTCATGTTTCAATCCTACCTTCGAATTTGATTACCATTTCATTTGGATCCTTCCATCCTCATCCAATCGCTAATTGCAGCTTAAATAAGCAAAATACACTCATCATTTGATTCTACTTATCAACCCGCAGGATTTGGTCCCAATGAGCACCAACGGACATCACTGTCATAACTGGCAATCGCATGGCAAACCATCACCTGTAGCACTTGCTGATGGTGATGATTGGTGGTTAATGGTGTGCGGGGGCAATTAGCTGCACAAGTTGGCGGTCAGCTGGTTGGCAGTTTGATAATGATTTGAAGAACCTATAAATGATAGTATTTTGGTCATTTAGCTTTCATTATTTGTTCTATTCAAATAGTTGGTATAACCGGATAAGGCTAATGGTGATGATGAGGTGCCTTCTATTATTGGTTTGGTTATGGTGTAAATGCTTAAATAGCTGGTTTGAATGATCCAATTATGAAAACATGACAATTGAGGAACCCAATCATTACAAGTCCTAAACTTGCAGGAACTAGATGTTATTTCCTTTAGGCCTAGGTCGTTGACTATTTTTGCTTATGCTGTGTTATAATTTATGATCTGCTGTAGATAATTAAGCTCTAACAAATATCCAATGTCAAAGAACGACGGCAATGCAACTCAAGGAAAAAGACAATCAGCTCACCTTCCTAGGAAACGCTTCTACAGGGCGCGTGCTCATAGCAACCCCCTCAGTGATTCTCACTTCCCCATACCAATTAGCCCTGCTGATGTAGATTATTCCTCGCATTACCCTCATTTTTTGCATTCCAGCAAGAATGATCCTGACGAAGATGACGTGCTTCCCAAAATTCGTTTTGCTGACATTGGATGTGGATTTGGAGGATTGCTTGTCAAACTTTCTCCTCTTTTCCCGGACACTCTGATGATTGGAATGGAGCTCAGAGACAAGGTGAGTGGACTCTATAGGAGTTTTTAATTGCTCCATGTGGTGGTTTTTTGTTATGTTCTTTTGTTCTCATCATTATTTATCATTTGAGCTTGATCAAAATGAAAATTTTAAGATGTATATGTCGGAAAAATAAGAAGAATAAAAATTTTATATTGAAGAGATTGTGGGAGATATCTATTAAAAATAAGATAATAGAAATCGAGCTTAGGTGGTTGAACATAGGCCTATCAATGGGCTAGGTTGTGATGCTAGCTGATCTGAATGCTGATTTGGTTAAAATGATAAAATGACCAAAAACCCTGCCCAATTATAGTCTTGGATTTCATTCAAGCTTATTTTAGTTGAAAATGTTTTCTTATATACACATATAACATTAAATTCAAAAATAGCTCACTGACTATTCATATATGGCCAATTTAGCCTCAAAATGTTACAATTCTCCGATTTAGACGATCGATTATACAAAATTGATCCAAAATGATCTCTCATAGGAATTATTTCTAATTTAATCCTTCAATTAGTCAAAATTGATCCCAATTTAATCTCTCATGGACTATTTTGATTCAATTTTGTATAACCTAGGGATTAAATTGGAGAAATATGACACATTGGGACTAAATTATCCATATACGAATAGTTGGTCGAACATTTTCCAATTTACATATCTGTCTCGGAAAATAGCTAATCTTAATGCCTCCAAAGTGTATAGTACTGTAAATAGCTAACCTAAATACCTCTGCCGTCAGCATTTGCGCATCTCATATATCTCATATATGTGAAGTTACATTAACAAGTTGGAAAGAAATTTACCTTCCCTTCCTATATCTCAATATATACTCGATCAAAACCATTGACAAGCCTAATCAAACATGTATAATGTATAAGCGTGATGTTAAAAGGTGTATGAAATCATTTCACTATTTTGACCAGCTTTTATGAAACAAATAGAAGAAAATAAACCTTAATAAGTATCATTCCTCAATGCAGGTGTCAGAGTATGTTAAAGAGCGAATCTTAGCTCTCAGAGCGTCAAATCCTGGTCAGTATGAGAACATCTCTGTTGTTCGAACAAACTCAATGAAGTACCTGCCTAATTACTTTTGCAAGGGCCAGTTATCCAAGATATTCTTTCTATTTCCTGATCCTCATTTCAAGGAGAAGAATCATCGGCGTAGGGTGATTAGTCTTCAGCTACTTGATGAATACGCCTATGTGCTGGAAGTTGGAGGCATCATTTATACGATAACTGATGTGGAAGAGCTTGGAGATTGGATGAAGTTCTGCTTGGATAGCCATCCCCTTTTCTCTGCAATTATGGAGGAAGAGTTCGAAGCAGACCCAGTTGTCAAGTTATTGGCTTCTGCTACGGAGGAAGGTCAAAAGGTTGCTAGAAATGGGGGCCAGACTTTTTATGCTGTTTTCAGGCGTATAGCACCAGAGGACGCTTCTGCTGCTCTGTAATGAGTTTCTTTCACGGATTATTCAAATAAAAAAATTAATATGCCTATGTATGCCTAAGTCTGTTAAACTGATTTTTTAATGGAACTGTTACAATCATCTTATCAGTTGAAACATCTCAAACTTGGTGGGCGAGTACGGTTGGAAACCTTTCAATCCGTGCTCGAATTCCTTCGAGTGGCAACACCTCTTAAGTGGGGCTTAATCAAGCGCAGGTCAGGAGGTTACTAGGGTGGGTGCCTCTTCTAGATCAGCTGAGGGATTAGTTACGCTGATAAGCATCTCTTAAGGGGGTGACAGCAGATAGATACTTGGCTCCCAAAAAAAAAAAAAAAAAATCTCAAACTAAAGAATAAAGAAATTGACAATGAGGAACATGTTAAACATGTTGAATGTAAAATATCATTTGTACTAAATAATGGAGGGGTGTAAATAAGTATGCAAACTGGAGTCATCCTTTGAACTTGATTAATTAATTAATTTAAACTCAACTTGAATTTTATTCTACGAGTTTGAGCTAACTTACAAGCTAGCTCATGCTCATTTACTATAAAAAAAGAAAATGATTATAATTTAAATAAGTATTATAAAAAAATGAGAGAAAAAAATAAAAAATTGCTTTAAATAAAAAAAATAAATAAAATTTTTAAATATATTTCTTAATAATTTTGACTGTCAATATATTTTATATTAATATTTTTAAGTGAGTTGAAGTTCATTCAATTTTAACTCATTAATTTATTGAGCTCAGCTCAACTCATAAGTCATTTATGAGTCAAGCACGAACCAGTTTATAAGTTGACTTAACTCACACCTCTAGGCAGAGAAATGTATAAGAAATGAATTTTAATCCGAATAAATCTAGGATATATTTCTTTAGATCATAAAACAACAAGAACTGACGGCTAATTTGAGGTATATAAAGCCAAATTTCACACTTTCGTAGTCTATTATCCTTCATATCTGACTTTGCAACCAACCTCAATTCATTCATTGACAAAAATAGAATTGTACTACTGGATTTATACATTCGGATTTATGATCTTGACAGAAGGTTTTTGCAAAGCTCGTTCAAGCAGTGATGCAAGTAACATATGTTTGCAGCCGAGAAAACCATTTGGTAGAAGACAATAGTGTATTTACATAAAAAGGTTCGTAAATAGTTTCCATAACAATCAAAATGTTGACATTTTTTGCACAATATCAAAAGTATCGTTACTTGAAAAGCATATCCAGGAGAAAATTTCAAAGCTAAGCAATATATCTGGTTACAAAATGTCCTGCAACTGTACATGTAACTACTTCATTTTAATAATTTTTTAAATAGCATATTGCTATTTACAGCACAGCCTACAAATATGTACATACCCCATGCACTAAGCCTCTATGTGCAAGACAAATAATGGAACTATAATTTACATAATCCTAGCTAAAAGATTAATTCGATGCAATACTTTAACACCCCCTCTTTTCTCCTTCCCCAGCTCAATAGTAGATAGCAAGACCTGCAAAGCATCTTCAGCTTCTTCTGCGTTAGGTAACTCCACACTTATGCAGACAAAGGGCGCAGAAGTTGTACTCCTAGATCTGAAACCCTTCTTGTGCCAAGATGGAAGACCAGCATTGTCTCCAACAATATTCAAATCATTATCTGTTCTATCTACATGAACAACACTTTCCAAACTTATCTCCATTTCTATAACCCATGTTGGATTAGCAGGAACACCTGCAAAAGCTATCAAGCCAAAATCCACCAAGCACGAACTCGAGAAGATCACTACCAGCTTCTCACTGATAAGTATGAATCTACCTGCCTTTCTTAGTGCTTTGCATGTGACATATACCTCGTCCTTAAGCCTGGCCATGTCTGCTTGTTGAATCATGGAGGCACCAATCGCTTCTTCCCATGAGTAGGGTGACAGGGGAAGCTCCCTAGCCAAAGGCCTAGGAAGACGTATGCGACACCTGTTGGATGGGTGAGGGCTACTTATATTTCTGATGCTTTGTGCGGTTTTTGTTGTTGCTTCGAGAATGCTGGCTATCGGTCTTGCCACAAGCCCAGCAGTCCCCATTGCAATACCTAAGAGGTAAATCTATAAGAATGATGATATTAATATTTTAAATGATGAGGTTAAATTTTTGATTACCTGAGAGAACACCAGGAAGGCCATGCCTCTCAGCACCTCTGATTGGAGACTGAAGTAGTCCAGTGAGGCCCTGTAAGGTGGTAAGATTTAAGAGTAATGAACAAATGAGCTTTTGTAAGTTGTGATATAGCAATTCATTTTAGTGCCACAAGGCCACTAAACAATTTCATATATATTTTATGGAACTTATGATGGAAAAAATGCTTTATTTTTCTTGAGAGAGAATTATGAAACAGTTATTTTTCTTTGAAGCAATTATTTAATCATAGATTAATTGCATGATTTTCAATTAATCAAGCAGTAGTGATGCCACAAGCTTAAGCTTTAGGCAGGAACAAAAAAGAAAATGCAGAATAACAAAACTGAATCAAAACAATTCAGACAAAGCTGGATGGTTGCTATAGATCCAGAATATATAAAATGGAAAGGGAAAAATAGTGCAGGAATCCTACAACAAAGAATTTTCGAAAGGCTAATATGGCCAATCTGAAGGTACAGCGCAACATCTGCTTAACCACAAAAGTGGTGGAAGATTAGCTTTTAAGTGTAATAAAAATTACAAACAAAGAACAACTATATAAAAGAAGTATAATTATAGAAATGAAAACAATCAGTTTGCATAAAGTTTACTAGTTCCCTTCGTTTTGTAAGCATCATTTCAGAATTATCCCACAACAGTCGATGGAAGAAATCAGTATACTTCGAAATCTTTGGAAATGAAATGCTTGGGAGTAGCATTATATTTTCTAAAACATCTAATATCCACTTAAGAATGAATAGGCATGGTTGAGATATCTTCTAATAGCAAGCTTTAATCAAGTGCATTTTTCCACATAAACTATCAACAATATACTATTGAGAAAAGGATCAAAATGATCTATTGACTTTTTATGAAATATCAAATAATACCCAACTATATTCAAAGATCATTTTGGTCCCTCAACTATTTAAAGAAAAACCAAAATAGTCCCACCATGAGACTATTTTGATTCATTTTTAAAGACTTGATGGATCAAAATGATCATTTAATATAGTTAGGGGATTATTTTGATCCTTCATAAAGAATCAATGGATCATTTTGATCATTTCCCCATATAATATTTGACTTCTCGGATACCCTTTTTAAGCGGCAAATTTATTGACAATGCATGTTTAGATGATGTGTAAGTGTATGTAGGATTCAAAGCACTTCCTAATACATACCTCCAAAAACTCATTTAGTACTCCTTTACCATGCACATCAATACTTAGTAGCTGTTTATCCATTTCATCAACTATTTGGTCATCAAAAGTAAAAGCAACTATGCCCTGGAAAACAAACCAAAACATGACTAAATACAAAGTTCATGAATAATGGCATGAAAACAATAAAAGTACCTTATGAGCAGCTTTAGTAAACTGACTAGCAGTGCTACTTAGGGCATAGATTGTATTGCTAAAAAGACTTTTTGAACCTTCTTTTACACCAGCCAACAGTCCACTCGGGCTCTGCAAACAATCCTTATTAGGTCACAAATTTAAAACTGATCAATCATCTGAAAAAATCAATCATGTAAGAAGAACAGTTGCACACCTGCAAAATACCTCTGCTGGAAATCGATAGAAAGTCCTTTATACCAAGTCTAACGTTCCTTGCAAAGCCAATAGGATTTCCTATTACACCCGCAGAACCAAATAGCTGCAAGGACAAATTGCCACAGTAAATGAGAAATAGAAAAAAATCCTGACACCTTCAATATGACTACATCACAATAGCTACGATAATGCAATAGAAAAAGATGATTGCTAGTAGCATATTATGGCTTTGTTTGGGACTGCTTTCTTACTGCTTCTTAAAACAGCTTCCTAGCACAAAAATTTTAAAATTTTGTGCTAAAAAACTGTTTTAAGAAGCAGTAAAAAAATCGTCTCAAACGCATTGGCGGAGGAAGGGGGGGGGGGGGGAGGGCAAGGGGGGGCACGTGCCCCCCCCCCCAAAAAAAAAAGTAAACAACCTATTAAGGAACTCCACATCTCTCTCTCTCTCTGTTTTGTACTTTTTCTTCTAAATTCAATTATAGACATTTTTTCTCTTATAATTTATTCTTTTATCATATATTTTAAAGCTAATATTTTTATTATTTTTTAATTTCTTTATATATGTAATTCCATGCTATTTAAATATAATAAAAATTCACATGTTAATTTTTTTAATTTGATAAAAATATCATATAAATTTATGTTATGTAACTTTTATAAATATTATATAATTAGAATTTATTTGGGATAATTTTTTAAGTGCTTTGCTATTAGATAATAATATTTTTTTTTTGCTACTGTTTTCTAACAGTTTTTCAAATTTTTTTTATAGACGACGTTTTTTTTACGTCCAAAGTAGCTAAATTAATTTTCTATGCTACCAAAATTTTTTTTATTGTGCGTTGTTTATTATATTATATTTAATATTCTACATTCATAAATAATAATTTAAAAAAAAATTTAAAACTATCTATGCCGGTCCCAAGCCTGTATGTAAAAAGTTGAGGGAGAATTTAAGAAAATTAATTTAGGCCCCCCCTAAATATATTTTCTGGCTCCGCCACTGCTCAAACGAAGCCTACATGTCACCCAATAACTTCGTTCACAATGAGAATAGCAGATCATCAGTTTCCAGTAATTAGCAGCACACATTATAAATATATTGCAACTCAATAAATGTCAAAAGACTACAAGAATCTGAAAGAATTTCATAGAATCCCCAAGCTTAGCATTTTGATACGTGATCCCATTTTTTTAGATTGTCAATGTTATTATGGACTTTAATTCCACCTTATAGGTCGGTCATGTTTTGGCATATAATAAGATTTGCTAATTGTCAATTTCTTATGTGATAAGGTTGAATGATATAAAATGAGAAAAAATTCTCTATAGCTTGCAAACTATATTTACTATCTTTTGATCCTAGGTCCTTCCAACTGGAGTTCGTATCTTACAAATTCTTTAGTTTCCTACCCAGGCAGCGTTGCAGAACATCCCTCTAATGCTGAACCAATACGTAACTGAGCAAAAAATCCCAATGCTTTCTCTTGTTCAAGAAACTCAATGAACACCATTTGGAACTTCAAAAGAAAATTTGCATTAAGACTGATCTAAATCTTACAGTAAACATTAAAAAAATCAAATAATCAAACTGTTTAGTAATAGCTTTCAGCGCACTAATTGCTATTAACTAAATTCAAAGCATGGATGCAAAAAGAATATCATAAAAGTCCCATTAAAACTGTTCTTCGGCTGTCTTCCACATGTCCAGCATGCTGCTTCTTATACCTCATACATCAAAGCTAGAAGTACTTTTATCTTTTTCAGTTTTACATTAGCTGTACATTCCCAAAGATTGATCATCATCATCCCTTGTGGTTTACAAATGCATCAGTGTAGGATAAAACCTTAGCTTAACAAGCAAGTTTTTTTATCAACCAATTAAATTGTTTCACACGGATTAAGATGCCCAAATAGACATCATCCATAGACCAAATCAATATTAAAGGATTTCCAATAGTTTTCATGCTTCTCGGGAGAAAATTGGATCACCTTTTATGTGGGTATCTAGGTTTATCCAAACATTATAACGGCCCAAGTATGCAAGTTTTAATCCTTCAACGCAATTAAAAGTCCATTGTAGAATGATATGGGTTAGCACATTATAATTAAAAGCAATATATCATACAACCCATAATATAAGACTTCTAGTAAAAGAACAAAGGCTTTCTAAAGCTTCATGAATTGGTTTAGTCAAATTACTCGACTTCAAAATTAATTACGAATTCCCCAAGCATAATGACATCCACAATACCATCAATTTTAATAGACATTCCCTGACAAGTGAGCTCATACTTTCAAGCTTTATCTTTAATTCTATTAACGTTGTAACCCCTTCAATCCACCACCATATATATTTCAAATATGTTAACATAAAAAATTGCAAAAAATCCTAAAACTGAAAACAAAAGCAGATGCCAGAAATTCAAATGATAAGTTGCATATTTTATTTCAAATACATAAACATAACAAATTGTACAATGTAATATCCAAAAATTTGAGGTAAAATTATAGAATTTTTACTTAATTAAATTATGCCGAAATATAAATTTATATAAAAAAATTTCTAGTAAGTTATATTGCTTTTATAATTTAAAAAATAATTTCATTTAAAAATTAGAATTAATAGTTAATTACTGTTAAATAAAAATTAGCATTTATACTAAGTAATATATTAAATGGAATTAAGTAATTCCCTATTACTAAATTGGTGTTTGCAAGGGTTGTGAAGGCATGAAATACGGTTATTGAGTGGGCCTCTCTTCTTACAGTGATTTTCACGCAAGCAATAATGAGGAGTATGGTTCCGTAGGGAGCGGCGATTATGTAAGGAGCAGAAGACTGAATACTGTAGCGTGAGGAATAGAGAAGGAAGACTTGGAGCGGGATTTGCTGCAAGGGAAAGTTGCTGAATTCAGCAAAGAAGAATAACAGTAAGGGTGAATTGCTGATTTCAGTAAAGGAAAATAAGCAGGGAAATTTAGGGAAGAAGGAAGAAAAAGAAAAAGAAAAAGAAAGAGGTAACCAATTTTTTATGTTCATAGTTGTCTTTTAGATTTCCAAAAAGTGATAAAAGTTTTTAAAGAAATTATACCCAATTGTGTTTTAGGATTTAAATAGTAAATGAGAGAAACTGGTTTCAAGGTAAATTGTTATGTTAGTATAAGTTGATTTTATGCAATTTATTTGAATAATAAATTGTGAAAATTATAGAATTAGAAAGGTGAACTGTAGGTAATTTGAAAATGAAGAAGGATTCGAGGTGTCGAATTTGAAGAGACAACTCGACATAGAGGTAAGTAATGCAATTTTCATTTAAAAAGCAAATGTTGTTGTTTCTATACATATGCACTTGTAATTGACTGAATTAAATGGTAACATGTGTTAAAGTTAATGATTTTTCTAGGGTATGTTCATAGCCAAGTATTCATTTATGAATACTCATATGGGAATTTGAATGGTTTATACTTAAAATTTGATATAGAATGTATAGATAAATGTTTTCCTAATTGACCATATGTTGGAAAGAAAACACTAAGTTATGAAATGTCTACTTATTCTTTTATTGCAATTAGTATAGTAGATATAATTTTTATGAAAGTAAGAAGCATGACAAAGTAAGTATAAGAGTTTAATTTTGAAGCCTAATGAATATCAAATTATGAAATATTGGCTATGAAATAATATAATACCTGCGTTGGAGGTGGGGCAAAAGAGACCCCAGATACGAAACATAAGTTGTAGGTGGGGGGGTCCCCAAAGGGGTAAAAGGGGTCCCCAAAGAGGCAAAAGAGACCTCTATGTAATTCAATGACGATAATGCCAGGTTTACGTGTGCTTCTTTGAAAATTCGTATGAAAACTAACTATATGAAAAATGATAGACAGAACCTTAGAAGACTAATTATGATATTCTGTATTGGCTTCAAATGAAATAAAAGATGATCTAAATAATGATATTTATGTTGTTTTACAATTACTTATGAGTAGATTCAATTATGATTTCAATTATGTTATTCACTATAATATTGCATTTAATTTTTTATTTAAATTGCATTACTTTATGAGTCTCATAGCTAACCAGTTTTTATACTAGTTGTTGCTACAAGGAAAGACAAGGAAAAAGTTGAAACAACTTAGGCAAGTTATGGAATATTTATGTTTCCTGTTTAGTAATGTTTGTAATGTCTTCATGTGAGGTATGTAAACTGTCAAATTATAGTGATGTACTATGATTTTCTTAGTGGCTCTGTAAGTATTTGTATGATGAAATTGAGACTATTTAAATTCTTCCGTTTATTCATTAAAGGTATTGGTCAGTGGATATTTTTATACAAGTATGCAAATGATGAGAAATATTACATGTAGAGATTGAATGTTATGTTAGTTCTGTGACACTCTATGTTACTGGTAAGAAGTATCGTGGTGTGTTACACATAATTCTAGAAAATACAACAAAAGTAGAATCCAAAAAAGATTGGAACTACTGCAACTTAATGTTGAAATGGAACTCAATAGAATACTTTAAAACAAAAACATAAACTGATTTGTACTTCATAGAAATATCAATGAATTCACATTAAATATGTAAACTGTCAAAGAAAAATAAAAATAAACTAAGTGATTACATTTAGGGAATTGAGGCTGTTTTGCATGGTATGAGTATCATGCATATGAAGAAGGTAAAAACTTTACCTTGTAGATCTCATGAAGCAACTGCCGCATGTAATGTCTCACAAGGATATCTCGTATTGATTCAGGACTAGTCATGAGATGTTCCAGAGTTAGCTGCCTAAGGTGAACAGGCACTCCTTCAACATCAACTAGAGCCATAATACCTCTCTGCATTCAAGTGTTGGTAACATTGATTAAAAGATTGAATTTTAAAAAAAAAAAAAGAAGCTGAAAAGAAAACTTCCAATCATAATGAACATTTTGAGATTCTAATCCCTGTGTTGGGTCAGTTATCAAAATATCATATTCAAAGAAGTTCATTCTTAAAATTAAGTTTATCGAGCTTGCCCCCCATAATAGGTACTGTTATTAGAAAATCATAATGCTAGGGGGGGGGGTTTCCTATTAAAAAAATGCCCTCTTAAATTCATAAATAAATGTACTTTTGGGCTCCATTCACAATGTTTAGTACAACCAAGTAAAATCATAAAAAGATGAAATTCTATCTAAATTCAAAATATATTTGTGTGAGTGTGTTTATATAAAAATAAAATTAAACAACAAGTGGTCGTTCCATGCACAGAAGATCCATGTATCCATCCATCCTTCGCACTTATTTGTTAGGGATGATAAATTTAGGTATGCTCAAAATTCTCAAAGAGTTGATTCATATAAAGTGTATTGGCAAAAAATCTCACGTCGATAAGGAAGTGGCATGTGCCTACTTGATTTTGTGGTTAATTTGATTGTATTGACATTATCATATTATGAGTTGGAGCCTAAGCCCGAATGTTCTCTAATAATTAAGCCTAAGAGTTATGAGCCATAAGGCACACTTATTGAGCATAAGCTCTTTATTAGCAAAGGTTATTCTTAAAATTGACCCAATTGAAAAACTTTCACCCCACATCTACGAAATGCCGTTATTAGACAAAACAACCCATGATTGTTAACATGGATCCATATAATGGATCTTGTACCTTCACTAAGTAGATCAAGATCTATAACAACCTGAAATGTTGAAACCATGAGATCTAGATCGAAGTTATCATCATTTCTCCCTCCAACCACTCTAGCAATAGCAACATCTTTCTCTCCACAATCTAAATTGCTGCAACTGAATAAAAAAAACCAAACAACCTATAAACTGGCCGTAATAAAATGTGCTCTCTTATGATCAAGCGAAGTGATTAACCATATCAATTGTGCTTATAAGAAATCTCGAACCAAAACATAAAATTCTCATAAGAGGATGTTTCTAAGCTAGTGTCTTATTTGATATCGAATCTATCTTCTAAAAAATTAAACAAGAATAAATCGTATATTGAGTAGAGCTAGATGGACATTTTCTAGAGCCCATGTGCACTGATGCTAATTCCCTAGTTCAATTGTTTCCAATTCCCTATTTCAAAACATAATTAGTTCTTTGTTTTGTCCATCAATTGATTTAGAAGTTGATTGATCTTCCCACTGAATTTGATAACTTGTTACTATTGCAGAAACCACTCTACTTCCACTCATTTGGATTCCTTCCTTGAGAGACTCTATTGGTTTGCCCCTTTCAGCAATTAACTGCAACAATCTTTGGTCTTTGTTCACAATTTGATTTGCAAATGTGGTATTATAGCTTTTTTGGCTTCACTACATCCTAATCCACTCGATTGTGATAGTGTAGAATTGGTCAGCTGGCAGTTTCCTTTTGTGACTTCTCCTTTTGGCATAGTTGATATTGCTAATGAGTTTCATTATAATGCTTGGATGAGTTCTTTTGTTTTATTTCTTGAGTATTGCATTATAGTAACTTCGAGAAATAAATTGCATGGTACAGCTTGAACGAAATTCTAAAATAAAAAATTTACTGTATTGCTTAAAACTTATTCAAGCTAGAATTCAATGTGTTGAATTGAAAGTTGCAGTACTAAGCCCCATCTTGTAGGATTTTGAAAGTTTACTATCTTTTGTTTTTTTTGTTTTGTTTTTTTAATTTATTGAAGATTGTGAGAATACGATTGACTTTACTGACCTTAGCATCCTAAATGAAAATAAAGATTTTTATTTATATTGTCGTATTAGTAAAACCGAAGTTATAGAGGCTTTTAAGAAAATGAAGTGTGGAAAAGCTGTTGGATCTGATGATATTCCAATAGAGGTGTGGAAATGCTTAGGAGATGAAGGAATTTCTTGGCTTATTAAACTTTTTAATATTATTTTGAAGACTAAAAAAGATGCTAGATGAGTGGAGAACGAGCGTGTTAATTTCTATTTTTAAGAATAAAGGTGATGCACAAGATAGTGCGAATTATAGAGAAATTAAATTAATGTGTCATACTTTAAAACTATGGGAGCATTATGGAGCATAGGTTACGACGTGAAACTAATGTTTCTCAAATCAATTTAAATTTATGCGGGGTAGGTCTACTATGAAAGCTATACATTTGCTGAGAGGTTTGATAGAGAAGTATAGAGAGAATAAGAAGGATCTACATATGATATTTATTGATTTAGAGAAAGCATATAATAAAATTCCAAGAGAAGTGCTATGGAGAGTTCCAGAAAAGAAAAGGGTTAATAATGCTTATATTCAAGTAACTAAGGACATGTATGCAGGAGATATTACTTGTGTTCAAACACAAGGTGGTTTGACCAAGTATTTTCCTATTTTAATTGGATTACATCAAGGATCAACCTTAAGACCATATCTTTTTTGCTTTAGTCATGGATGTTCTCACTAGACATTTGCAAGAGGATGTACCCTTGTGTATGCTTTTGCTGATGATATTCTTCTTGTTGATTAGACTAGAGAGGGTGTTGAAGGTAATCTTGAATTATGGAGGTCAACCTTAGAGTAAAGGTTTTCGTTTGAGTAGATCTAAAATTGAATATATGGAGTGTAATTTTAGTAGTAATAGATCTAATGGGGGGATTGTGACTTTGGGCGATCAAGTCATTAATAAGAGTACATGTTTTAGATATCATGGATCTATTGTTCATAGTGATAGTGAAATAGATGGGGATATTATTAGTAGAATTCAATTTGGATTGTTGAAGTGGAGGAATGCATCGAGCTTGTTGTGTGCTAGAAAAGGGGGTAAGATGGTGGTGAAACATGCAATGCTTCATGGTGCAGAATGTTGGCCATTAAAAGATAAGCATAATATTAAGTTAAGTGTCACAGAGATGAGGATGCACAGGTGGATGAGTGGCTTTACTCTTAGAGACAAGATACGAAACGAGCATATACTTGAAAAGGTTGGAGTACCTCGGGTTGAAGATAAGATTAGAGAGTCGCCTTAGATGGTTTGGTCACGTAAAATGGCTGCGTTCTAATGACCCGGTTAGGAGAGTAGATGTATTAGATTTGACTTATGTTAAGAAAGGTAGAGGTAGACATAAAAAGACTTGGTTAGAAAATATCAGAAGTGACCTTTATTTATTAGATTTAAATGAGAATTTGACCGTTAACAGGACATAATGGAGAAAAAGGATTCATGTAGCCTACCCAACGTAGTGGGATAAAGACTTGATGTGGTTGTTTTTTTTTTTTAAATTTATGAATAAGAGATTCCTATGTAAAATTTAGTTCATTGTTTAATAAAATTCAAATTTTCTCTCAAATTTGTTTGTGCTATTGAATGTAGATTCTTCAAATATTTTGCATGTCCTGAAGACAATCTTCCAGGCATGATTCCCCCCGTACCAGCATGAGGTTTGAATGTTTCAATTGATGTTTTATATCATTGTGCTTGCTTTTAAATTGTGTAGTAATTGATTTGTGTGCAGAAGAAGATTTTTGTCAAATTCATTACATAACGATTTTAATTTCTGTGATGTAAATTTCATTCGCTGCATTATTTCATATTCATTCTAAATTTTTACGTGGAGTTTTATTATCGTTTGGAATGAATAAATTGAGTTTTCTATTTTACAGCAAAAGAAACTAATTTTTGCATAAATTAAAAGCCGGGAAATTGTGAATTTTGATCTTTTGCATATGTTTCTTCATGCATCTGATCCTAGATTTGCTCTAATGAACAGTATATTCTAAGCTACAACAATGTGGGCTTAATGTCAAGGTGTTTCGAAGAAAATTGTAACAATTGAAGGAAGATATCACTAACTTTCAACATAGTAAATTATTCTCACCTGAAATGCAGTACTACTAATACGAGTAAGGTTTTCAACTTCAGCAAAGACTTCGGCTCGGATCATCAATGGAGTGCTTGAAAAGCTTGTAAAAAAAAAAGAAAAAAAAAAGAAAAAAGACATGATAAATAACTTTAACTTAATAAAGCTTCCAGAAATTATGTCTGCGAAGCATCTACCTAAGGGAAAGCTTGATGGGCGCCAATTCAAAATTTTCAACATATATCTTTTTTTGTCTTCTAGCTAATACATAAATTTGTTGCCATGGAGCTCCCATTGGGACTACAGCAGGTAACAAATCGCTAGCATCAGTCTCAATGACTTCAGATGTCCTCAAAATATCATATTGTCCACACAAATAACTGTGACCCCTTGCAAATTTATGTGTTGCATCACTACAATAACCTTGAATTCGCTGATCAAAATTCTTTTGTGATGTTCTCTGCAATCTTGAATTTACAGTTCGAAAAAAATCAAATAAGCATAAGAGAATTTGTTCTTCAAGCTCAATGCACATAGAAGCCAATCTGCAAAATAATTAAACAAAAATTAGGACTATTAAGAGCCTGTAAAGCTCGGCAGTATAAATGATCTGGACTTAAAACTAAAAGCTACCTAAAGGTTATATATTCAAATGAAACCAACGAAACATCAGATTTCCTCCATTTGGCTGCAGAAAAATAAAATACGGGTTCACATGTAACAGATGAACTCGTACTGTCAAGCTGAACCTGCAACCAGTTTTCCTTATTTTTTGAATGGTTTAAAGATCTTCCTCTGCAATCATTATCAAAATAAACTATTATAGGGTATAGAGTATCAGACAGCTGATTATCGATCTGAAGTGACAAAATTTGAGACCAAATCTTCTGCTGTTCCGAACTCTGCATCAGAACAACTGTTGTCTCCCTAGCACAAGCAAATATCAATTCCTGAAAGTATTTAAAAAAAAAAATATGAAAATTATTACTTCATTCATGCAATTTCAAAATGTTAATCTCAGCAGTTTTACCTGCGGGGCTGAACTCATCAGAGAGATTCCAACAAAAGACAAGTGAAATTTTATCACTTCACTGAAATGAGATTCTTGATACAGTCTCTTATCTGCTTTTCTTTTCTCCTTGAATCCAAGAAAATTACTTCCTTTGATGTCTCTTATGATGTGATAACTCGAGTCAATAATACTGAGCACCTGCATTGCAAAAAAAGCAATCATTGACTGGATACCCTACCACAATCTATGCATAAAAGGATACAAAAACAAACCTTTGTTGCTCCTTCTGCATGTACTGAGACAGAAAATCTTCTGTCCGGCTTCTGCAAATGAAATTTAAGAGGTCAAGGGAGCATTAGTGAGGCGTTCAGAATCAAATGTCCAGAAAATATAAGCAATAGTACTCAAACACGGCTTCACGGAATGTGATCATGCCAATAAATAAAGTTCAAAAGATAAATATCATCCTTAAATATGCTCTAGATGGTAAACTTTTATGACCAATAATTTCAGATAATCAAATTTAGTTACTAATGTTGAATGCCCCAAAGGTGAATAATCATCATTTAATGGTGTTTAATTCAGATTTTCTGAGTCTCCCATCTTAGCTTGTCATCTAAAATTTTGAAGAAGTATTGGGATCCTGACATTTGCAAAAGAAATCAAAGAAAAGTTATCAGAATAAACAAAGAAAAATGTCAACAGTGATCATTGAACTATTTATGAGGGATCGTTTTAATCTAAGATTATCTTTATTTGTTCAATTTAATCCCTCCTCAAATTAGATCCATAATAGTCCCTCAACTTCGTAAATCTGATCCAAAATATTCTAGCAGATAGAGCATTTTGAATTATATTTGAGATATCAATAAACTAAATTAAAACATTTATAGTTTGGGACTAACATGACCCCCATACAAACATTCCAAGGATTAATTTGACCTTCCTCGAATGAAAATGATGTTATTCTAAAAAATAACAACCACCCAGCTATAATCTCGAAAAGAATTGTAATCCAAATATTTGCAATTGGAAATATGGATGACGCTAATAAACATGATTGATACATAAATTATAACATTTTACTCTTCCAAAAAAGGGTTTCACACGAGTCAAATATGTAAATTACCAACCAGATGAATATACAAGAAACATCAATGCATCAAAATGTTAGTCATTATTAACATCTTGCATATCACTTGGTTCATTAAGATTGAGTACCTCAGATGTTGAAGAAAAGCACACAGGGGCATACTCTTGTACATCATCAAGATTGTATGTACCCACAATTCTTTCACCAGGTACCTACATCCGTAAATATTAATATAAATAATGAAAGAGCAGAGCCTAAGGGAAATGGGAAAGGGTAAACCTCAACAATGATACGATGAGGATAGCAAGGCTCATCCCAAGCATACTTGCATGATGTGTATGGATGCACAGCAGTTTCAACAGATTCACACTTATGCTGGTAAATCCGTAGTCTCTGTCATACCAAACAGGTAGCATCTTAGGGAGAGACATGAACTAGCAAATTCAAGCATGCATACATGTTTGTTTATAAAAGAACATCACATAGTTAAAAGATGTCATTCTATAAGAAAGCAGATGACATTAATAATGACTAAAATGAACTACTGCTAAATTTAACTCAAGAAAATAGTCCTTAAAAATTCGAGATTTAAAGAATACACTGTACACCACATGATCATAGATGAATTCCCGAAACAACCTTAAAAAAGAATCTCTGTCACTAGCAAACAGGAAAAGAAAAGTAAACTTTAAGTGGGTTGGTTCAGAAGAAATGATGGGACTGACAGGGTATTTTGGGAGTGATGAAGAGAAGGGGTTCAGGGAAGAGGGATGGTTTTACATTGTCAAAAAAGTGTGGGTGAGGAGGGAAAATGGGGTGAGGGATAAAGCTTTGCCGCTTTAATAGAGGTGCATAATGTTGAAACACATTAACCCAAGAGAATGGAGGCCACCAAATGTTTGCTGGAAATTGGAATTGGTGCAGTTGGGCTGAGGAAACTGGGAATGGTTGCATAGTAGTAAATATTATGGGATAAGAAAGAAAGGTGGTACCTCTGTCATGTACAATTCTCTTAAGCAGTAATCAATCAAACAAAAGAAGGGACCATTAGCATGTGATCGCTCAAGAAAAGCACCAAGAAACTTTGAAATAAGGTTGCAGATGAGGTATATTTTGGTTTAATTTGACCAAATATCTCTTGCTGTTCAGACACAAGTTTATTTAGATCTAAGGTCGCCCAAACCCCCATAATTAATTACCGCTTTCATCGAGAGAGACCATCCTTGATTAAGGATGATTGTTGAGGCTTGATTTAAGCTCATGTTTAATATTTATATTTAAAATTTATTGATGGTGAATAATTGGGGCCTTGGGGGAATGAAAGTGTCAAGATCCTATGATTTTATCATCTTGACCAAGTTAGCAGCCCTATTATAACAAAACCAAAGGGCAATAAGCTAGAACGTCTAGGGAACCTGATTAGCAACAATGAGCTACCTCTTCTCAGATATCCCGTATAGACCAAAATAAATATAAGTAGATTTTGCACGATTTTGATTTTAATTGGCAGACTTATTAGCGTGGGAATTGGCTTTAGTATCGATTATGGGGAAATAACCATTGAATGGCTTAAGTTTATTTAGGACGGGGATGGGTTTATCGGCTTTGTGCTGACCCAAATTAATAAGCTTGCACCTTACTTCTATTGAAAAACTTGAATTTTGATTTAAAATATAGACCTTATTGATCTATTAGTTAGTTCCAAAAGGATAATGCTTACAGTTGAGTTTTTTTTATGCCCAAGAATCGAACTTACAACTCAAATATTAGATTCAGTCCAGTGGTGGATCTTATGACCTCATTTTATAAACAAGGCACTCTATAGTTGAGTTTGATTATTATTATTTTTTGACATGACAAAAAATTTAGTGCGTACATTGAGGCAATGACTCATCAAGACCCTTAGATACACTAAAAAATAGCATGATAAAACTAAGGTGCTTGACTTATCCACATGATCAACAAAGTTAAAACTAAATGCATTAGCATGGTGGAGAGCACTATATTGGTTTGGTTTTTAAAAGTACATTTTGGTGATTTGTTATCATCAAGAAGAAACTAAGTCATTTTTTGATTCTCCTCGTGTTGCATTGGCATCATCTAGCATTCAAGGGTTTACTTGCACATATTTTGATGCCTCCATTCATGAATTTGTTGACATGATCATTGATGTTAACACATTATTTATAAACACTAGCTATATTCATAATCTATGTCTGTCAATAATGTTTTTACTTGTTCCGAGTTGCAGCACACTTGTGGGGAAAATTAAAATACTTTAAAGCATTTTATATCTCATTTTTTTAAGCATGAAGTCATTGATTATCATTGAAATATATGTCATTGAAATAACCTTCAAATTTTATTTAGTTAATTATATATATATATATATATATATATATATATATATATATATATATATATATATATATATATATATATATATATTTGGCAAGTTTCATAGTAAAGCCACTTCCAAAAGCAAAATGATGCGCTAAAGTCAAGTCAGAGTTGAACAAGAGTGTTGGAAAAAATTTGTCATCCTCAACGGATTGCATATTTTGTGATCGATCAAGGCATATAAAATGATATATTATCCTGAAGGACAAAAATATCATTTTCTTATGGACGTAATAACAAAATTTACAATTTGAGTTTTAAACAGAGATTTTTCCCTATTCAATATTTGATTGAATGGGATTTATTTTATTTTGGGGTACAGATGCCTCATAGGGGCTTGCCCCTATGGTTAATTACATATCAAATGTTTGTTATTTGAGAGGAATTTTGATTAAGCTAGTGGTTTTCTTTCTTTTGAAATCATCAAAATATTGGCTAAAGGTTTTCCATTTTAAAATCCATGAAATTCTTGCTTAAAAATTTTTCGTTTTTAGGAATTTCAAAGGAAGAGGAGAATCAACTTTGATTGGAGTTCTTGGAATGACAGCCAAAGGGAGGAAGAATATGAGTACTTGATTCTGAGGGAAAACTCAGAGGTACTCAAAACTATCATATATTGGACATTATATTTTAGAATCTAATTTTTGCTTAAGTTGACAATTTTAATTTAGAATGTTAGGGCTTACATTCCAACAATACGTGTTGGAAAAAATGCCTGGACGGTGAGGGCTTATGAGGTGATTGAAATCGATCACTGTCTTAGATCCTAGAACTAAGATGAGGATTACTGAGAAGTAGTGTCTCAAACCTAAATCTAATGGAGTGCAAGGATTGTAATTAGTTGATTCCAGTGAAGTTTGGAGAAGAGCAAATGGAATCACGACTCATCAATTTGATTCTCTTTACTTTAATTTATTTCTAAGCTATTTTACTGTTCCCTTATTATCTAGTTGTATCTCTAGTCATATTTTTTTCACTTCATACAATATCATGGCCCATAAGGTATTCCCTGCTGCTGTCTTGCAACAAACAAACTCCCAGCTCTTTGTGGTTTTCCCATGCAGAGGTTAGCAGTAAAAAGCTTGTTTAAGAGAATGTCGAAACCACAAAGATAAAATCTACTTAAATTGACTAGTAAAAATTTCAAATTGGCTTCAAATCATAGCAGCTTAGTCCAACAAGTTCTTAATGAAGGGTGCCCTCAAGGGTTGCAAACGATGCTAAATAATAAAATTGCCAAAAACACCACTTGGTGAATTGCTTTAAAGAAGTAAAACTCGCAAAAAATATTATAGATAAAGCTACTTCGGGTGGAGCTGGTGTTGTTGCGGAAACTCTTCCACCAAGGAAGCATGTGAAATAAATTTACATTCCACGAATATTTTAAGTTTCTCAAAACCACTTTGGGCAATATCAAACAATTCATTTCTGATTTATTGGCAATCACAACTTTACCGGTTACAAGATCACTCAGAAACAGATGATCCGCCTGACACTTTTTTAATTACCCAAAATATCTTCTAAAACAAAATAGCGTATGTACTAAATTCTTAAGAAATTACCTCCATTGAGAAATTATCTATCCTGTATGGAATAAACCCAGTCTTGTCATCTGAAAGAAGTATTAACTGAGTTGAAAAGCTTCCATTAGACTTTGGAATTGATTTTTCATCATTCAAAGCCATATCAGCATTTTGTACTTCAACTCGGACCATGTTTAATTCACCAGACACATAGTTGCGCATTTTCACTTGAACATCTCCAAGGCAATCTGGAAGGAAACTCCCTGACCATTGCCATCCCATTCCATTGAACCGAAGAGATACAAGCAACTCTCTGTAACACTTCGTCAATGTTATCAATATAAATTGCAAAACATAAAATCACAGAAAGTACCATAAAAGACTGATTCATATCAAGGTTTTTACACAAAATGTTGACGAATGAAAAAAGCACAAAAAAATTGAACGGTAATTTAAGATAACAACAGTATTATACTTCATGATAACATCAATTATACTAGAGTGGTGCTAATGCACAGCAATTAGCAGAGAAGTGTAGAAATTCCAAAATTCTTGTACACAGATACTGGAAATAGGATATAACAAGAAGTAACAACTCAAACTATGATACAGAAAGCAATAACATTCAAATATTAAATGCCTATCTTTATGTGGAAGGAAAAGCAGAAACCTTGATGTATCAGACCAGTTAAGATGAGAGTGTTGACCAACACGTAAAGAATAAGCATTATTTGTCCCTTTCTGTTTGTAAGACAAATCTCTGGTACATGCATTACAGATAACAAATCTGCAAATGACAACAGAACATGTCAGCAATTGTAGGTAATAGAAAATAAAAGAACCGATCATATAACTTAAGTAAACCCCAGAAGAAATGTCCTTTTGTTCACTTCAGGTAAATTGATGAGTTAATCTGTATCTTGGAGAATCTTTGTCCAAAAGAAATTATTTTCAAATGACAAATGACCAATTGACCAAGAAAGGTAGAACCTATTATCTTTACCACATGCTTGCAACTTTCAACAATTTACATAATGGGAACTATAGATACTTCAAAATGTTCCATTTATATCCACCAAAAGTCAACAATCCATGAGTGCCATGTAATCTTTGGATGTACCATGATAAGTTTCGATGATTTTATTTTCCATAGTATAGTTTATAAGATTCCCATACTGGCTTCAGGGATAATCAGACTCAAACAAGTTCATAACAAAAGCATTAAGGGAAGAAGTGCCTCGGATATTGAAGGACAAAGTTGCTGAAACTAAAAATAGTATCTAGCAATAAGTTAGGCTTAAGACAGGGTAGATCAATATCAAATGTTCTAGCTTAAGTCAAGGGCAAAAAATTCTTTTGTTTTCATAAACATCTAAATAATTGCATTCGAAATCGTTCCTTAAAATAGCAAGCATGATGCGTTTGAATCTACAGTTTACCCCAGGTAATCCCCTTTGCATTCACAATCATGTTCTGAATACTTTGCACATAGGAAAGCTTAAAGGAATGCTACAAGTACCAGTTATAACAAAGGATAAAGATGCTTAACAAAATCAAAAGGAAAATGATCGTTTCAGCAAAAAAGAAAATAAAATAAAACAATTAAAGCAATAGAAAAGATGGGAATACAAGATGATAATAGACTTAAAAGCAAAAGACCAATGGTTTGGCTTTAGTCTTTCATTTAATCAAAACTACTATAATAGTAAACATCTTAAGGAAAGGAGCATCTGAAAATGGAGAATCCGCTTTATTTCAAAGGAAAGATGCTTGCAACACACCCTTAAACAGCTACTAAGAAGCACAATTAAGAACCTGATCGGACTGCAAAAAACAGATCTCTAACTACTAAAAGCATGGGTTACCTTGAATTCCTAAAAATTGCTGAGGCACCAATTTGCAACAAAGTATTAAAAAGTAATTACCTTTGTACCGTGGCATCCTTTGTCCATTCAAGTCTCTAGCACTGTTTAATATAACTTAGAAAACGCATGCTATCATTCCCCTCCATGATTTCTTGAGTCAGAAGTCTTTTATCAAGGGATGATTTCACCCCTAACGGCCTAGGCTTCACATGTAGTAGTTACTAAAGACTATCATACTATTATGGACATTGCTGTGGGCTCCGAAAATTCGGCCCCGGCCTCCGCCCGCTTTTGCTTTCTTTTCAGGGGGAGTTTTAATGGAATTAAGTTCCGGGGTAAATTTTGAAAGGCAGATGGATTGTAGATAAGACACTACCTAGAGATTTCGCCCTCATTTTGCGAGGACTTTATGATCCAAGTTCTGGTTTCCTATAGGCGCAAGCCCCTATAGTTAATTACCCCTCCCTATAACGAGAGAGAACTTTTGATTAAGGCTAGTCGTCGATCAGATACGTATAGATACGTGCATCTGGCATATAGTAGCAACATGAGTTGGAAATTTGAAAGGTTGGAGATTGAAAAGGGTTAATATTTAAAATTAGAAATTTCACCATCTCGCACTTAAAGCGGATGGTGGGGGAATGAATGATGGACCCGATCAAGATCCCATGGTTCCGTCATCCCGGGCCATCGTGGTCCCTGGTCTACTTAGTCAGAGGAGGTAGTCGACCCAACCTGACAGAAGGACCCTTGTCGGCAGCCATGGGTTACTTCGTCCAAGGGTACCTTGTAGACCTGGGGTGAGTATTTGTCTAAGGGGGACAAATTTGAATCCACCTTAGCTAACAGAGGGCTTTGTGCCATATCGATCATATCCTATTGATTCATATCTCAAGGATTTGATGCCATTGGGGAGCATACGGGCTCTGGCCATAACCATAATATAATGGTGCCATTTGGCGGCGACCACCTGGTTCAGAGGGCCCCGAGTCATAACCGTTTATCCTGCAGTGCCATTTGGCGGCGAAACTGCTGGTTAGAGGACTCGTACTACGTCCTTGCTGGCAGGAGATTGTTTGAGAATGTATCCTAGTGATATTTTCGACCAGGCATCAGCTCTATGTGAGCTAAAGTAAATTTTAATTTGGTCACCTCGGCAAACTGTTGCGGAGGGTGGATGAATTTTACTTTAAGTGTTTGGCGGTGATTTATTTCAATTTTAAATATTTTGAAATTTTGGAATTTTTAGAGTTTTTGGATTTTGGAGTTTGGAATTTATGGGAGTTTGGAATGGCATTTTGAAAATGTTTGTGAACCCCTCCGGTTGATATTCTCTGTTCAACGCGGCCATCAACGGGGTGCACGAGATCATTTATATTTTATTGATTAGACCCTGTCGACTCTATCTACTGGTCGATAGAGGATCGGGTTTCGTAGACTTTGGACCTTTGTTAGTGAATTCTCTTGATTATAGGCCTTGACGGCCTAATATGAACTATAAAATAAATATCTCGGTCGATCTCGCGACCGCATATTTATTTAATGGTTCGAGCCGTGTCGATTCCTATCTACCCGTATAGGAGGATCGGGCTCAAACTGGAATTCACCTATTGACCCGCGCAGCATCCCTAGACGTCACGTGTGTACCAATAACACGCTCGCCGGGGCCCATGCGGGTTCATGATACATCCCCTTATGTGTACCTAAGTGTATACAAGTTACGGTGCATGTGCGGGGATATATTTGGAATATTTGTGAACGCCTTCTGTCCGCTTGCATGAATGTTGCGGATCCAGTGGCATATTATAGCAGCTTCTAGACTGAGTTGTTCGCTGCTTTGTACAGGTAGACTGTCGTGTACTACTTGTATGATTCACGTAGGTAGATTGTAGTGCACTAACAAATCTCTTGCTTCGGCTCGTAAGAACTTGCATTCGCTACATTCTTTATGTATTTTGCTGTAGTTTTGGTTCTCACAATACATCCATTACTACCGCAGGTAGGTATATTCATTCATAGGCTTAAATCAACTTCAGGATACTGCATTTACTGAAGTCTTTCTGTATCTACCTATAAGTGGCATGTTGTACATACATTTGTATTCATAAAGAGATTGTATGTATTACAGATCTTTTGCTCTTAGTTGTATGCAGATTAGTATGCTTATTTGTATCTTGATGTTGGTTGTCGGAGTGTTGTAAAGCAGTTGTTTCATCTGCTAAATGCCCTTCACACCTTTGCATTCTGATTGACTTGAAGATCTCCAAAATTCATTGAGACAGCAAATTCTTCTGCTTGGAGAGAGCCGGTGTATTCACTTCTTGATAAGCTAGAGGAGAACTGACGTGTCCTTTTGAAGTTGAATTGTTATCAATCACAACTAGAGGGCATTACTCATATGGAAGTTGTATCAATCATCTTAGGTGTCATCTTCAAACCCTCGGCATATGAGTACAACAAGCTGGTTCTTCTTGATATTTTGAATGACTCAACAAATATATCGATTATACTCTGATCATTTGCTTTATAGGTTGAGCATAGTGCGAATGAATTTTTAAACTTTTCAATCTTTCTGGGGAACTTTCACATTACTAGTTGCAACAGATAAGTGTCGAATAGCCTCAGGAATTCTATAACTTCTGCCCTCAGTGGAGGTTCTGAAAGCTTCTTAGTTATCCATTTAGCAATGGGCCTTGACTTGTTATGGTGCTGATCATGGTTCCCTGCTTTAGCAAATACATGATTGTTGAGGAACTACACACAATCATCATCCTCTAAGCCTTCTAATGTCAGTATCTCTTTCTTCTTATTAATCACTTTTGTAATCATCAGTGCAGCATAATCCCTCAGAATTATTAGTGAGATTTTATTTCTCATGCTTCCAAGAATCAGAGTTTCTTAGACATTGTTTCGGACTTGAGACGCCTTTGAGATGCATCAAATGCCTCCAAATCAGGTCTCTTTATTTGAAAGGTTTTTTAACATATCTATCATAGCTCTTTTGTATCGAAGTTATTAGAAACACTATCACATGCTTCAAGCTCAGTTTTATTTGTTCATTTGCTTTCATAAACATGTTACAAGAGAGTTATTTATTCAAATAGTTCGAATCAATTTCAAGCTCAAGCTTTTTGTGTTCAAATTCTTTTGCATCAAGTCCCGTATGGTCCAACCCAAGACTTTGTTTGAGTTCAAATTTCTAAGTCCGTGTTCACCTCATTTCATGTTCCAATCAAATGCAAGTCCAAGTCCCCTGTGAATGTTCAAATTGGTCCCCTGTTGTCCTTTGCAAGTTCAAATCAAATTTAACTTGAGTTTAAATGTTCAAGTTCTTTATAGAAGTTTACAAGTTCATGTTGAGCGGAGGTTCAAGTCTTTTTTGCAAATTCAATTAAATTTTTTTTTATTTGAGTTAAGATCCTTTGATTTGTTCAAATTAGGGTCCAAGTTTGAGTTCAAAGTCGTCCAAAATTTGTCCAAGTCAGGTCCAAGTATGGTTTCAAATTCACCCGAAATTTTGGCAACCTCCCGGCGTCTCCCCCGTTTAGGGGAAACTACGGAAAACTGGGCCTTTTCCACCACGCTAGAGAAAAGCGTGCATGGTAGGTGCCCTCTTTCGAGGACACCGCGGCCGTGTAAAGTCTTCAACCCCACCACGCCAGAGAAAGGCGTGCATGGGTCTTCAAATGTACCTGTTTTAAAATAGCACAGTTTACTTTCCCCACAGGTACAGAGCCGCGTACGGGTACTTTTATCTTTGCCCCGCCGTGCTAAGAAAAGTACGCACAAGGCTCGCCTGCCTCGCTGTAAGCGCCGCACCGAGTTCCCTCCCACCACGCTAGAGAAAAGCGTGCATAGGGGATCCCTCGGCACGCCGCAAACACTGAAAACAGGACTTTAGGGGATCGCCCGCCTCGCCGCTAGCACCGCGGCGAATTTCCTCCCACTACGCTAGAGAAAAGCGTGCATGGGTGGTTGTTTGTCGCGTTGCAAGCGTCGAAGGCGGGTTCTCGGAGCTTTAAGGTTTAAGGGTTTATACCTGCGCAATCGTCAAAGTGATGTTGGCACGTGGATCAAGGCGAGAGAAAAGCATTTGATTTATAACTAATTATAAATTAATTATAATTAGTTATATTTAATATATAACTAATTATATTTAACTTAAGATTATTTATAAATCAAATAGATTTAATTTATAATTAATGAGAAATTAATTATAATTAATTATATTGACATATAATTAACTATATTTAATCAAAAATTAATTGTAAATTAAATGGGTTTAATTTATAATTATTGATAAATTAATTATAGTTAATTACATTTGATTTATAATTAATTATATTTAATTTAAAATTAATTATAAATTTATTAAACTTAATTTATAATTAATTTAAAAAAACAATTATAATTAATTACATTTAACATATAATTAATTATACCTTATTTAAAATTAATCATAAATTAATTAAGTTTGACTTATAATTAACTAGGAAATGATTATAATTAATTATATTTAATATATAATTAATTATATTCAATTCAGAATTAATTATAACTTAATTGAGTTTAATTTATAATTAATTTAAACTAATTATAATTAGTTATATATAAACTATAACTAATCATATTCAATTTAGAATTAATTATAAATTAATTAAATTTAATTTAAGATTAATTATAAATTAATTATAATTAAACCTAAATGAAAGCGCTGTTTGGCAACAGGATTTGGCCGAATTTGGTAAAGACTTATGTTTAATCCTGCCAAATGAAATTTGAGCTACTCGCAAATCTTACGACAAAATGAATCAATCTCACGACAGAATGAATCCTCTTTTCTTTAGCTGCAGTAGATTTACAGGATTCGGTCGAAGAAGCACGCGTGAGGGAGAGAGTTACCTTCACAGCGAGAGAGCAACCCGTCGTTACTTCCGATCCAATGTCGTAACTTCTGATCCGACCGGGAAGGGAGCGTCGGTTTGAGGGAGGAATGAGGTAGGGAGCTCTTTCTCTCTCTCTCTCTCTCTCTCTCTCTCTCTCTCTCTGCTACAGGTAAGGGTCTAACTCGGAGATCCGAGTGATTGAAGCTCGATTAAAGAAGGAAGATCGGGGCTTTGGTTAGAGGCGGAACTAGCGTGGGAGTGGAGGTAAGTTGGAGAGCTTCGGTTTTAGGGGTTTGGATCGGAAGCAGCGACAGGTAGAGGAGAAGGATCGCGAGAGGGGAAGTTCTCGGGCTTGCGGGATTTCGAGTGGAAGAGGAGTGGGAGTTTTGTGTGAGAGAAGAGGGCTTGGATCGCGTGGGAGTAGGGATTTCGGGAGCCTCTTGCGAGTGTGGAATCGAGAGGAAGTAGGACCCCGAAGGCTTCGCTTCGCTTGCGTTTTAAAGACCGGAAGAGTGGATCTCACGATCGTGGGAGACAAGACACGACACGGGTAGCTCTAAAACGGCGCCGTTTTGAACAGGAGATGATTACTGATGTTGCAGTCGGATTTCTGGCAAAGATGTGGAATACAGCAGGCTTTGAGGCAAGGTAATGATTTAAATAAAAATTTTTTATTTCCTTTTGGATTATCTGAGTAGGGGTCAACAATTGCATGCTTTCCAAAGCAATAGTATCTAATATATTTTGCCAAAAAGTTGATATTGCAATCTGAAGTATTTCTATTGCAAGAATATGATGGTTATCCATATATCAGTTGTCACAATCAACAAACTCTAATCCTTAATGAACATTTGATTATCAACAAACTCTAATCCTTAATGAACATTTGATTATTGGATCAACTGGTGGATTAATCTTAAACTTGGAGCTCCTTAACAAGCATTTGATTATTGGATTAACTGATGGATTGAACTTAAACTTTAGTCAAATGCACATTAAGTGTTAGGATTAATAAATCTAGCTTAAATGATGAAGCCCAACTAAGTTGAAACTCAGGGTTTAAGAGAGGTTTGAAAAAATTTTACAGCACCACACGTTTGAACCAGTTTTCTGATAGGAAGCACTTGTAGATTTCAAGTAATTCCTATCAATATTTGAAAAACAGCGAGAATTCTCCACAAAAATCCACACAAAATCAGGAAAACAATAGATAATTTATATTATTTGATGAAAGAGAAACGGAAAATACCAAGATACAATTGATCCTCTATTCGAGAGGAGGATCCATCTCTCCCAATTCTCTAGACACCGCTAGAGCCCAAACAAAACCTCAAAACCTAAGAGAGATCAAATTTCAACCAAATTCAAGATGCCATAACCCAAGGAAAATAAACTATTTAATGCATACAATCCAAAAGGAAATCTCTAAACAGTCCCTACATTCAAATTTCCCTCTTACATCTCTCCAAAAACCTTCCTATTCTGATTACTGGAGTCCGCGGTTTGAGCGGCACGCAGGGGAGGCGGACGAGTTCCGCCTTTGTATCCGTGAGCCGATCCTGTATGGACCGGTCCAATGGACCGATCTAACAATACCCCCCTCCCAAAGACCACCTTGTCCCCAAGGTGGAAAGAACACTCTCCTCAATTTCCTTGTCATCACAAATGGTGAGAACCTGAAGAGTTCGGTCCGTACACCTATGCCCCGATGTATATCTCTCGTCACATCTGAAACAGAGCCCCTTCGCCCTCTTCTCTTGTAATTCCATTTCTATGAACTTCTTGAAGTTGTCCTTAGGTCTTCCTCCTACCGTCTTCTCCTTCAAAGTATCCCGAAGAGTATCCAGTGTTGGCTCCTTGGATGCCAAAAAGGTAGTGGTCATCCTGTACGAGCCTCCTGAGCTGTTGTCACCTGTTCCTCTCTAGGTGCCTTTGATCCTCCACCAACTAAGCTAGCTCTATAGCCTCTCTCAAGTCACGAGGCCTCTCATCACTCCAACCACTGTGCGGATCTCTGATTTCAGTCCCTTCATAAAGTTTCCCTCCAGTACAGTCTCCGGAAGCTGGTCCAGTCGACAGGCTAGGTACTCAAATTGCTCACAGTAATCCACCACTGTCCCCTCCTGCATTAGAGCGAAGAACTGCTCATAAAAATCCCCTCCCCTGCTGGTTTGAAAATGTTCCAACAAGCAGTCCTTAAACTCCCTTCGTTCTTGCCCTGCCTCTTACTGCCTCTCCCCATACCCTGTTCCTGGCCCCTCTCTAGAAATAGGCTCTAAGGGAGGTGTTCTCTCTTCCCCTTTTCGAATCTCCACCTCCTGATCTTTTCTTTGCCTTATTGGATTAGAGTTTTCCCCGCTTCCTTGGTTCCCAAAGACTTCCCTTGCTTCTAACAACGCCATTTTGGGTTGGCCCTCGAGCAACTTCTTCAACATCTCTCCCAGGGTGGAAAATTTTCCATCAATCTTCTCGTGGATGGCTGAAATTTGACTTTTGACCTCTAAAAGTTAAGTGTGTAGATATGAAATTTCTGATTTCAACTGTCCAATCTCCCCTTCAAGAAGTTCTTCCAAAGCATACACTTTTTTGGCCGCCATGATATCCAGATTTTTGTTAGCACAAACGACAAAAAATCCTTTTTTGGGACAAAATTATGAGGCAAGAATTCACAAAAACAGCCCCAAAAATAGTCTGAAAAGCTGCTCTGATACCAATTTGATAGGTAACACTTGCAGATCTCAAGTAATTCCTATCAATCTTTGGGAAACAGAGAGAATTCTCCACAAAAATCTACACAAAACCAAGAAAATAGTAGATAATTTGTATTATTTGATGAAAGGGAAATGGAATATACCAAGATACAATTGATCCTCTAATCGAGAGGAGGATATCTCTCCTAATTCTTTAGATGCAGCTAGAGCCCAAAGAAAACCTAAGAGAAATCTTAAATTTCAGCCAAATTCAAATGCCCTAATCCTAGGAAAACAAACTATTTAATGCATACAATCCAAAAAGAAATCTCTAAACAATCCCTACATTCAAATTTCCCTCTTACATTCATCCAAAAACCGACTACTGGACTCCACAGTTTGAGCAACATGCAGGGGAGGCGGACGAGTTCCGTCTTTGTCTCCACGAGCCAGTCCTGTATGTACAGATCCAATGGACTAGTCTAACATTTTCCCAAACCAAATATCACTCAACCCCTTACATAATCAGCCCTCATCCTAATAGGTAGAATTCCTTAAAGTAACGAGATTCCATTTGTTAGTTCTAAGAAAAAGACTAGAAATTAAAATAAATAAAACATGAAAACAAGTTATATTATATTAGCATCTTATTCATATATTTTCATAAAAATATATCACCTCGGTTGAAATGTAACAGCCCTGGTCCTTCCAGATAATTCTTCAGCAACAGTTATGGATGTAACAGATATTAAGAAAGCACTAGGTGCATTTGGCTTTGGAATAGTGACATTAATAGAACCACTCGCGGGGACAAGAGGAAATGGAGTTGACCAAGCTGGAATATGCATATTTTCTGATCTAGTATGACTGGAAGATACAGCCAATCTAACCAAAAGGTCTGAAGCAGGTATATGATCTAGAGGAGCATACATATATGGCTTAGCCCTTTTAGAGAAACCATACACGGTGCTCCTGGCAGCATCTCCAGCCTTCTTTGATGAGTAAATTGGATTGATGTCATTAAGCCTGACCATTGAACTGCAAACAGTTAAGCTCTGAACTTAGTTATTCTTCCCTAAACATTCTACAACTATAATAAAGAGGAACCAGAGTTACCTGCTTGTAAAAGCTCGTGAAGAATGCATTGCATTATCTCCTGTAGATGTGGAGAAGCAATTTAAAGAACCCTGGAATAAGTTGGACTGAGAAGATAAAAATGCAAGGCCTTGTTTATCACCCTCAAGCTGTGCTTGATCCATTAACTGATAACTTGAGGGAATCACATGAATAACTCCTTTATGGCCTTGGTTGCCATCTACAATAGCAAGCAGTAGACCAGTGCAATTATACAGCAAATATGAAACAGAAAGGCTGATTTCTCGTGCACCACATGATGCATCAAGTGTCTTCTCAAGGGTTACAGATAATGGACCTAGGATGATGAGCAACATTATTATATGTATGTGAAGTTGAGGAAATTAAATCATTAACAACAAGAAAGCTGGTTTACCCGCAGAGGTGTAAGGGTAAAAGGATATTCTTTCACGTAAAAAGTATTTAGATCCAGAAGACTTGGCAATCTCAGAGAAAGATTCTGCTCGAGGAAATTTGGAAATAACAGGCCTATAACCTTCCATTTGGTATGTGACCTCAAGTTCATGCATAGAATCAACCGCAAAAAAGGAAGTAAAATTTCCCTGAGAATTGAATTATTTCAAAAAAACAAGTTTAAGCATATCACCTTGCAAATTCATATAACAATCCAAACAAGATTGTAACAAACCTCGCAAATCTTAAGAGAATGTGTAACTCCACCAGATTCTAACATTAATGATAAGTTCACAGGAAGATAATTTTTCAGTAACAAAGGTGTTATAAGTTTCAAACGGTGTATAATATGTTTCTTAGGTGGAGCAGCTTTAGGCGTTCTTTTACCACCACTCTTGAAATTTGACTTTACAGTTGAAGTGTCAACCAGTGATGGGCTTGCAGCACCCAATGAAGACAAGCTAAGATCTTGGACTGATATGCAGCAGCGAAAAGGATCACTAGTTGGATGTGCAGGATAGCACACAAATGATCTGAAGAGCCCAAGTCTATTTTCTTGTGAGAGTATGTTCGGCAGCGATTGTGCTTCACTCCACAAGTAATTTGTGCTGACAGGATGCCATCGTATTCGCCCAGCCTCAGCTAAGTGCAGTGGCAATGGGAGTTCTTGTCCAGGTTGTATTGGTTCCAATATCTGTGAAGCCCAATAATGAAATAGCAGGCGTAAGTTCTTTTGATAAAACATTTTTGTTAGTGGTGGGGAGATGTTAATACATAATATCAACTACTCTTTAGGAAAGTAAGAATGGTGATGCATTGCATCCAACTCATGGGATTTTACAAGAAATATCACTTAGATTCAGTAGCTTTACGAAGGTTCAAATTAATATTAAATGGTTTCTGCATGTACATAAAGGTTGATACCATATTTTTTTCCTTTAACTGAAGTTTAAATAATTTATTTGAATTAAATTTGTAAATGCTACTTCTATAAATGGGGCATTGAACGTATGTTATTTAGCTTTGAATTGATGAAAGTTTTTAAAACTAATCTATTATTACTCTATTTGCTCTCGTCTCTCTCCCTAGGATTTTCACTCTACATTTCCATATGCCAGTCTCCTCTATCTCTAACTAAAAGCTCCCAATAACCCTCTCTCTTTGCCATGAAATGCAAAATTTCCAGGGCCTCCCCTTTCTCTCTCCTATGAAAATTGAAATTTTCAATCACTTTTCCATCTGCGAGTAATTCAAGAATATCACCCTCCATTGCTACAAGAAATTAACTTCTCTTTTCCTTTCTCCCTCTTGGAGTGATTCCCAAAGACCTACAAATCTCTTTTGATCATCTATATGGGCTCATCATCAAGTCATCATCTAATTGATATCAGATAATCTTTTTCTACATTTATTGTCATTAGAGATGATTTTACTGAGGTAATTGCATCTAAACACCCATAGTACTTCCTTCCCCTTACACATCCCACACAACCACCAAATTCCCACAAAACAATGAAAAAAATTTGAAATAAAAACACTCACACTAATCTTGATACTACCCTTAAACTAGATGAATTCCTCTATGCATTACCGTGGGATCACTAAAGGAATGCTTGTCTATGAAGAACACAAAGTGAATGCGTTGGAAGAACGACTTGAAGGGGAGATGAACAAAATTAAGACCATGGTGGAAGACAAAATTTCCTCCATGGAAGGTCAAGTAGCTGACTTACGGGACATGATGAAGATGTTAGAATTCCACAACCAAATGACGGCTTCAGAGGCGAGAGGGCCAGAAGGAAAAAATACGAATTTTGAAATTCGTAAGGATGAAGATGAGGTGGAGATCGTAGAGGGAGAAAGGAGAAGACCCCATCTGGAGCCTTTCTAGAGGGAGGATAGAGGAGGGAGGTATGGGGAAAGGCATGAGTATGGGTAGAGGAGGGAGGTATGGGGAAAGGCATGAGTATGGGGGGCAGGAGCAAAGGGGTGCTGAATGAGAATGCAGAGAGGTATATTATGGCCGCCGAGGCGCTGATTTTGAGAGAAGGAGAGGGGAATTCGAAGGAGGGTTTGGGTATGAAAGGGGATGGGAAGATCGGGAGAGTTGGGGAGGGCCAAGCACTTGGGAAAGAGGAAACTATGGAGGCATAAGGGGAAACGGGGGAGATCAGAAGGTGAAGAAGCTAAAGATGCCCATTTTCGAAGGGGAGAACACACATGGGTGGATCTATAAGGTGGAGAGGTACTTCGCCGTTAATGGGTTGACGGAGGAGGAGAAGTTGACAACATCAGGCTTATGTTTGGAGGGGAAGACGCTGTCATGGTACTAGTGGAGGGACCAGAGAAGACCCCTACGGAGCTGGAGAGAGTTCAAGGATTATTTAATAGGACGTTTTCAAACTGACAGGGGACGAGACTTCTATGAGCAATTTTTTGTACTAGTGCAAGACGGATCAGTGGCAGACTACCGAGAGAGGTTTGAGCATCTGGCCAGTCGAGTGGAGCGATTTCCAGAGACGACATTGGAGGGGAACTTCTTGAACGAGCTCAAATCAGAGATCAGAGCTACAATAAAGGTCATGAGGCCTCGTGACTTGGGAGAGGCCATGAAGATGGCACAACTGGTGGAAATCAGAGGTATCATGAGAGGGGAGCCAAGAGCAGCAATTTAGGGGGCTCTTACAGGACGACGACCACTCTTTTAGCACCCAAGGGTCCAGAGCAAGAGGATTTTGTGAGACCACTAGGGAGAAGCCAGTAGGAGGAAGTGGGGGAAATTTTAAGAGGCTGACGAAGGAGATGCAAGAGAAGAGAGCAAAGGGGTTATGTTTCAGGTGAGATGAGAAGTATACCCCAGGGCATAAGTGTAGCGACCGAACTCTTTAGGTTCTCACCATCTGTGATGACGAGGAAACTGAGGGAGGTGAGGGAGCGACAGAGGAAGAGATGGAAGAGAAGCTACATCTAGATCTGACAGAGGTTCCCTGAACTCCATGGGAGGATTCACTACGAATCATACCATGAAGGTGAACGGGAAGATAGAGGACAGGGAGGTGGTGGTACTGATTGACAGTAGGGCTACCCACAATTTCATTTCCACTCAGGTCGTCGACAATCTGGGAGTGAAATTGGTGGACACCAGTTATTATGGGGTGATGATGGGTACTGGAAAGGTAGAGAAAGGCTAGTGGATCTGTAGAGGGGTAATGTTGACCATCCAGGAGATTCAGGTGAGGGAGAATTTTCTCCCACTGGAGTTAGGAAGTACAGATATCATCTTGGGGATGAAGTGGTTGCAGACCTTGGGGGACACCAAGGTTAATTGGGGAGCACTTATGATGGAGTTGATGGTGGATGGAAGAAACGTGGTGATAAGGGGAGATGCAGGGCTATCTAAAGCCATGGTATCTCTCAAAACCATGGTGAGAAGTATATACGAGGTGGGGGAAGGTTTTCTGGTGGAGCTGCACAGACTGGAGGGAGTCAAATTGGAGGAGGGAGGAGACATACCTCTCTCAGTACGACCATTGATTCAACAATTCCATGAGGTTTTTTAGCCACCTCAGGAATTGCCACCCCCAAGGGAGTAGGAGCATGCTATCACCTTGAGGGAAGGTGTATCACCCATCAACATCAGGCCGTACCGCTATCCTCAATTTTAGAAGGATGAGATTGAGAAGTTGATTAGAGAAATGCTGGAGGCAGGAATTATCAAGCCTAGTGTTAGTCCTTTTTCTAGTCCAATATTACTATTTAAGAAAAAAGATGGCAGCTGGAGGTTTTGTGTAAACTACAGGGCGGTAAATAAGGAGACTGCACCAGACAAGTTTCCTATACTAGTGATTGATGAGTTGTTGGATGAGCTGAGTGGGGCAGTAATCTTTACTAAGATAGATCTGAAATCAGGATATCATCATATCAGAATGAAGAAGGAAGATGTGCCCAAGACTGCTTTCAGAACTCATGAGGGGCATTATGAGTTCTAAGTGATGCTTTTTGGCCTCACTAACGCGCTAGCCACATTTCTAAGTGATTCCTGACTCGATCTGGCCTCACTAACGGCCAGCCACATTTCATGTATGTTGAGCACGATCAGTCAACAATTTAGAGAAAATCAAGCCGACCTAGCAGAGCTCCATCGCCAAACGATGGAACGGTTTGATATAGTAGATCGAGTCAGGAATCACCCTACACTTTACACACTTTCTAGGCCTCCTTCCATGTATGAGGATGACACCGTACCTGATGAGGGACACCCCCGTGCCCCTTATCGAGCTCTTTAGTACGGTTAAGATCTTAAGGTCGACGCCCCGACTTTTGACGATACTCTTGATCGCCAGCTCTTTCTGGACTGAATCAAGGGCATGGATAGTTTCTTTAAATGGTATAACATATCTGAGGTTAGAAATGTTAGATTTACTGAAATGAAACTCAACGATAAGGCCAGCAAATATTGGGCCAACCTAGAGAGCCTTAGGGAGTCCCACAATGAGTATCCTATCACTGATTGGACTTCTATGAAGTGCAAGCTTAAGTAGAAGTACCTCCCTCCCTCGTACTTCCCCAGGCTCCTTGATAGGAGGAATAGGCTGACCCAGGGTAGCAAACCCGTAAAGGATTACATTGCGGCATTTGACGATTTCTTAATCTGCTACAAGGGGGAGACCTTGACTACCCCCGCTCAAATTCTGTACCGGGTTGCGTGAGGACCTACGCAACAAACTGTTTACCCGGAGCGTCACTACACTAGAGAGTGCTTACAGTCTAGTTCTAGACCATGAGGAAACCCATTCCCTGCACCCTAGTCGACACCAGGATGCTAGATCCTCCTACAGACCCTCCAATGGATCGACCCCTCACCACTTTGTCACACGGCCGACTCCAGGGAGCTCTAGTAGACCACCCTCTGGTCCTCCTCCACCCTGTTCTGACTTTAGGGGCAAGTCTCCAACCCCAGACACACCTCGATCCCACCCAAGGACCAAGTGCTTCCGGTGTCAGGGGTATGGGCACATCTCTTCCCAATGTTCTAGTCCTTATAAAATTACCATTATTGAAGAAATCACTGAGGATGAGTTTAAGCCCGAGACTGAACAAATTCACTAGTTCGATGCTGAAGGTGAATTCTTTGAGGAGGACGATGACACTGCTGCCATCTATTATTTACAAAAGATAGACACCTCTCTCATCTGCATGGTGAGATGTGCACTGTAACACCCTGTTACCACTGATGACTGGCATATGACCTCGATTTTTCACACCCATACCAAAATAAATGATAAAAACTATGAAGTCATCGTGGATAGTGACAGTTGCATCAATGATGTCTCCTCCAGCATTGTGTCTAGACTTAGTTTGTAAGTCGTTCCTCACCCTAATCCCTACAAGGTAGCTTGAGTCAACTCCACTGCCTTAGAGGTAAAGGAACGAAGCCTCATACCCATCTCCTTTACTGACTATAAGGAGAATATATGGTGTGATGTTCTGATAATGGATGTTGGACAAATCATTCTAAGGCGCCCCTGGCTCTTTGATAATGATGTTCACATTTATGTGCAAGAAGATCAAGTTACCGCCTACACAGCCCAGGGTTAGGGATGACCCCAACCAAATCCAATTAAGCCCAAAATGGGGTTGAACCTTGTGACAGCCAAGGTCTTGGATTCTGAAATAACACAAGGCGCACCCCTGTACGTCTTGGTTGGCCGTGAGACTTCCACTGAGTCTGATGAGCCTATCCCTCAGGAGGTCCAGCCCATACTGAGTGACTTTGCTGATGTCTTCCCTGATGATCTCCCTGATCAACTACCTCCACTAAGAGACATTCAACAAGCTATTAATCTTGTCCCCGGAGCCTCTCTTTCCAACCTGCCACACTACCGAATGAACCCCACAGAACATGCTGAACTAAAGAAACATGTGGATGAGTTACTGCAACGGGGCTACATAAAAGAAAGCCTCAGCCCCTGTGCTGTACCCGCCCTTCTTATACCAAAGAAAGATGATACATGGAGAATGTGCGTTGATAGCCGTGCCATCAATAAAATCACAGTTAAATATCGTTTTCCTATCCTGAGATTAGATGATATGCTTGACTTGATGATAGGAGCCACCCTTTTCTCCAAGATTGACCGTAAGAGTGGGTAACACTAGATCCGGATCCGACTCGGTGATGAGTGGAAGACTGCCTTTAAGACCAAGGATGGTCTGTAAGAGTGGATGGTCATGCCTTTCGGGTTGAGTAATGCCCGAGTACGTTCATGAGAATCATGACCCAAGTGCTGCATCCTTTCGTGGGTAATTTTGTCATTGTCTATTTCTATGACATTCTTATCTATAGCCAGTCCGTGAGCTAGCACTTAGACCACTTGATGCAAGTTTGTGAGGTCTTAAGGAAGGAGCAGCTTTATGCTAATCCTAAGAAATGCACCTTCCTTGTTGACCGCGTAATTTTTCTGGGCTTTATTGTGTTAGCCCAATGGGTCTCTGTAGATCCCGAGAAGGTGATGGCTATACATCCGGGAAGTCCGCAGCTCTTCCACGGCTTAGCCACCTTCCATAGGAGGTTCATTAAAAGCTTCAGTACCATTGTCTCTCCTATCACTGATTGCCTAAAGAAAGGGGACTTTCACTGAACCCCGACTGCCACCAGAGCTTTTGAGAAGATAAAGAAAGGAATGGTGGAAGCCCCAGTGATGAGACTTCTTGACTTCTCCAAGATCTTTGAAGTTACCTGCGATGCTTCAGGGGTCGAAATTAGAGGCGTGCTATCCCAGGAAGGCCACTCTGTCGCCTACTTCAGTGAAAAATTAAATGACATCCGACAGCGCTATTCCACATATGACAGAGTTCTACGCAGTGATTCAATCCCTACGATATTGGCAACACTATCTGCTCTCGCAGGAGTTCATCTTTTCGGATCACGAGGCTCTTCATTATATCGACTCCCAGAAAAAGTTGAATGCACGCCATGGCTGATGGGTAGAGTTCTTATATGAGTACACTTACACCCTTAAACACAAAACGGGAGTTGAGAATAAAGTTGTCGATGGCCTCAGTCGTCATATGATGACTACCACTGAAATGATGGCTGAAGTCGTTGGGTTTGAGCAGGTCAAAGATGACTACTTGGAATGCCCCGACTTCAAGGAGATTTACTCCCTTTTGTCCACAGGCAGCACGCGCCCAGTGGATGTTTTTCTCCTTGAAGATGGATACCTATTCAAAGCTCAGAAGCTTTGCATTCTAAGTACTTCCCTTAGAGAATTTCTCATTTGGGAACTTCATGCCGGGCCTCGCCGGACACTTTGGTCGTGATAAAACGATTAAGGTTGTAGAGTACCATTTCTTTTGGCCTAGCCTAAAGAAAGATGTGGGTAAATTGGTCAGTAGGTGCCACACTTGTCAACTAGCCAAACAACGAAAGCAGAACACATGTCTCTACACCCCTTTATCAGTTCCTAGTTGTCCATGGCAAGATGTCAGCATGGACTTCGTTCTTGGCCTACCGAAGACTTTTCGTAGGAATGATGTCATATGTGTCGTAGTTGACCGCTTCTCCAAGATGGCACATTTCCTACCCTGTTCTAAAACATCTGATGCCTCCCTTATTGCCAAGCTGTACTTTAATGAGGTCGTCATATTACATGGTTTACCCAAAACCATCGTATCTGATAGGGATATCAAATTCATGAGTTACTTCTGGAAAACTCTTTGGATGAAAATGGGCACTAAATTACAATTCTTCATAGCCTTTCATCCTCAGACGGATGGCCAGATTGAAGTGGTTAATAGGAGTCTAGGAAACTTGTTGATGTCCTTAGTGGGTGAGCACGTTAAAGATTTAGATTCCAAACTCCCCACAACTGAATTTTCTTATAACAATTCTGTGAACCGCACCACTAGTTTGAGTCCTACTGAAATTGTATATGGGTACAAGCTTAAACAGCCTTTAGATCTCATACCCATGTGTCCTAAATATAGAATTTATGAGTCTGCATCTTCATTTGCATCGCATCTGCATGTATTACATAAAGAAATTACACGCCGAATTGAATAGAGCAATACAAGTTATAAACTTAACGCTGATCTTAAACGAAGATTCAAGACATTCGAAGTTGGTGATTCAGTAATGGTCCAGATTCGTCCGGAACGGTTTTCGAAAGGGGCTGTCAAGAAATTACATGCTAAAAGTGCAGGACGATTTAAAATAATCAAGAAAATCAATGATAATGCCTATGTAGTGGATATGCCTGCAGATTTTAATATTAATCACTCTTTTAACATCGAAGATTTAGTATCCTATGAGGGTCCAAAATTTAACCCACTAAATTCACTATAAATTGAGCTTTGTGTGACCCCACCCTGTGAGAACCCAAGTCTTTCTCCACTTCCAAATATTTCCAAAACACCTATTGCGAAGAAAGTTGACATGATTTTAAATGATGACATCATTTCCATGAAAAAGAGTGGACGAAAAAGGTATTTGCTAAGGTGGAGAGGTAAGCCAGAGTCAAAGAACACTTGGCTAGCGTGCGAGAAGCTTCAGCGTATTGATCCAGATACACTAGAGATCTATGAGAGCACCCGGGATGCGTACTCGATGGAGTCGAGCTCTTTTCCACCCTGGGAGAATGATGAGGACATCCGACCGTGGAAAGTTTATCAGAGGAGCCGAAGATCTACGACCATGATTGGACCACTTTTTTTTTGAATTATTATTTGTATTTGATTTATTTATGCATCTTTTCCGTTTTTTCACTCACTTTAGGGAGTAGGCTTATGTGACCCTAGGGGGCACTTTTGTCATTTGATTTGTTATTGTATTTTGGCTATTTATAACCCCCTTCTCTTCTTTTTGGGGGATGATTATTATGAAGAAAAAAATTCAGTACTTTGTTTCTTTGTGCGTTTTGAGAGTTCTTGTGAGAACATTGGTGAAGTCCCTAGGTGAGGGCAAAGCATTACCCATCAGCCGCAGGAAGCGTCCGAGCTCGTGATTCTTCTCCTCCTCAACTTCTCCTTGCCCTCTTCCTTAGCCGCCGACCCCCCTCCCCCCTTTCTCCTAGCCGCTGGCCTCCCTCTCCCCCTCCTAGCCGCCGGCCCAAATCCACCTCTCCTCCTCCTAACCGTCGGCCCCAAGTTCCCCTCTCCTCCTCCTAGCCGCCGGCCCTAAAACCCTACCCATCCTCCTAGCCGCCACCCACATCACCCCCTCCCTTGCCTCCAAATTTCAAATACCAAATTGATACTTTCCATTTATAACGCATTTTAAATTAGGAAGGGTTTTAAATTCAAATTTCAATCTATTTGAATTTAAATTTCCTTTCCTAAAATAGGATGACTTATCTTAGGAAAGTTTCCCAATCATGCCAATTTAAATTAATTAGGGATTTACCATAATCCATCCTTAATTTAGCCTCCTATGTTTGGCAAGTCTTTAAATTCCCACATCACCCCTCCCCCATAACCCTAGCCGCCGCCCCCCTCTCTCTCCCCTCTCTCTTTTTGGCTCCTTCCAATTAATTCTCCTCAATCACTAATTTCAAATTAATTTCAGATTTTCATAAATTGCTGAACTTAATTTCAGATTTCCTAATTGGTGTTCCCATTACACTATTTTCATAAATCTGAAATTATTTGTCTTTCTTCCTCTCTCCTTTGGATGACCGACCCTAACCTCACCTCTTTCTCCTAAAATGCTAACCCTAACTTGTTCTTTCTCGTAAGAAAGGAAGCCAGGAACTCTCCATCCCTTGGCCGGCCACATTCAAGCCCTTTGGTCATTTTAATCCGTTGACGACTACAAGGAGTATTTGCTTCAAAGCGACCCTATCGACGATCATCGCCCAGAACCTGAAAAACATTGGAGCAAAGTTCGAAAGCTTGACGAAATTCTATATCAAGTTCAGAAGCTGGCAAAGGTGAACTCTCTTCCGAGCCTTTTATCTTCTAACTCCTCATCGATTGTGGCATCATTTGAGTTATGAAGGCTTCTCCACCTAGCCCTTATTATAAGCATGTGTGAGGGATCTTAATGGTGACTATTCTAATTGTTAATCGAGGGATTTCCTTTGAAAACCCCCACATTAAGCAAAGCTTGATTTGATTCGATTATTTTATGCTCTTCACATTATCTTGTAATCAATTGCCTAAGCTTAATCACTGCTTTATTGTTTTCAATCTTTTGTTTAAGTCATAGGAAGTTGAATAATGAACATTGCTCGTTCGTTAGCGTGTACTTTTAAAGTTAATAGCATCACATGTTCATGTAGTCCTACAACAAAAGGATAAAGACATGGATAAAGATATGATATATGCATAACATTGAAAGTCTGGAAATGAAGTGATTAAATAAAATTACTTTATACATTAAAATGATCATGCATATTGTTCGAAATGTCATGGATTACTGTAGTTTAGAAGCATGATTTACTCACTGAGTCCTTTTATGACTAACTCTTAAATTTATAAATGAGCAGGTATTATTCAAAGTTTAAAATGAGTGAAAGAGAAAATAATGTATATCGTAGACGTAACGCACCATAAGAAAGGTATTTATAATAGTTAACCTCATTTCAAATTTTAAGGTTTATAGTGGCTCTTTCAATTTATTGGAGAGAGTATTAGCAAAGGAAAATTTAATTAGCCGTCTGACCATCTATTTCCGCCTTATTAATTCGAGTCTCCAGGCCGAGTCGTGACAAGTACTCTATTCTCTCTCCTCCCATGATCCCCCACTCTTACAATTTCCATACAACAAACCCCTCTCTCGTACATAGAGTCCCCACCATTCCCCCTCTATCCCATGATGAGAGGAACAATTCTCAAGTTATCTCCTTTCTTTCTCTCTCCTACAAATTATGAATCTTTTGTCCTTTCCTCTATGGTCATACAAGAATAACAAGAAGGGTACTCTTACTTTTTTAAAGGAATCAACATATCTTTCTTACTTCTTCCCTTCATGCATGATTTCCAAGGATTTGCTGACCTCTTTCAAATGGAGATTAAATTTAAGGAAGAATCAAATAATTTAGAAGGAAAATTTACAAAGAAGATAAAAATAAGAGATCATCTACAAGGGAGAACCATTAGATCAATCATCAAATTAGCATCAGATTAATCGTTCCCTGATCAAAACATCTTTTTCCTTCATAAGTCTCTCTCTGAGCCGGTGGTTATAGAGGGATGTGTTGTGTAGCAGTAGCAGCAATAGACCTATCAAAACGAATGAAACTATGTAAAACGTTGCCTAGGTACGTCATTGCAATTTACTAGTTGAAAAAAATAATGAACTGGACTTTGATAGAGTAAGGCCAAAGGTTGTAGTAAAAAGTAAGTTTGATGTAGAATAATGAAAAAAAGAAGAAGATCTGGAGTCAAAACTGGGAAGAATTCTTTGAAATCACTTTTTAGGAATTATATTTACTGGCCGCATGCTACTATAATTCAAGGTATTTTAAGGCCAACCAATGTAGTAGAAGCATGCATATGCTCTTTTGATATAAAATGTTCTAGTTTGTGGGATGGAGAGGTTAATCCCTTTTACGTCCAAGTCTACTGTAAATTAGAAAAAGATGGTATGTTACAGCCAAGTGGAGATGATAAGAAGTATCACATAGGCTCACAAGCTATAAAATTGTTCAAACTATACTAAGTTTTTCCTTCCATGTATCATTGTTAACCTCCACATGTATACCAATATCGATGTGTGATCGAACATGAAATGATAGACCATTGATAGGTTTGAGGTCGCATAGGAAGAGTTAAAATGCCTCGACCGTGCACAAAATCACTCAAATGTCATTTGATCATGAAACGAATCACATTGATGCACTCAGGACACCGAATTTGCTAAGGAAGAGTCATTTGTGTGTAACTCAATTGAAAATGATGACGATTATAGCTGTTGGCAAGCGTGACGCTAGCAAAAAACTACCCAAATGATATCCGATCGTCAAACGGACTGCGCTGATATGATTAGAGCATCAAATTTACCTAAGGTGGACCTCTCATAGTTGAATTGGGTGAAGGCGGTCGAAATCGATGGGCTAAGGACGAGACATTGTGCGACGTTGCCCAAACATTGTCAGTTTGCAAAATGGACTTCGTCGTTGTATCCAGAACAACGGACAACGGATGAAATATTGTAATATTGCCCATGCCATCAAATGTGATAAAAATCAATGGACTACGGATGAAATATTGTACGGCGTTACCTGAACACCACCCATTCGCAAAATAGATTTCGTCGTTGTGTCTGGAACGTCGAAATCATATAGAAAAGGCTGTAATATTGCCAATGCCATCAGAGGTGATCAAAATCAACAGACTACAAGCAAAATGTTGCACAGGGTTACTAGAATACTACCCGTTTGCAAAACGGACTTCATCGTTGTCCGGATCGAAAATACCTAGAAATGACTGTAATATTGCATGGGTCCATGTATGAGCGAAAAACCAAAATCAGCATGTATTTCGAGGGGATGAACGCAAATCGGGGTGCATGCAAAATGAGGAATTATGTGAGGGAGCAATTTACATCTTTTAAATTAAGTTTATAATAATCATAATATATATATATATATATATATATATATATATATATATATATATATATATATATATATATATATATATATATATATATATATATGTATGTGTGTGTATTTAAAATAAAAAAAATCTAATTAAAAACTCCCAAAATCTTGCCCGAAATCCCACTTACCTCTGCAGTTCGACACAGACGCTGCACGGGTCACGTCCCGTGATTTTTGCTCGTTTCGTAGACAACCTCGTTCTCGCTATTAAAACACGAGCAAATGATCGATTGGTTTTTCTTCCACATGTGATTAAACTCTCTGTTCGAACTCCCTCTCGAATCTGCTCTCTACCCGAACACCTTAAGCTCCAACTATAGCTCCTCCCATCTCTCCCGCTTCCTCTTGTTCCCAAAGACCGAGAGCAACACAGCAGCAAAGAGTCTCTCCCAGCATCTTCCTTTCAATCTCATGTGCACAGCTCCACGGCTCCGCACCAAACTCCCTTCCTCTAGTCTGATCTTCAACCTCACAACCTTACACAGCCCGCGTCTTCCCCTCTAACAGCCCGTAGAGCTCTCCTCTCCACTACAGCCACTCGCGCTCAAAGCCAGAGATCTACCATACATCTCACAAAAACAGGCCGATTCCTCTCCTCCCTATTCCCTCAACCCACAACACCAAACGAATCTCCCTTAGCTTGCAACTCACAAAACTCCCTTCTTCACACTTAGTGGTAGCCATCACAACTCTAACTCCAAACCCAAATTCCGAGCTCCTGCACCGATTCTTACGCTACAATCAAACTCCAGCATCAAAACTCCACTTATTCCAGCTGAACCCACACCTCTTCCTACATTTGGCCCAATAATTACAGCCCAATCACTCACTTACAGCTTCTCTACTTCTCTTGCCAAGCCCACAACATTTCTTTTGTACCACTTCAAGTAAAAGCCCATATCATATTATCTTGTATATATTTACAGCTCATCAGCCCACACTTCCCTTCTCCAGCAGCCCATACCTCCCTTCACCCTTTCTCCCCCACACAACCTGCTGCCTACTTGCACTCCCAACATCTTGCCACTCACAGAACTTCTCACCTTCATCCCACTACCTCTCCAAAACAACAACCTACAACTACAGCATCCCAAATAGCCCATCAGCCCACAAAAACTTCCTCCTAACCTCACAAGCTGTTCCCTCTACATACATTTTCCAATTGCCCAGCCATCAGCCCAATACAAACCCAAACAGCCTCCTACACATTCCAATCACCAACAAATAGAATCACCTCTCTCCCATTTCCTGTAAAATAGAGAACCCAACTCTCCACCTTCCTCTCTCTATTACTATTATTATTAGCTAAAAAAAAGAGAAAGAAGGATAGAGCAAAAAAAAAAAAGGATTAAAAAAAATGAAAGAGAGAGATTGTTGTGTTCTGACCCCTCGTTGATTTCCTCAATGTCGCAGTCATCTCTCTCACATAAGGTATAATGATTTCTAAACTTAAAAGCCTCTGAATCCTATTTTCGGAACTTACGGCGCAATGAGCAGACCACCTATGCGCGCTTTTCTTAGCGTTGTGGGAGGGAGCTCGGTGCGATGCTAGCGGCGAGGCAGGGAGCCTTTTGCACGTTTTTCTTAGTGTGGCAGGGTAAAACTTAAGTACCTGTATGTTCATTCAGGCCGACGGGAAAAATTGCAAATTTTTGCACATGTACCCTTATAACCCATGCACGCCTTTCTTAGCATGGTGGGGTGAAGACCACGGCTGCAGTGTTGCCCGACACCAATCATGCATGTCTTTCTTGACGTGGTGGGCAGGCCTAGACTCCCAAACATTCTCCTAAATAGGGGAGATATTGGGAGGCTGCCGAAATTCAGACCACAGGGAACAAGACTTAAGCAAAATGATAGGGAACTGAACTTAAACTAAATCACAGGGAACCGAATTTGAACGAAATCATAGGGAACTGAACTTTAAAATGATAAATACAATGAAAATACAAATGCTAAATAATAGTCCATGTCATTCAAATAAACATCAATGAATAAGTAGAGGATAAGCGGTGAACAAACTCTCAGTGCATATGATGACTTGCCCATAAATGATGAACAATGAAATTAAGGTAACTCGTAACATTCAACTAGTAATTCGTAGCAACACTTGCAAGCAACAATAAATGACTCATTATATGCATAACAGCTTGCATACAAATTAAAATAACAAATTTGTGGTGAATACGACTTGCCCACAAGTAGGGAGCGTAAACATGGAATGCACATAATAGTCCTGCCCACAAGCAGTATTGGAGGATTTACACTAAAGACAGTTCACTTGCAAACAACTGCTAGCGGCTCCCAATTGTCTAATATTCTCCCACGAGTAAGGGCTAAAAAAGCTTTCATTGCACGACAACCTACCAGCATAAAGTAGCAAATGACCCGTAGCAGCGCTACGACTCGCCTGCAAGCAGCGACGGAGAATTTGTAATGAAACGTGCGGATCGTTGGTAAGCAGAAGAAGGAAAACTTCTAGCACCAGGCTGTCACGCCAAATAGATCAGTTCACTTATAAATGAGGGGTGGATGACTCGTGACGCACCCCACAGCTCGTTTGAAGGCTGAAGCATGCTTCTACAGGTTAAGATGAAGAAAAATGACATCATGCAGAAGATGAAATGAGTTAAACCACATCGCCGATGCACGACAAATAAAATCTAACGCACTATTAAATGATGTCACCGGATCCACAACATTCATGCAAGCAGACAGAAAGCGTTTACATACCCTTAAATAAAAACTTGTGCCACAGGTAAACGGTTCTGATCGGGACCCTCTGACTTGGTGGTTTTGCCGCAAATAGTACCACTAAATTACGGTTATGGTTAGAGCCCGTATGTTCCTCAACAGCTCTAAATCATTGAATGAATCAATAGGATATGACCGATAGGGCACAAAGCCCTTCATTAGCCAATGTGGACTCAAATATGTCCCCTTAAGCAGACATTCACCCCAGATCTATAAAATACTCTTAGACGAAGCAACCCATGGCTGCCTATAAGGATCCTTTAGACAGATTGGGTCGACTACCTCCTCTGACTAAGTAGACTAGAGACTACGATGGCCCGAGACGATGGAACTACGAGATCTTGATAAGGTTCATCATCATTCCCCCACCATTCACTTTAAGTGCACAGTGATATAAATTTCAATTTTCAATATCAAGTTCTAATGCTACTATACGCTGGATACTAAGTATCTATTCGATGAATAGCCTTAATCGAAAGTGCTCTCTCGTTACCAGGAGGGGTAATTAACTATAGGGGCTCACGCCTATAGGAAACTTGAACTCAGATTATAAAGTCCTCGCAAAATGAGAGCGAAATGTCTCGTAATATCTTATTCAAAACCCAATATGCCTTTTGAAAATTTACCTTGGAACTTAAACTCGTTAAAACTCTCCTCGCCGATACCAAAAAAGAAAAGAAAAAGAAGGGGGTCGCGGAGAAGTCGGGGCACGAATTTTTGGAGCCCACAATCATAAAGGTCATTTAGATATTTTTCTTATCGATGAAAGTCTGAATGATAAAAATGCCTTAAGGGCTGTTTGGTTGGCTAAAAAAAGAATGCAATGTAAAGGGAATGCTTTGGTGTTGTTTGGATGATTTCAATTTACTTTTTAAAACAATAAAAAATTATCTAACAGAGGAACATTGACATAATTTTTTTAGCATAATAAAAGACTAAATCTGATGCAGGATAATGAGGGGTAGAAAAAGATTTAAAGTCAAAATTGGTGAAATTTCTTCAAATTAATTTAAACAAGTGTACCTACTAGCCGAATGCTACTAGGGTTCGTTGAATCCCACAAGAATGATGAAATTGTTTTATTTGTAAGAGTATTTCTAAATATAACTCTAAAGCTCACATTGATTATTCATAAAAGTAATAAGTATATATTGAGTTCAAGACTGAACTATAACAAATCTAGACTATTCGTAAAAGTTAACCAGGGCAACATAGAATAAAATAAACAAAGTAAACATGATTCAAGTCACAACCAAAACAACAGACCTACGCAGACTTGAATAACCTTATAATATGATCATGACAATGATGTAATAATCATGTGAAAAAAGACAGTATAAATCAGCAGCTACTTCAAAATAATACAATGCCTAAACGAGCTAGTGTTTATTGCAGAAACATTATTGGACAACAGTTACATAGCCTTAATAATTGTTATAGTTTTCCATCAAATAGTTGATGATAATATCAACAACCAAATCAACGAAATAAAAATTTTCTTACTTAAAATCATTCCATGTTTGTAGTGATACCTTTGGAGAAACACCAAATGGAATATCAAACCGTAGCTCCAAAGGCATGGATGTGGCATTCAAGAGTATAACCTGGAAACATTTGAAAGTAAGGGGTTGGACAGGAATAATCAGATCATTTGAAAAACAACAAACACCTACTGTTGAGTATAATCGAATCATCTTGCTATACTGCAGCATAGAAACCTCAAAAACCACTGGAACTACTAATCCTTTCCTATGATCATCATCAGTTTGCCTTTCCTCAGTTGTCAAACTATATTTTGAGGGATTGTCATCTCTGCCTATATCTACTATTCTTGATTGCTTATTATTAGAGAAGTTCACCTCAAAGAAGCTCAGGCCCACCAAATCCATTGACAAGGGCTTGGAAGGACAAGAAGTCCCATCAAAATGGATGGAAATCATATGATGTGATGCAGCATTAAGTTTCTTCTCAATAAGTAACTCTGACGAATGTGCTGGTCTATGTCGGAAAAATTGTTCATCAATTGTTTCTTCAACATAAATTGGAATGGAGAAACCCGGTTGGACAACACTAGGATCTTTGCTAGCCAAACTTTGAATATCTTGCGCGTTGACAAGGCCACGAGAAACATGGAACGTCAAGGGCAACGAAGTGTCGTTACAGAGAATATATGGTGCATATCTCCTAATATGTATTTTGTCGTTTGGTGGATTTCCAATATTTCCTAGACTCTCATGTACTTCAACACTCTGATTCAAGGCATCGCTAATCATTTTCTGTAACCTGAACAGAGCCTGCAAAAGGGGGTATCCGTCATTTCAAAATACAACAAAATAAAAAATAATAACAAAGGGGATATGAATGATTTCTAAGAGCTAGATCCAACATGGAAATGCAAGGGTTTAAAAAGTGGAGGGAAGACCTAGAGCAATGATTAGGACTCCTCCATTTTAATGAGGTCATAGGTTCAAATCATGGAAAAAAAGATGATGTAATGCAAGGGTGAAAGGCCGAGTGCATCAACACATCCATATGCCCATTGCACTAAAAAAAGTCTCATGCATCGACTAAAGCCTTTTTAAGAAGCTTGAAAAACATTTGCAGCTCCCAAATTCTAGAATGTAAACCTAAATCAGACAATCAACATGCCTTTTGCATAGTCCTATCCTCTATGCTCACATCCTCTCGTTTATTTTTATGGGCTTAGAAAATCACTTTGGCATGCTGTCACGGCACTTTTCGCATCTTCCATGCAAGATAATTTTTACACTCTTATATCATTTGGATGGACTAATAATAGAGAATGATCAACAATACATTTATTGATTTATTCCCCAACAGGCATAATATTCTTAAGAGTAAATAAATGCATCTAAATATTGGAAGACAGAATTGAAGCTCTTTCAACTCCTTGATGCACATACTGAAAAGAATGGAGAAGAAATTCTGGTGCAGGTGGTTATGAACAGTCACTATAGCTATGCTTCTTACAAATTAGTAGTTTATTTATATGTATTTAATTTTTTGATCACATTGTGAACACATCTTATCCAATTTTGAAGGATATTATGAAGACTAATTAAGCAAAAACACTAATAAGAAAGCCTTGGAGTCGTTAGGATTTATATAATAATAAAGTTGTTCTTAATATGATGAGAATGCATACAAGTTATGTTGAATTGATGAGGTTGGGCATCACTCATTTTACTACTTTCCTTACTCTTGCAAGCATACATAAGAAAAATAAAATTTAAGGCATATGTTTATCTTTGAAGGTTAGAATAAGTCTAAATTTTGTGCTGACTATGAAGGAAGGAAAGCAAAGGAGATCATTCTTAGGACTACATTTTGAAATGATGTGAAAGTTATAAGCCCATTAGTGACGAAGTTGAGATTATCAGATGGTCACAAGAGGCCATCTATGGCTATACTTAGGATGCAATGGGCAGGGTGACTGCTATAATTAGGGGTAAATTTAGAGGAGATGAAAAGAATTACGAACAAGTATTTGATATTATAGAAAAAAGATGGAGGTGTCAACTCCAACAGCTATTGCATCAAGCCAGCTACTATCCTAACATATATATTTTTAAGACAATAAATCTACAATACTAGCAGGAGGACAATTAATGAAAGACTTAGATGCAATTATTGGTTTGTTATAAGAAAGAAGTGTTACACCCCATTTTGACCCCTTAAGTCAACCTGGAGTGTAACAGATAAGAAGAATTCAAATAGATATATCTCTTACTAACACAAGCATGAATTACTTCTATCAGAATTGGGTGAGTAAGAAATAATCTACTTAGACTATCCCAACGCAAAAATTTTCCAGTTTTAACAATTCATCTACAAATTTCAAATTTGGAAGCACATTTAAAATACATCTAATAAAATACAGAGCTTTACTACCTTTTAAATAAAGTTTATATACCCAAAAATCTTCCTGTACAGCTTACTACTCTGACTTCCATGTACACCCAAAACTTATGTAATTAATACGATGAATGATATTATCACGATTTTGTTAAAATTTTCTATTTTGTATATTACAGATTAGGTATCTCATCACGTTCTCTAGGGTAGGATGATGAACTTGTTTTCCTAATATACCCCGACTTCTTTTCCTCTTGTAAACAACCTAAAGCAACAATTTTGCCTTAATATGAATTCTGCTAAAATTCAGGTTCTGAAAAAAATATCTTAAAAGGTTTATCTCAATTGAACTTCTCTTCATTCAACTCAAATTTCCTTCCCTCTCCCTAGCCTCCTTCCTTTCCACCCATCCTTTCCTTCTCTTTTATTTCTTACCCGATTTCAAAAAACAACCTCAACAGCCCCACTATTTCTTCCTCAACACCTCTGCTCGCACGCAGCCTGCTGCTCGAACTCCAAAGAATCGGGTGGGAGGAATGGAAAGGTATGGTTTTAGGCTGCCATTAACTTACGTAATTATATATGTTAATATAATACCTAACACCTTCTCCAGTAAAGCTTATAGCCACTCTCAGTCATTGATCTTGCACTCCATTCAATCAGCCCTATGCATGCCTATTTAGTGGAAACCAAAATTTTGCATTTAAATAAATAGCTAGAGGCTACAGTAAAAATTCCGTTAATTAAATGTTAAACCTTCAAATTCTGCCTTTGGCAAATATTTTATATCTAAAACTCATATGTGAGAAAAAATAACCCCAGAATCCATAAAATTAATCCATTAGCTCTTCATAGTTCAACTATCATTATGCCATAAAAGAGGATCCAATAAAGAACAAAGGTACAAATACCTCAATTAGTGGTTCCGTAACATTCAATTTTAGCTGGTTGGTTGAGTCCATACAAATATCTGTAGTTTTGGGTTGGCCAAATAGGATGTTTCCCGCTCCCTTTCTTACTAATGTGATTTGAAAGCTCCATGGTTCAACAAACGGCTCCCACATAACCTAGCAAAGATCTCAGTACAATTAGAAGTTTAATGAGTACCTTTGAAAGGCTAAAATTTGTACAAGAACATAACATGCTTCATCAATATTGTTGAAATTTATTTCAAGATCATGATAACATGCCTTATCAATATTATTGTAATTTATTAGAAGATCAGAAAAGCCAGAGCCCTCCAAGCTATCCTTTCTCTGGTTTAACTGAATGACCATGTTCTTTATCAGGATCTCCAGGATAGGTCCGTGGAAGCTCCACTAAAAAAAGGTAAGAAGAGTAAACAAAAATGAGAGGAAGGGTAATGATCTGAACAGAAGCAAAGAAAATAGATGAGGATGTTTAAAGAACGAAAGACAGAAGCCCTTCGTTTTCCAGACAGCAGTGTGCTGTGGGCTCAACAATGATATTAATAGTCTGACAAATTAAATAACAAAATAAAAGACAAACAAAAGCATTTCACTGAGATATCACCTAAGTAAATACAGTAGCTAGATAACATACGCAGAGCATCATTGTCTAACTTTACTAACCAATAAAATCACATACCCTTCCATCACTCAAGAGTACAGCTCCCTTCATCAATCTAACTTTAAACATTATGCAGTGTGATGGCATCTTAGAAGTTATTGATTCATGAGCTTTAAACTGATTTTGACTCCAAAATTTGAATATTTGATAAGATAACCCAACATCAGCAGAGTCTATTTGAACCTCAATAAAAATCTGCATCAATCCTTCTAGTCCTGTATGTATCTCAGATTCTAATTTAACATGAGATATACATACGAAGGGAAGTGAATAAACTTGTTGGTCTTGATCCATCTCCAATATTGATCTCATCTTTTCCATACTACATTTCAGTTTCATATGGTTTTTGCTTAGAGTTAATTCACAACATTTACTCTGCAAAGTTATCTTCACATTCCTATAAGACTTTGATTGAAAGAGTGACGCATCTTCAGCAAATGAAGCATTAAGAAAATGGCAATTTTGTTCAAGTCTAGCTTTAGGTTTTTCTGAATTTCCGTCGTTGTACCAGATGGGCAAGTAGAATGAAATCATTATGTTTCTAGATTTCATGGTCATCCGTACAGTCTCATCCAGGACATTTTCAGAGCATAAAGATGTCTCATGTTCTGGGGTATTTTGAGGTGAAGCCAGATTTTCTGTGGTTGACGATAAGGTCATGCTAAATTTTTTTTTGAAGGAACTAAGAAAAGCATATATGCCATCCCAATCTGGCATATGCAACCAAATGTCAAGGGAAGGTATAGCAAGTACAATCTCAGGCCCCCGGTCAACCCATCTGCAGAAGTTAATGACAAGGCGGAAGGTCACATCTCCATCAGAGTTGAATGATACTAATAACACATCACTGAGAAAAGAATGAAGCAGTAGACTGGAAATATCCACATTGAGGGATTTTGGTAAACCATTTCGTAATGTAGTGCAGCATTCTAGCCTCACATAAGCTTTAGCTATGGTTTCCAATGGAGAAGATTGTTTCTCACTTAAGTGAGAAAAATTTATCGATAGTGCCTTGACACATATTTTCATATTAACAAAAGACTCATCCGTCATGTCAAGAATGGTAGCAGCTTCATCTTTCCTTCTCTTCTTGAGTTGCATAAACTGTAAGACATCACATCTAAAACATTGTGATTCCTCGCCAATCAAAGAAAGCTGATCAGCAACATTCACAGTTGCTTCAAGTCCATCAATGAAGTACTTCTCTGGAAGAAAAAAAAGAAGAATTGTTAAACAAGTTAACAAATCATATTGGTCTCTGAAACAGAATTCTTTCTAAACGCATGCAATATCTGATCTACTCATAATATTGTACCTTCAACTATCAATTTACAAGTATCCACTCTCATCATGATCAAAGAGGGAAAATCAAAATTTTCAACTGAATTTTGCATCTTGCAAGGTATTCTCAGCCACAAGTCTGCGTCTAATTGCTCGATTAAGGGAATATTTTCAGTAGAGATGTATTCACAATGCTTGAATAGATAATCCGCATCATCCTTGACCGGCACTACTGACAAAGATAAGCTTCTCCCAAATACGTTGATGATATCAAGCTTGTTGGCAATGGCAATGGACATAACCACACAGTCAAAAGGAATATCCTTAAAAACCATGTCAGGACTACTAGCGGGTATAAAATTACAGTAAAATCTTGGAATATTAACTTGCAAAACAAAATCTGTATGGTTCTCCACAGGTAAAATCACTATAGAGTCAAGTATCTCAAACTTGTAAATGATATTAGATTCTTCTCTTGGGTGTTTGTCAAACTCATTACCAAAATTTGAGCACAGCTCATGTGTTTTCATACTCCCCTTAAATGTCCAATCAGGCAAGGAGAAGTACCCAATCAACATGGCTAGAAATTCAGATGTCAAGATGCAGGAGACGTGCTGTAAGCCAAAACTAATTTGAACAATCATTTCCTTTTCTTCTTTCCTTGCACGAATATTTAAAACAGGAGATATGCCTGATGAAGAAGAACCCCAAACAACCTCATGGGAGGACCAGGATGAGGAAAATAAAAGCCCGTCAGTTGACACTAGCACATCCCAACAGCTAGTCCCTTGTAATGAAATGGTAGATCTAAATTGGGGAACACTTACTGTACCCAAAATACAAGAAGAATCATGAAAATAAACTTTTACATTATTTACTTTGATATCAAGCAAAATGATATCATAACAAATAGTAATCTTATGATCCTCCATTGAAGCGCAATTTCCATTTCCCACTGTTGAATGACTCATGATTGTGGATCTTTTGTTTATGCTTGTCATGTAACTTCCAGGGCATTGTTTATCAATCACAGACATATCCTGAAATCCATTAATACTGTGTATAATTGAGGTATCAAGATTAGATGGCGAACCTGAATTTCCCATGGTCACAAAAGGAAAAGTATCCACAGAAATGCATTCTTGTAGGGACTGATCAGAAGCACAGAAATTAGAGAAGCCAAACTTAGCATACTTAATACCAACTATGTCGAAGTTGTAATCCTGATCCACTTCCAGAGAACTCACAAAAGAGGGGGAAGAAAAGTATTTATCATTAATTCTATTGAAAAATCTCACCAGCAAACCACAGATTCTCGGATAGACATGAAAATCAACTTCACACAAGAAAATACTATAATCATGTTGAACAGTATTAACCTCGACATAATTTTTCTTATAACGCAACTGAAAGCAATAGTCGCTAGATAAGTTTTCAGTACATGCAGCACATGTTAAGTTAGTGCAATCATACTCCACAGGAACATGCAAAGCTGAATTAGTAGAACAACTTCTCGCCTGGCATAAAATATACTTATCCTGCTCATGTTTCATGTTGGAAGTACCAAACATAATTGTCTCTATAAGACAACAAAGTTCATTGTATTTTCCGTCAGTAAACCTGAGAACAAGACGCTCAGAAGTATTAATGCTTTTAAAGGAAATCACAATTCATAAATGCAGTTCAAACAATCACGATAGACACCTACCTGATAGCTATCTTGTTAACGGTGCATAGGACCACAGAATCATATTCAACATCATCTTCAAGATCAACATGGATATTAAAATGGTCTAACTTCAAGGAAAATGAAAAGAAAGATGCACCAAGAACATTTGGCATATCAAACTCACTAGGACGCTGAATTCTCCATGACAGTGATACAAATCTCTTTTCTGACAACTCGTACAATCTTATAAATGAACTCAGTACTTTTTGAGAGAACCTCACACAGAGCAACGTCATTAGACAATTGACCTGCAAGAGGGAAAAGTAAAACTTGTAAAAAAAAAATCTATGAATAAAAAAAATATTACAATACTTTTCACTAAAATGAAACCTTCAGTTGTTGCATATGCAAGATCAGTAAAAATATTTTTACTAAAGAGGCAGGAAGAACACAGCTTTTAAATATTGCAGCATAAAATAAAAACAAAATCTACATGTTAGGTCAGAAATTTTGGTTGATCAAACCCTTCCAAAATATGGATAATACATGTATAAATCGCTAAAGTTTACAACATTATTTTGTATGTAAAGGGATAAAACAATTTGGTTTAGTTAATTTACTTCTAAAAGAAGTTGGTCCCTTCTTTTTAAATTCTAAATGCAATTAACCTCTCTCATCTCTCCACTATTGGTTGAAAAGCCCCCTTTCCCTTTAACAAGACAAGACCTCCATCTACTCTCTTAGCATCATCAATTAGTCTAATATCAACTATTTGAGGTTAATTTATGAATCCACTATTTGCATTCATTGTTGTTGAATGCTGCAAGAGGTGTTGAATCTATTCTTCACAAATATTTTTGAATAGCACTTATCCATGTTATCCCAGGCGTAATATATTTCCTCCCTCGTTGTTCAATTCTAAATTTATATGCACGCTTTGATGGGGACATCAAATCTTGGAGGGTTTATCACCGTATAGGCCGGAAATCTACGGCCTTGACTGAGTCTTTATATTTTTAGTTTTCATGTATTGTAGAAGATTTATGTGGTGTTATTTAATTTATTACAGTTTTACCCTCACTTGAGGGAGCTTTTGTGTTGTTTGGTCAAGGGCCGCCTTCGTATATTTTGTTCCTTTCATGTTTTGGGTGCCTATATATATATGGCCCATTATTCTCTTGTATGGATGATGAATATTTAGATATAAATTTCTGGTTATATATTTCCTCTTCTCTTGGTGAGTTGAGTTTGTGTGTGATATCCTTTGAAGAAAACGAAGAAATACCCAACAACGTGTGAGCTTTTGGTTGGTATCATCTTCCCTCTCTATCTCTTTCTTCTCCTTCCCTAGCCACCCAAACATCCTCCGACCGCTGCAGCAACTTGACGCCCACAACCAGCAGCCACCTCCCTCCCTTCCCCTCTAACCACCTCCACCTTCTCCCCAACCCATAGGCTTCCCAATTTGGCAATTAATTCACATTAATTGAGCATTTATCTCAATTAATTATGACCTTTGGAGATCCACAACCGCTTTAACTTTTCCCCTTCCCAAGCAAGCCACATCAGCCCTTTTTCTTCCCCAAGCAGCCAGCTCCCACCTCTTCACATACCAAGTTGACTTTTCCTTTCCCAAGCAGCTAGCCCCCACCTCTTCACTTATTGTTCTTAATATTTTATGAAGTTATTTTGTTGTCTTTGATGTTATCTTAGCATAAATATCTATTTGCATGACTTATTTCGCTTAGTCCTACATCACGCTTACTGGTATATTTTACATCCTTTGTTGTACATTGTAAAACCACTATTTTCAGACATTTTATCTTTAACAGATATTTCTCCAAATAATCCTCTAATATAATCATTCATTTATCTATCCTTTCTAATATTGCCACACATCAATCTTAACATCCACATTTGTGCACACTCAACTTAGCTATGAGTGACTTTTTTATTGCCCAAAACATGAATCCATACAACACAATCAAAATAATTCTAATTCTATTAAATTTAATTTTAAGTCTTTATCATATCCTCTTATTATATAATGCTACCAAGGCACTTCTCCATTTCAACAACACAATGTTATCACTAGAAGTAATATCCTCATATATTTGCATTGTTTTCGATAATAGCTCAAAGACATTTAAACATATCATGCATATGCATCACTTTTCTTAGAAGATGATATTCAACAAAGGTGGATGGGATATTTTGCTAAACTTTTTAATGAAGAATGTGAAAATACGATTGACTTTAGTGACCTTAGCACCCTAAATGAAAATCAAGATTTATGTTTTAATCGGCGTATTAGTAAAACCGAAGTTAGAGAGGCTTTAAAGAAAAGGAAGGGTGGAAAAGCTGTTGGACCTGATGATATTCCAATAGAGGTGTGGAAATGCTAAGGAGATGAAGGAATTTCTTGGCTTACTAAACTTTTTAACACTGTTTTGAAGACTAAAAAGATGCTTGATGAGTGGAGAATGAGTGTGTTAATTCCTATTTTTAAGAATAAAGGTGATGCACAAGATTGTGCGAATTATAGAGGAATTAAGTTAATGTGTCATACTTTAAAACTATGGGAGCGAGTTATGGAGCGTAGGTTGTGGCGTGATACTAATGTTTCTCAAAATCAATTTGGATTCATACCGGGTAGGTCTACTATGGAAGCCATACATTTATTGAGAGGTTTGAGGGAGAAATATAGAAAGAATAAGGAGGATCTACATATGATATTTATTGATTTAGAGAAAGCATATGATAAAGTTCCAAGAGAAGTGCTATGGAAAGTTCTTGAAAAGAAAGAAGTTAATAACGTTTATATTCAAATCATTAAAGATATGTATGCAAGAGCTATTACTTGTGTTCAAACACAAGGGGGTTTGACCAAGTATTTTCCTATTTCGGTTGGATTACATCAAGGATCAACCTTAAGCCCATATCTTTTTGCTTTAGTCATGGATGTTCTCACTAGACATTTGCAAGAGGATGTACCTTGGTGTATGCTTTTTGCTGATGATATTCTTCTTGTTGATAAGACTAGAGAGGGAGTTGAAGGTAAACTTGAATTATGGAGGTCAACTTTAGAGTCTAAAGGTTTTCGCTTGAGTAGATCTAAAACGGAATATATGGAGTGTAATTTTAGTAGTAATAGACCTAGTGAAAGGATTGTGATTTTTGGGCAATCAAGTCATTAATAAGAGTATACGTTTTAGATATCTTGGATCTATTGTTCATAGTGATGGTGAAATAGATGGGATATTATCAGCATAATTCAAGTTGGATGGTTGAAGTGGAGGAAGGCATCGGGCTTGTTGTGTGATAGAAAAGTCCCTCTCAAACTTAAGGGTGTTGGCTCAAGAAAAATGGCACGAATGCACGAATCCCTCTTTGTAGATGTATGATTCTATTCCCTTAAGTCAGATTGTAGTTAACCAGATTTCCCTTAAGAGTAGTGTCAGGGTTTAAAGATCTGGGGTTCTTACTTCCCATGAGTGCAAGCACTCATAGTTAATTACCCCTCTTAATATGTAAGAGAGAACTCTCGATTAAGGATGAATAAATTTTAGTTAATTTTAGTCTCAATTATGGGAAAAATGGAGGTAAACCCGATCAAGATCCCATGGTTCCGTCGTCCCGGGTTTACCGTAGATTTCAGTTTACCAACACTAACAATAATTGATTGTAGTGTCCAAAGAATCTGATTAGCAGCCATGGGTTGCCTCCTCTCAGGGATCCCGAGTAAACTGAAGTGATTAATTGTGATATTTTAGTTTTAAATTTGTTTGGATTTAAGGTTTACATCTATTAGAATACCCAGAAGTTGATTTAGTTTAGGATTTTATAACTTCATTTAGTAGTTACATAGAAGTTTGGATTGGAGCGGGTCTTATGGATTCTTTTAAAAGTAGCCCAAGTGTTTAGATTTAGGTTGGGACTTACAACTTTCGTAGAAAGTAGCCCGAAGATTTGATTTGGAATGGGGCTTACTGCTCTATTTATGAGTTACCCAAAGATGGCTCTTACAACCTAACTATACAGTAAGGCTGCCCGAGGGTTTTAATTGTTTGGGTAGATTTTATGATTTCCCTTAGGAAATTGCCTGAAAAGCGGGTCTTACAACTTAATCCTTTAGACTAAGATGCCCAATGTTTTGAATTTAATTGTTTGGATTTTAGGATCATTGCAATTTACTTTAGCAATTTTTCAAAAGTATGGGTTTTACGACTTCACTTAGAAGTTACCTGATAGCAGGTCTTACAACCTAATTCTATAAACTAGGATGCCCACGAATTTTGTGTGTTTTGTAGAAGATCTTACGATAGAAATTCCACATGCTTTTGACATGAGATTAGTATCATAATTACTATATTTCAAAGCATTATTTAAAGATGAAACTCTCTCTTGAAGCTTTAATTTTTCAACAAGAGATGTCCGTGTGATTATATTTGGATAGGCACTTATGACTTTCATTAGAAAGTAGCTCAGTTAGTGGGACTTACAGCCTCTACTAAGGGTAGCCCGAAAATTTTGGTTGGATAGGTCTTATTTCTTTCTTAGAAGTTGCCTAATGATGGGTCTTACGACCTAGCCCGGTAAGCTAAGTGGCCCGAATTGTGGGTCTTACAACCAAGCCCTATAGACTAGGATGTCCGAGTGAGGGGTCTAGGTTTGTGTTATCACCTAAAAATCTCCTTCAAAGGTCGGACTTACAGCTTCTATTAGAAGTTGCCGGTGTTTTAAATTGGGGGTTAGGGGATAGGGGTTAGGTCAATTTTACCTAAAACTTTCCCTTAGGGTCTGGCTTACTGCTTTCTTTTGAAAGCTGCCAAGTAGTGGGTCTTATAACCAAGTTCTTATAAACAAGACTGCCCAGGGATTTTTTGAATTTCATTGTGTGTTTTGTTGAGAGGATGTCAGTTGTTGAGGATTTGTTACTTGGAGAGTTTGAGAGGTTTATGGGTTGGGTTGAGTTTGTGACTTTGACACTTGCGTCAGTGTTTTAGTTGTTTTGTGCTCGTAGTCTTTTTCCTACTACAGTAGTCTCATACTTTACTTTAGCACTGATGTGTTAATTTTTTTTTACACACTCCCAGTACTTTGCTTGTAGTAGCTAGATTTACTATATTTTTTTTAGCATTGATTTTTATTTGTGACATGCTAATTTTTGTTTGTTTGTTTGCAGGTACATAATACTTGCAGCAGTCCAGAAAGCCTACAGATAGCAGCAGGTCTTCAACAGTTGTTTTTTTTTAAAAAATCATCCATTTCATTTCATTTCAATTTTTTTTAATTATTTTTCATTTTTTCATTTTTTTCATCATTATTATAATAAGAAATTTTTTTATCTCGTTATATATACATAAATATATATAAATATATTATATGTATATATATTAACAAAAAGAGGGAGAGAAGGGGGCTGTTGGGCTCGGCTAAGACACTTGGGTTCAACAGTGGGTTCGACAGAGGAGCATAGTCGAACAGTAACAAAGGAGCCGAAGGAACCACTCGTATAATCTCTATACCTCCTGTAAAGCAACGAATCCGAACAGCAATGAAGGGGCCGAGAGATGACCCGTGCAATCTCTCCCCTCCTGCGAAGCAAGTAAGTCGGACATCAATAAGGAGCTGAGGAAGCGACGCGTGCAATCTCTGCACTTCCTACGGAGCAACAAAGTCGAACCGCAACGAAGGAGCCAAAGGAGCTACCGCGCAATCTCTACCTCCCGCAAAGCAACGAAGCCGAACAGCAACGAGGGGCCGAAGAAGCAAAGCCGGACAACCACTAAGGAATCAAAGAAGCGGCCCGTGCAATCTCTCTTCCTCCCGCGAAATAGAAGTCGGACAACAAAAAAGGATCCGCAGAAGCAACGCGTGCAATCTCCACCTCCTGCGAAGTAACACAGCCGAACAACACCGACGAATAGAGAAGATGAAAAGCGAGCACTAGATGCCTCTTACGCAACAACGAAGTCGAACAACAATGTCAAAGTCGAAGGAGCAGAAGAAGCGATGGTAAAGCGAGTGTTAGTTTTTTTTTTTTTTTTGTTTCTTTCTCTCCTTCTTTTATTGATTGAACTGTCGAGTGGGAGTTATGGGAGTGAAGGATCGCTTCGTTTGGCGACCAATTGCCAGTGGTGGGGCCGGATCAAATTCATGAAGAGATACATCTCTTCGATGTATATATATATATTATTTCATTTTACTTCTTTTTTTTGAGTCAACAAAGGGAAAATTCTATAAGATGGTGGTGAGACCTGCAATGCTTTATGGTGCCGAATGTTGGCCATTAAAAGAGAAGCATAATACTAAGTTAAGTGTTGCAGAGATGAGGATGCTCAGGTGGATGAGTGGATTTACCCTTAGAGATAGGATACAAAATGAGCATATACGTGAAAAGGTTGGAGTAGCTCCAGCGGAAGATAAGATTAGAGAGAGTCGCCTTAGATGGTTTGGTCACATAAAATAGCAGCCTTCCGATGACCCGGTTAGGAAAGTAGAGGTATTAGATTTGACTTATGTTAAGAAGGGTAGAGGTAGACCTAAAAAGACTTGGTTAGAAAATATTAGAAATGATCTTTCTTTATTAGATTTAAATGAGAATTTGACTTTTAACATGACAATGGAGAAAAAGGAATCATGTAGCCGATCCCACGTAGTGGGACAAAGGCTTGATATTGTTGTTGTTGTATGCATATGTATCACTTTATCTTTTATTGATACCAAATGATAATTGTTAATATCACAAATTGAGATTGTATATCATATACTCAATCTTTGTTCAACTAGTTCTATATTCTTTGCAAATGCCTCACAAAGCTTTCAAACTCCCTATGCCTATTTCTGATCATCTTATCTTCAATAGATGTTACTAAAAAAAGATCTTTTAAGATAATTATTCCTCAATTTATATTTCCTAATTTTGCCACATATCAATTTTAAAATTCTTATTTCCACACATTTAAATTAACTATGAGTGACTTTCTTATTGCGCAAAACTTAAATATTTGTTTAGCTAGTTCCATATTCTTTGTAAATGCCTCATAAAGCTTTCAAGCTCCCAAGGTTTATTGCTGATCATCTTATCTTCAATAGATCGTACTAAAAAAATGATCCTTTAAGATAATTATTCTTCAATTTATCTTTCCTAATTTTGCTACATATCCATCTTTAAATTCTTATTTCCAGACATTTAAATTAACTACAAGTGCCTTTCTTATAGTGCATAACTTAAATCTACACAGCACAGTCGAACTAATTGCGATTCTATAAAGCTTACCTTAAAGATTACATAATATCATCTTATGTAATAATTCCACTAAGGCACTTATTCATTTTAACAACCCAATCTTAACTATAGAAGTTATAACCTCATATGTATTCACATTATTTTGAATGATAGATTTAAGATACTTGTATTTATCACCACTTCTACAAATTACTAAATAATAATTGTTAATATCACACCAACTTAAGCTACATATGATATCTTTGATTTCATTCTACTAACTCTATGTTCTTTGCAATTTTGTTCTAAATATATGATCTCAATGAAGATCTGTGATTGTAATTTTATCATAATTAGAAACTCTTTAATCTCTTACTAGAATCTTTAATAATAGTTAACACTACATACATATCTTTAATAACTTCAATACACCCTTAATGAATCTTTTTCCATAATGTTCACTGAATCAATGCTAGTGAAATTCGATCACATGCATTCTCAAATAAAAATCATATAAGGACCATTTATTTGTTCTCTGTACTTTTCTATTAATTATCTTAACATAATAGTTACTTTCATGGTAGATTTTCCTGACATGTACCAAATATATTCATGAAATCAATATAATTTTTAAGTTTATCTTCCATGTATTCTCTCTCCATCATTCAATTTTTTAGTACGTCGCTTAGTATATTTTATTTTTTTGGATAATCATATATTTATGAATTTTAATTAGTGAATTTTGAGTGAGTTTAGATATTATTTTCTTACATAATTTTCCATATCATTTTATAAATAAAATGTGCCAACTTGTAAGAACCTTAAATCTAAAGAATCACATAGGATATCCAGGGTTTAAGTAGGGATGATGGAGAAAACAAAAGCAAGAACGACCACACGAATAATGAGATCAAAGAGGACAAAAAATTTATTATGGAATAATTTCACAGAAGATTTGTTCTCTTTACAGTTGATTTCTTCAATTTGATTTTTAAGTTTCATTCGCTATATTTTTTGATGCAAAATAGTGCTTGAATATATAATTATACTTTTAATGTTATAGAATGTTGCAATGTCATAAATTAAAGGAGAATTATTATGATTAATACATGAATTAATGTAATGTGATGAAGCAATATTTAAATATTAAACATAATCTGAGATAAGTTTTATCCAAGTCAAAGTCAAGTCATTTTCACATCATCACGATGAGAACTCAATCTTATTTGGCCAACTATTAAAGAGGCCTTAAGATAATATAAGAAGTGTTTCATCTTCCAAAAGAACTACTATCAAGAGATTACCAGCCCACTTGATTCCAAGGAGTTATCATGCTTTGAAATAAGTTTTCATGTATACATTCATGTGACGAACTGCTTTTTCATTTTATAAGTGATGTCTTTAATTCTTAGGTTTTGTAATGTCTATTTTATGACGAACTCCATAGGAAAATCATATTTCTCTTGAATTAAAATTCAAATTTTAAAAACTATTTCTTTTCCTTGATGTTCTTTTTGGTGATAGCACCCAAAACTCTTAGTTTGGTGGCTAGAATTCCCCTCTTTAGTGAGAGATTGTATCTTTTGATTTTATCATATTTCATATAAATTTTCTTACTTTCTTCTTTTCTTTCCCTTTATTGATCTCAAGTTTCACATTCAATTCTCACACTCCACCAAATTATTAAAAAAAAACACCAAAGCCACCCAAAATCTATGCTAACCCAGCTAGCTGACTTTTTTTCACTCTCCACACCAAAACCTCTACATAACTACAATAAAACACTCCCAAAATTTATTCCTAACATTACAAGCTTTCAAAAGAGTACTTATACCCCCTGCAACTCACATTAAGCTACTCACAACATCAGCCAACAAAAAATAATCGAAATCCAAGCCTTCACCTCTTCAACTTATAGGCCTTATCCACCCTTTCATCTTTCATCTCCCAAAGCCCACAAGCCCTCAAATCAATCCTAATACATTCCCCTACACATCTATCACAAAATAAAAATAATCACCACCAAATTCCACCTAAAATACCACCATATTCATTGTATCATTTTATATCTGAGCAATGTAATTGTATGATTTGAGGGTCTCTGATGAGGACATCCACACTTGGAAAGTCTACCGGAGACGTGGCCGTCGATCTACGGCCACGATCGAGTCTTTATATTTTTGAGTTTAATTATGTCTTTGTTTTCTTTAGTTACCGTCGTACCCTTACTTATGAGTGTTTTGATTGTAAGCCCTTGAGGGCATGTTTGTCTTTTGTTGGTCTTTTGTTTAAGGCTATTTAAAAGCCTCCTTTGTATTGATTTGAGGTAATGAATGATTATTATAATTTCAGCATATTGCATTCTTATGTGAGCTTGAGAGCTTGAGAGCTTGGAGAGATCCTTTGGAGAAGGAAGTGCATCACCCACCAACTTCGATGTGTCGGGTTCGTGGTTTTAGATCTTAGCTCCTCCCTCTCTTCCTCTTCTCCTCCCCAAAACCGATCCCCTCCCCTTACCCAAACCCACGGCCCAACCCTTCCCCCCCCCCTCCACCGCCGGCCAACCACCTCCCCACCCTCACCTAGCCGCCGGCCCACTAGCCACCTCCCCTTCCCTCCCACTTGAATTACTTTCCTAAATTAAGTTGGGTATTATTAGGAAGGAATTCAAAATTCAAATTCAATTCAAATTTGAATTAAAACTTTCCAAAATTAACTCAATCTATTTTAGGAAAGGTTGTCTAATTAATTCCAAATTGAATTTAAATTTTAATTGGATTAATTAGAACCTTCTTAATTTACTTACCCTAAATTAGGAAACCCCTAATTAAGCCCCATCCCCCCTCTCCCCTTCCTATAGCCGCCGGCCCCTTACCCCTAGTCCGCCCCTATCTCCCCCTCTCTCTCTCCAATCTTCTCCCTTGCCTTATTTTCATTTTGCCTATTCTAGTTCCCACCCAATTTCAAAATCTGAAGATAATTTCAGATTTAGAACTTGGAATCTCTCCTAAAACCCTAACCCTAACTCCCCTACCCGCCCCCTCTCTTGGCCGACCCCTTCCCCTCCTCTTTTCCCTTGGATTTCAAGAGAAACTCTTCCTCCCTCTCAATAATACTTCAAGGCCAGCAAAGGGAAATCGAATCCCACCATCCTCCGGCCTACTCGCTATGAATGGAAGCTCGCCCTTGGGATTCGGGCTTGGTGCTAGATGATCAAGACAACATCGACATACTCCGCTCCCCCTTCTTCGACGTAGGGTTTGACTACGAAACCACCGTCGAGGAATACTTTGGGCGGATCCACATTCCTCTAGTTGATACGATCGACGACCAAAGGTTCAAAGGAAGGTGGACTATCGTCGGTCGCTTCACGCCCGCCACCATTGCGCCAACATCTCCCTTCAAGGACTGCATCCATCGTCTTCTACCACTCATCGCCGGTCTCATTAGCAAATCAAAGGACTTCCTCTGGCGACGATTTTTCACCACCTACGGTTGACCTTTCTTTCCTATTTCAATTAATTCGTTGCTCTCTAACTTTGTGAATGATGACAGAAGCGCAAAAGGATCGTTCTGCTTAAGCCTGCTAAAGCCTAGTAAACGTAGGGTTTATTGAGTGTACTTTCTTGCTATTAAATCTCATTGTTAATCAAGGGATTACGAATGAACGTTTACTATGTGAGCATTAATTTAATTTTCTAATCTATCTTGTTTGTACTAGTCTTTACGTGTAGTTTAGCCTAAACGCAAGCATCTCTCTTCTGTTTTATCTTTTCGTTTCTCTTGCTAGTAAATTTAATCAAGTAATGTTCTTTAATAAGTTGTGCAAGTCGTAGTTTTCATCCTAAAAGCATCATAGTCCTGCATCATCTGGTATCAGAGCATGGTTAACCTAGGATTGCATTCTAGAAATCACCCTAGGTTGTTACCTTGCTAGTCTATTTATTTTTGCATGCATCGCATCCTTAAGTTTATTAAAAAAAAATTCAATTTTGTTTGCTGTCCTTTAAATTTCTGCATGCATTTAGTGTGTTATAAAGTCTTTTCTTTGGTATGTAAGTGCTGCCCTTAACCCTTTAACCTTGCTAGTTGATTAGGAGACTTAACACCTTAGCACAGAGTGCTGTCCCCAAGTTTCCTACAGCAGTTAGCGACATTTTAGGTATATTTCCTGCACTTACACTTGCTGTCCACTCCTAATTGTCACCCCAAACCCTCACTAGTACTTAGCGATGGATCCCGAACAACTTGGAAGGACTTTAGACCTGTTGGTAGGTCAAATGAGTGCTATTAGCCAACAATTAAAGGAAAACCAAGCTGATCTCGCTGAATTCCGTAGGACCACCACCGATCGTCTTGACACAATAGAGCATGGTAGGACTCACCCTATCCCTTACACTCCTTCAAGACCTCCCTCTATGTATGGGGACGATCCTTTTATGGATGAGGGGCACACTCGAGTTCCTCATCGAGTTCCCCACCATAGACAAGAGCACCACCACGACCCTGATCTTCCCCTGATGAAAAACATCAAGGTCGATGCACCCACTTTCGATGGTACCCTAGATCCCCAGCTCTTTCTGGACTGGATCAAAGGTATGGACAGTTTCTTTAGGTGGTATGATATCTCCGAGGCTAGGAAAGTCAGTTTCGCCAGTATGAAACTCATTGGTAGGGCTAGTCAGTTCTGGTCTAACTTAGAAAGCCTTAGGGAGTCTCGCAATGAGTACCCCATCACTGATTGGTTGTCGATGAAGCGTGAGCTTAAACAGAAGTACCTCCCTCCCTCGTACTTCCCTAGACTCTTAGATAGGTGGCATAGACTGACTCAGGGTAGTAAACCCGTCAAGGATTACATCGCCTCTTTCGATGATTTTCTGATTCGTTGCAAAGGGGAGACCTCCACTACCCCCGCGCAGATTCTATCCATGTTTCGTACCGGATTACGAGAGGACCTTCGCAACGAACTGTTCGCCCGAAATGTCACAACCTTAGAAAGTGCGTATAGTTTAGTACTTGACTTAGAGGAGAGTCGATCCCAACATTCTAACCGTCATCACGACTCTAGACCCTCCTACAGACCGTCTGGTAGTTCCACCCCGCACTCTTCTACTGCCCGACCTACTCCGGGTAGTAGCGTTCGACCTCCTACGAGTTCCCCTGCACCCCGACCTGATTTTAGGAGTAAGCCTCCCTCCCCGGATGGCCCTCGGACCAGTCCCGGGACCAAATGTTTTCGTTGCCAAGGGTATGGGCATATCGCTTCCCAGTGCTCCAGTCCCTACAAAGTTTCCATCATCGAGGAAATCACTGAGGAGGAGCTTGAACCCGAGGTCGATCAAGTTCACCAAGTTGAAGAAGAAGGTGATTTCTTCGAGGAGGACGAGGACACCACCGTCCTCCATTGCCTTCAGAAGTTGGACACATCTCCCATCTGCGTGGTAAGATGTGCGCTGTCACACCCTGTCACCTCCGATGACTGGCGTAGGACTTCTATCTTTCACACCTACACCAAAATCAAAGATAAAAACTGTAAGGTCATCGTAGATAGTGGCAGTTGCATCAATGCTGTCTCTTCTAGCATGGTGTCCAAATTAGGCCTTTCTGCCGTTCCTCACCCCAGTCCGTATAAGGTAGCTTGGGTCAACTCCACTGCCTTGGAGGTGAAAGAACGAAGTCTCGTACCTATCTCCTTTGCCACCTATAAGGAGAACGTATGGTGCGATGTTCTGATTATGGATGTCGGACAAATTCTTTTGGGGCGACCATGGATTTTTGATAATGATGTCCACATCTACGGGCGTTCGAACACCTGCGTATTCGAACATGCGGGTAAAAAGATTAAACTTGTACCATCACAGCCCCGGGTCAAGGAAGAACCTAAGCCCCACCCCCTTAAGTCCAAGAAAGGACTAAACCTGGTCACCGCCAAGGTTCTGGACTCTGAGGTCACTCGTGGTGCACCTCTATACGCTTTAGTGGGTCGTGAGATTCCCACCGAATCTGATGACCCCATCCCTCAAGAAGTCCAACCTATCTTAAGACAATTTGCTGATGTCTTCCCAGATGACCTCCCTGATCAGTTACCTCCTCTTCGAGACATTCAGCATGCCATAGACTTAGTTCCTGGAGCCTCCCTCCCGAACCTGCCACACTATCGCATGAACCCCACGGAGCATGCCGAACTTAAAAAGCAGGTAGACGAATTACTGCAGCGAGGCTTCATTAAGGAAAGTCTTAGTCCCTGCGCGGTGCCGGCCCTTCTCACCCCTAAGAAGGACGGATCTTGGAGAATGTGTGTTGATAGTCGTGCTATCAACAAAATCACCGTCAAATATCGATTTCCCATTCCTAGATTGGACGACATGCTGGATATGATGACGGGTGCCACCCTCTTTTCCAAGATCGATCTTAAGAGTGGATACCACCAGATCCGAATCCGACCGGGTGATGAATGGAAAACTGCTTTCAAGACCAAGGACGGTCTTTATGAGTGGATGGTCATGCCTTTTGGGTTGAGTAATGCCCCAAGCACCTTTATGAGAATTATGACCCAAGTGCTGCGTCCTTTTATGGGAAAGTTTGTCGTTGTTTACTTTGACGACATTCTTATTTATAGTCATTCTATAGAACAACACCTTGACCACCTTAAACAAGTCTGCTCTGTTTTAAGGAAGGAGCAGTTATACGCTAACCCCAAGAAGTGTACTTTCCTCGTAGATCGAGTCATCTTTCTAGGGTTTATCGTATCGGCTCGCGGGGTTTCTGCTGACCCCGAGAAGGTAAAAGCCATAGTTGAGTGGCCCCTTCCTCAGAACATCCGGGAAGTCCGCAGCTTCCACGGATTGGCCACCTTCTATAGGAGATTCATACGAAATTTCAGCACCATCGTATCTCCTATCACTGATTGCCTTAAAAAGGGTGATTTCCATTGGACCCCGGCCGCCACCAGAGCTTTCGAGGACATTAAGAAAAGAATGGTGGAGGCCCCAGTAATGAGACTTCCTGACTTCTCCAAAGTCTTCGAAGTGACCTGCGACGCTTCTGGGGTCGGAATCGGAGGAGTCCTTTCCCAGGAAGGTCATCCTGTAGCGTACTTCAGTGAGAAACTGAATGATATTCGGCAGCGATATTCCACTTACGATAAGGAATTCTATGCCGTGATCCAATCCCTCCGCTATTGGCGACATTACTTGCTCCCGCAAGAATTCGTCATTTTCTCGGATCACGAAGCTTTGCGTTACATCAACTCCCAGAAGAAGTTGAATGCACGCCACGGTCGTTGGGTGGAATTCCTTCAAGAGTACACTTATACCCTTAGACATAAGGCAGGAGTTGAGAATAAAGCTGCCGATGCCCTCAGTCGTCGCATGATGACCACCACTGAGTTGAGGACCGAAGTCGTGGGTTTTGACCAAATTAGGAAAGATTATCTAGACTGCCCCGACTTCAAAGAAACATACACTCTCTTGTCCACAGGAAGCACGCGCCTTGTGGACGATTTCCTTCTGGAGGACGGATATCTTTTTAAAGCTCAAAAGCTTTGCGTACCGAGCACCTCCTTAAGGGATTTTCTGGTCTGGGAACTCCACGCCGAAGGCCTCGCCGGGCATTTCGGCCGAGATAAAACTATCGAGTCCGTGGAGTATCGCTTCTTTTGGCCCAGCCTGAAGAGGGATGTTGGTAGACTGGTTAGCCGATGTCACACGTGTCAGCTAGCCAAGCAGCGTAAGCAGAACACCGGTCTGTACACTCCATTGCCTGTCCCTAGTTGTCCTTGGCAGGACATTAGTATGGATTTCATTTTGGGCCTGCCAAAGACTCTCCGCAAAAATGATGCCATCTGTGTCGTAGTCGATAGGTTTTCCAAGATGGCTCATTTTATAGCTTGTTCCAAAACCTCCGACGCCTCCCATATTGCCAAACTTTACTTCATTGAAATTGTCCGTCTGCACGGCCTACCTAAAACCATTGTGTCTGATAGGGACGTTAAGTTCACTAGCTACTTTTGGAAGACCCTTTGGATGAAATTAGGTACGAAGTTACAATTCTCTACTGCCTTTCACCCACAAACCGATGGTCAGACCGAGATAGTTAATAGGAGCGTAGGTAATCTGTTAAGGTCTTTGGTTGGGGAACACGTTAAGGATTGGGATTCTATCTTACCCACTGCTGAGTTTGCTTATAACAATTCTATTAACCGAACCACTGGCCTAAGTCCTTCTGAGATTGTGTACGGGTACAAACCTAGGCAACCTTTAGATCTCATTCCTATGTGTTCTAGGTATAGGATCTCTGAGTCTGCATCTTCATTTGCATCACATTTGCATGAACTTCATAAGGAAATTGCACAACAAATTGAAAAGAGCAATACTGAGTATAAATTACGTGCCGATGTGAAACGAAAATTTAAAACTTTTGAGGTTGGTGATTCCGTGATGGTGCGGATTCGTCCGGAACGGTTCCCACAAGGAACGGTTAAGAAACTGCATGCCAAAAGCGCTGGCCCATTCAAAATACTTAAAAAAATCAATGATAATGCTTATGTAGTAGACCTCCCTGAAGAGTTCAACATCAATCCCTCTTTTAACATAGAAGATCTAGTGGCATATGAAGGTCCGGATTTCAATCCGCCAAACCCACTGAGACAACAGCCTTGTGTGACCCCACCTTGTGAGATCCCTAACCTACCTCCACTCCCAGATATTCCTAAATCACCCATAGCAGATAAAGTAGACACGATCTTGAGCGACGAAATCATCTCTACAAAAGAAGGGGGACGACGAAGATATTTGATCAGGTGGAAAGGTAAACCCGAGTCGGAGGATACTTGGTTGGACCGTGATGAGTTACAGCAGCTGGATCCGGATGCATTAGAGTTCTACGACAGCACCAGAGATACTTACTCGACGGAGTCGAGCTTTCTTCCACCCCGGGAGAATGATGAGGACATCCACACTTGGAAAGTCTACCGGAGACGTGGCCGTCGATCTACGGCCACGATCGAGTCTTTATATTTTTGAGTTTAATTATGTCTTTGTTTTCTTTAGTTACCGTCGTACCCTTACTTATGAGTGTTTTGATTGTAAGCCCTTGAGGGCATGTTTGTCTTTTGTTGGTCTTTTGTTTAAGGCTATTTAAAAGCCTCCTTTGTATTGATTTGAGGTAATGAATGATTATTATAATTTCAGCATATTGCATTCTTATGTGAGCTTGAGAGCTTGAGAGCTTGGAGAGATCCTTTGGAGAAGGAAGTGCATCACCCACCAACTTCGATGTGTCGGGTTCGTGGTTTTAGATCTTAGCTCCTCCCTCTCTTCCTCTTCTCCTCCCCAAAACCGATCCCCTCCCCTTACCCAAACCCACGGCCCAACCCTTCCCCCCCCCTCCACCGCCGGCCAACCACCTCCCCACCCTCACCTAGCCGCCGGCCCACTAGCCACCTCCCCTTCCCTCCCACTTGAATTACTTTCCTAAATTAAGTTGGGTATTATTAGGAAGGAATTCAAAATTCAAATTCAATTCAAATTTGAATTAAAACTTTCCAAAATTAACTCAATCTATTTTAGGAAAGGTTGTCTAATTAATTCCAAATTGAATTTAAATTTTAATTGGATTAATTAGAACCTTCTTAATTTACTTACCCTAAATTAGGAAACCCCTAATTAAGCCCCATCCCCCCTCTCCCCTTCCTATAGCCGCCGGCCCCTTACCCCTAGTCCGCCCCTATCTCCCCCTCTCTCTCTCCAATCTTCTCCCTTGCCTTATTTTCATTTTGCCTATTCTAGTTCCCACCCAATTTCAAAATCTGAAGATAATTTCAGATTTAGAACTTGGAATCTCTCCTAAAACCCTAACCCTAACTCCCCTACCCGCCCCCTCTCTTGGCCGACCCCTTCCCCTCCTCTTTTCCCTTGGATTTCAAGAGAAACTCTTCCTCCCTCTCAATAATACTTCAAGGCCAGCAAAGGGAAATCGAATCCCACCATCCTCCGGCCTACTCGCTATGAATGGAAGCTCGCCCTTGGGATTCGGGCTTGGTGCTAGATGATCAAGACAACATCGACATACTCCGCTCCCCCTTCTTCGACGTAGGGTTTGACTACGAAACCACCGTCGAGGAATACTTTGGGCGGATCCACATTCCTCTAGTTGATACGATCGACGACCAAAGGTTCAAAGGAAGGTGGACTATCGTCGGTCGCTTCACGCCCGCCACCATTGCGCCAACATCTCCCTTCAAGGACTGCATCCATCGTCTTCTACCACTCATCGCCGGTCTCATTAGCAAATCAAAGGACTTCCTCTGGCGACGATTTTTCACCACCTACGGTTGACCTTTCTTTCCTATTTCAATTAATTCGTTGCTCTCTAACTTTGTGAATGATGACAGAAGCGCAAAAGGATCGTTCTGCTTAAGCCTGCTAAAGCCTAGTAAACGTAGGGTTTATTGAGTGTACTTTCTTGCTATTAAATCTCATTGTTAATCAAGGGATTACGAATGAACGTTTACTATGTGAGCATTAATTTAATTTTCTAATCTATCTTGTTTGTACTAGTCTTTACGTGTAGTTTAGCCTAAACGCAAGCATCTCTCTTCTGTTTTATCTTTTCGTTTCTCTTGCTAGTAAATTTAATCAAGTAATGTTCTTTAATAAGTTGTGCAAGTCGTAGTTTTCATCCTAAAAGCATCATAGTCCTGCATCAGTCTCCCTATGGTGGGCTTGGATACCGTACAATTACAATCATTATTGAAATCCCTTTCTCCAACATCCACTATTTTCCATTCAATTATTAATATGACACTAGTATAAAAGAAGTTAAAAAAATAAATGGAGGGATTTGCCAAAATTTCGAAGGAGTTAACAAGGTAATTGCTAAGCATATGGGGTGCATTTGGCTAGTCTATTACGGCCAAAGTTGATACTATTCCCATTGACCATGGCTAGGAAAAAGGCCATTAAGGCCACAGAATAAGAGAATGGGGAGAGGTTAGACAACTGCGGGCCTTGGAGATCCATCGTTAGAAGGTTCCAATGTATATGGGTCTGAAAGAAAGCAAACCATCCTGCATGACTCTATGGTTTGACCCAAAAGTGTTTGCTCTGAGGAGATCTCTTGCTAAAACAACCTTGTTAAATAGGGGTAAATTTTTATAAAAGCCCTCGAGACATGCAATTTAGCCAATCTTTTTAGCTAAAATCATAGAAACTAGCCAAAAGGTCCCATTCGAAGAAAAAAGTCACAAGATTAAAAGGCTCACAACACCAATGTATAAATGTCTCATTTTATCAACCAGTTAAGTTTAAAGAATACAGAGTGAATCTTAGGCTTGAGTTTGACTATATCTCTTGATCCATTATATTGAAGGGTAGAGGTTTAATACAAAATGATTTTGACAATAGAACGAAAGATCCATCTCCACAAGTTTAAGAAATCCAAGTGTGCCATAGGAAGAGCCAACCATGTGAATCGAACAAGGCCCCCTAAAGGGTTCAGAAAAGAAATGTAGAGATAAACACTTGATATGGATGGCCTTTTTGCATTTTTAATTGTGCAACAGGTATGAGAGAAAGATTAAGATGATGTTGAAAAGATTGCATACATAAAGAACATGCTCACCCACCTTTTATATGAATGAATGAGCATCAAGTAGTAGATGCGATGCTATGAACCTGTCATTGGAATGAAGCTATGTGCCACTCAACATTTTATGAGAGGAAGCACAAAGACTACAAAGGTTACATTTTACAATGATCGATGCTATAGAAGGAATTCTAAAAAACTTAACTATGGATTAGGAGAAATTTAAATTAATTGTTTATTATTTTAGCATTATCACTAAAAACTTGCACTTTTAGGATATGCGTTGTTATTACTAAGAAATAAAAATGATGCCCCATTCGACAAATGTCAAAGATAATGTGAATGGTGGAAACTCGTTCTCTCGAGAGAACCAAGATTGAGCATACGACTTTGAGTTTTTGAAAGAGGAAAAAAGAACGTTGGGATGTGTTATAATTGGATTACTCAACGAAGAGATAGAGAGAGAAATCATAATACACGGTTGGGATACAAGTTTATAATAATTCAATTTGCAAAACTCTGCCACTTTCAAGGAAACCAAGAAGAAATATTTACCATCTAAGATGCTTTGAGTACTAGTATCGAGATATCAAGAAATTGCCTTTTAGAGAAGATCAAATAAATAAATAAATAAATGAAAATCATAATAAGAAGTTTTACGCTTGAAAAAAAAAAAATGAAAAAGAGCTATTTCAATAACATGGAAAGAAAAAGAGAAAAAAAGACTATAGAGCCTACAAGTTTAGAGAGAGTTTTTACTGCAGGTATCAATCTCGAATGCCTTTGTAAAATTTGCGTGCATGTGTGAGTGCCCATGTGAGTTTGCGAGCATATACGTTTGTAACCCCATAAATGAGCTAAGTTGTAGATAGTAGACTCAACATTATGCAGTTGGGAACAACAAAGATGTCCATCTACAGAGGTTATGATAGTAGTGTTTAACATTGCACACAAGCATTATTGAGTGACCAATGGGCTTGGTGTGTGGAAGGATTTCAAAACATAGAATCATGAGGTAAGTACATCAAATGAGGCATTGTAGCCGATTAGAAAAAATAAGATAGTGAGTCAAGTGAAAACTCACAGCTGGCCGACTATGACGAACACTGGAAAAAGAGTGTTCCTGACATCTTAGCATCATTGATGATCATATGAGATCTTAAAATATCATAAAGATCTAAGTCAAATAATTAAGAACCATATTAGCAAACAGATTGTGAAAATTCCAAGTTTTGAATTTAATATGATTAATAATTGTCAGTAAGGCTTGGTAGTTTGAATGATATTTTGCATTAAATGATTTTGGAGGAGGTGCCAAGGGTGTGCCCAAGAAGATAAACAACTTGGGTAGACTACTAAGGAGAAAATTATCTTTCTAGAGGGGGGGAAAAGTCTTGAGAGACATTCCTAAGAGAGAAGCACATAAATGGGTCACGATAATGTTCCTAACAGTTCTCAAAAATGTGCTAAAAGCATATCTAACTAGAGCAATTAAGAATTTGACTTCATGTCTAATGAGGTTGTTCTACTGTTCCCATAATTAGAAAGGGAATGCCCCAAGAAGGCAACAAGCAGAGCAAAGCACTGCGACTAAGCCTTGCCAAGTCGTCACTAGAGGAGTGCAATATTAGAGGTGAAGATACAACTGTAAAAGACCAAAAAACCACCCTTCCCCAACTATTATCACCAAGGGGGATTGAGCGCAAACAACAAAAACATATGGATCATGTTGAGGGCATTAAACAAATTTAAGGAAACTTTCACACAATAGATGATGATGATCCAAGACGTATAGTTCTGAGATATGATTAAGCCTGTAATTGTGAGCAAGTCGATAGAGATATCACAGGCTCCTCCAACTTCTACCACTTTCAAGACAGATTGGCTAGAGCATACATGATGGATGCATAAAAAAGGATAGAATTGATAAGACTAAGTAGCTACAACAAAAAGAAGATGTTGCTACCCTACTCAGTAAGATGGGTGATCAATTTAAAAAGTTGTACAGTTTGAAAGGCTTTGCTAAAAACTAGAGGCACAAGCTAGAGTGCATTAAGGGCAAGAAGTGGCTACAAGGTCTCGAAAAAACTCAATTTCTTCAAAAAAAAATGAGAGCAAAATTGACAGAACAAGGAATTTACATTGTTGTGTGGCTCAACATCTCCATCATGGTGAGAATGCACAATTCGATTGCACCTCATGGATAGCTCGAGAGTGATCAACATCACCAGAGCCCTTAGTAGGTCATAGCCAATGGTCCAGAACTCATCTCCGAGGTCATCCAAATGAACACCTATATGCTCAAGATAGAAGGAGAAGTGGATCCCCTTGATCCAAGGGTAGTTATCATAAAAATGAATAAGCAATTTGAAGATTAATCAGAAGTAATGATAGAATGTAACTCCATAATAGTTTGTTTGAAATGTTGTGATTGATTCATATGTTTTTCCTATTGGCAAATTGCTTAGCTGAAGTGATATGATGAAATTTGGTTCTTAGGATGGACATTCAAGGAGTGTGTTAAGAAATTGGACTATGTAGGTCAAATCACCTAAGCCAAGAGGATGATCGCTCCCAAGAGAAATTTTGAGATCCTAAGAAAGACCTCAAGAGTTATGTAAAACCTAAAAATTCGACGATCGTAGGCCTCGCACGCATCTCGATGCGTCACGATGAAATTTAAGTGAAAAATTGAAGTTGTCGGATTACAACGAAAATAATTTTATAAAATTCTACGCAAAATTCCGAGAAATTTGATATAAAGAACATATAGTCAATTTCGCTTAATTTTGAAATTAAAATTAATAGAAGTTCATTAATGCCCAAATTGCCCTTATTAAGTAAAGAAGAGGAGAGATTTTAAGTGAGGGTATTGGGGTCATTTGGAATTCCTTCTCACTAAATAAACAAAACCGACTCCCCTCCCCCCTCATTCGGCCGAACTGAACGCAAGCAAGGGGGCGGAAGCGGAAGGGAGAGGCAACATGGGAGGCTAGGGCGCGGCTCCGGCGACACTTTTCCGGCGAAAAATTTAGGGGAAATCGAAGAGGAGGTCAAGGGAAGAAGAAGGTATGTTTTAGAATTCCGTTTTCTCTTCTCAATCTCAAGATTTTTGCAAAAGGAATTTCTAGGGTTTTTCCAAAATGTGATTTTTTGTTCCAATTTTCTTTATGAAATTAATAGAGAAGATGTAGGGAGGTATTTTAACGGTAAAAATGAAATGTTTTCCCAAAATTGTGAGATCGAAAAATTTTAGGGTTTTGCCGAAACTTGAAATTTCTTTACGAAATCAATAGGGGAAGTTTAGGGAAGTATTTTAACGGTAGAAAATGAATTTCACTAAATTCTAATGAGTTTTGAAAAAATTAGGGTTTTTCCTAAAAATCAAATTTTCTTAAAGTGCTTTCACAAAAATGATTTCTAAGGGTCTTAGGAAGGTTCCTAATGCAAAATTTTGAGTTTTTGTAAGAAATTTTATTTTTCATAATTTTCTATTTAATTAAATCCGAAAATTTAGATTTATTTAATTAATATTCCTTAAGTGTCGTAAGGTAAAATTTAGAGGAAAAATGATGGGTTTGAACTTAGGATTTAAATTTAGCCTTAATGAAGATTAAATCTTGTGACACGTCTCTTTTGTAAATGTTCTTAGGTCGAGACTATTAAGGTGAAAGAGCTGTGTCAAATTGACACTTTGAGAAAATACCATGCTTGTAAGAGAGGTAGGTACTTGTATTTATTGTAAGTTCATGTTGCTCACATATTTCTTTTATGCAAACATTTCAAATTTTAATTGTCAGTAAATTGCTAAATAATGTTTTCATGACTATGGCTATATCAATTGTTAATCCCTTGCATCTTTCTTTTATTGAAACAAATGTGATAATTAGTATTTAGCGGAATGTTTAAGATATCTGGAATTAGTAGAAAAGCATCGTACACGAATCAATTATGCTTTGTATACGACTCACTGATTTAATGAAACAATTTAATTTTTGAGCATGAGATAGTTCTAAACAACCACGCATGAAGTTATGAATGACTTAAGATTATGCTTATTGTATTTGCATGTGTATGTTGATCCGGAATACCAAATGGTAAAGGGACTCATCGGAGTCATTGGTAAAGGGACTCTTTGGAGTCAAACGGTAAAGGGGTTCTTCGGAGCCAAATGGTAAAGGAATGGCCAAATCTTGACTGGGTACCTGATTAGTACCAAAACTCTGGTATTTTCGGGACGGGTGTATTGCATCATAATCATCTATTGCATTTTTATGAAATGATATGAATGACAGATTAAGAAAGTAATGTTATGTTTCAAATGGTAAAGGTTATGAATGTTTAAAAGAGAAAAATTATGTATTGCGTCAAGAAATGCTTGCATTTGAAAATGTTATATAATATGACTGATATCCCTTATGATCTTTTGAATGCTTTACATCGCAAGTAAAAGATTTTATGTTTTTGTTGCATGAATTTATGCTAAATACATGTTACCTATTGAGTGTAAACTCACCCTGGTTGTGGGATTTATTTTCAGGAGATAAGTGATGGCTACGAGACGGCAGTACACCTACAGTCGTAGAGGGCCTCAGGAAGAAAGGTTCTTATATGGTTATTTATGTTGAGTCTGTATTGTGTTTAAGGTTTGAGTGGTGAACTTAGTTGTTATTGATGTGAACTCAGATGTTGTTTATGTTTAAGTTTAAATTTATGTTTATGTTCTCTTGGTTGGATATTGTTGATGAAGTTTGAACAATTTTATGTTGGAAGTTTTAGTGGCTCTTTCTTGTGTTGGATGAAATTTTATATTCATGTTATTTGTAAATTGCAAGTCTTATTGTTTTGATAGTTGATGTTCCTCCGTACGACCTTTTGTTCCCGCCCCGTTAATTTGGGCTAGCCGGGCCGGGTCGTGACAAGTTAAGGCTCAAGAATTCCCAAGAAAGGAGTGATAATATGAAATTTAAATGCATTTCATTTACAAAAATATGAAATGCTTTTATCAATATCATAGCATGCTATGCACGGTCGATATTTGCCTTGATCTTGCAAAAATTTTTATAATGATGGTGAAGCAACGTTGCATTTAATGCAGTGTCTTCAATTTTTGAGTTTCTTACTCACGCCCTTAGAGCTTTGGAGCCTAATAAATAAGAGTCAGGCTTTCTTCTTCATTTTCCTTTATGGGAACTTAAGTTGATCTCATTCGATTTCTTCCTAAGAGTTTTCCCCAATGCTTACAAAGAAGAGGTCAACCATCGAGGCTTTTGAGCAAGCTCCTCCAACCCCCATTTTCATGAGATAGTTTGTTGGCATGAACTCTATGGAGAGTTTAACCAACACTAACATCCTTGAGAAGTTGAAGGTGAAGCACCACATCCTTATGGGTTACATCTTCAGGTTCCCTAAAAAGGAAGAAATGCTCAACATAATAAATAGTGGAAAGGAGACCTACCTTATCAAACAGTACTTCAAGGACAATCACACATGAATTTTGACATGAAGCATGCCCCTCAAAGCAATTCAGAACGGATTAAATTAGCACTCAATTTTACATAGTTCAAATGAAATAAAGACCAAATAAGTTCAAATTGGCATGTCATGCACATAAAGGCCTTGGATATCAAGATCACTTGAATTGAGGTTCAAATGGCTCTATTTCTGCTAAGCTAATTAGAGACCACGTAAACTAAATCAGATCAAAAATGCTCCATTTCATTTCAGATAATCTACCATTTCACGAGGCATTCATCTCAACAATACTCCTTTTAGCAAGGATACTTATCAATGTAAATATAATAACAACATTATTTATTAGACTTATTGAAGAGATAATAAGCCTTTTCAAAATTTTTATGCAAATATACTAAAAAATTTTGATCCATCTCCACCAATGTGCTCATGAGATCTTCTCCTATGATGTGGTATTTTGAGGGGTAAAAACAAGATGATATACATCCCTAATGATGATTGTCATTAGCTATCATCATTACACACACACTCACGATTGCCAGCTTGGACCTATTGCTGATAACTTCAGTCGCTCGGACAGGGATAACCCAAGTGAAGCATTATCTAATTATAATTTGATCAATAAGAACTACAAATAAAGTTCTACAATCTCCATCATTAGTTGTAAATAACTACAAATAAAATTCTAAAAAATGACCAAAATATCCTGAAATCCATATATATAACTCCGTATTAATTCATTTGGAAGAGTTTAATTTTGGAGATAACATTGAATCCTCCAAAAAAAATTTAAGATAGGTTCAAATCCATCACAATTGTCTACCAGATCCATCACCTTCAACAAATTTTTCGCATGTCACCAAGTTACAACATATTAGCTCATCTAAATATTGCCAATAGTGTCCATGACCGCCATGTTGGTTCAAAAGTCATCACTGCCTCAAGGCTCATGATTCTACCACCTTCAGATCCACTACAACGCTAGTCTTCTCAATCAAACACAATAATTATCCTCACACTAGCAGTGGTCCGCACCTTCAAAACCACCACTGCTACCGCTATAATCACCTTAGGCCATAGACATCTCAATTAGGTTAGCATAATTTATTCCTCCAATCAACCCTACAACTTTAAGCCCACCGCATTCATCACTACTTTGCAATAGCCACTACATTCTACCTCATTACCAATGTCACCTAGTGCCAACCGCAATCAAAATCACAATCAATATTTCATCCATCAATACTATCACCATCAATATCAACCATAACTAGACATCATAACCATCAAAATCCCTGCAACAACACTGTAAGCTCCTTTTGAAAGATTGGATAGACATCCTCAGCTTTGTTCCAAGATGATAAAATCATTCAACAAATCAAAACCCCATAATTTTCCATTTTTTACTTTATTTCACATAAAAATATTGTATCCTTCTTGTCACTAATATAATTGTGTTTGAGATAGAGTAAACTAAGTCAAATGAAATCAATCATTATTCCCCAGCTCAATTCATTGACACAATTATTATTATTTAGCAATTAACATTCACTTAGCTAGCTAATTTGTTCAAGTCTGGCTACACAGATGTAATTTCAACCATACATGTACCACAAGCACAATTAAGTACAAGAATTAATACAACTAGATTTTAAAGTGAAGGAAGAAAAACAAATTATCTCAAATTTCAGAAGAGTAAAGCCTCCATAATATATATAATTAAAAGAGGATTTATAAGCAAAACTTACACATCATACACAATTAAAAGAAGATTTATAAGCAAAATTATACAAAGCTTCCACGAAAGGAAAATTTTCATGAATTGTTAAGGTGGAAAAAGCCTTAGTCTAACGAATGGATCCACATCTTTGACTACCTTTAATAATAGAAAGGACGACCTGGTCACTTTACTAGTACCCAATTTCAAGAGTCATAAAAAGTTAAAACGTAGTACTTAAAATCAAATAAAAAAAAGAGAATCAAGAGAATGAAATATCAAACCCAAAATTTTGTTTTCTAATGATGCGAAGATCTTTAGGTTAATATATAAAAACTTTCTCGCATATTTGTTTAGAATTTTATTTAGTAATTATTTTATATTAAAATTAATACAACATATACAAAATAATACATTTAAAAATATAAATATGTAAAATAAAACAAAAAGAAATATCAATATGAAATAATTTGAGCAACTTGGCGTTTGGTGTTGATGATGATGAGATGAGAGAAATCAAAATAGCGCGTTAGTGAATTGATAAGAGATCTAACAATTTATGTAACATAAGTGAGTTATCTAGGAGTCTGACATAGGGCTTTGATGTTTTGCGGGTTTTTAAGAGAGGAACCCGATTGAAAGGGCTTAACCCTTAAGAGATTAAAAGAAGAATAATCCTGCCATTCATTTATTTTTTTAAATAAATAGAAAATTTATTTATAATTGGGTAGATTTAATAAACTGATAATTTAATATAACTTATATTAGGGGGCTATCACCTCTCTAACAAGATGCAAAAGATCAGCACAAAAAAATCCTTTCAAAATACTGGTTCAATCAAGACCACCAATATTAACTAGAAATAAATAGTTACTACTATGGGAATACTAGTGGCAAGCAAATATCATTAAGATCCTATTAAGCTTGAACAATATCTTAAGCATCATATCTGTATTTATGAGTTCTTTCCTATTTGGCAGCCCAAAAAACATACTTTCAAAATCCATAGCAATAATAACAAGTAATGCTGTCTATGATAAAAGAAAAAATTCAAACAAAAATTACCTCAACTGGTTTCAGTACCGGTTCATCCAAGAAAATGCATAAACGAACTTCAAAAATTGGGTTACATTTTTCAAGAACTGAGACAACTACTGGAAAACTGGGCATGGACAATTTCACCTGCAATATTTCACAATGATAACTTGTTTATAATGGTGAACACAGTAAGATTTAAGACTACAAAATCAAACTGGGGAACCCTTACTTCAGAAGCTGTCAATCCAACCTCAATTTGGTCATAAAAATCTTGAAGCTGAAAATTGAGTATGCCATTATCCATGATGTCCCTCACGCAAGACGTGAGTTCATAATCATAAGATGGACTGTTTTCTAGCAAGTTCGGAACCCTTTCAAATTTAGGCATGGATTTGATGAAAAGACCTTCCGATTCCAAAAGCTGCATAAGCAATTTGGATAAATAAGCAAACAGCAGTCACGCATTTATGACTGACACCCATTTCATACAAAGTATTAGCATTAAAGATAAAACAAAAACAGCATCCGTATGATTAAAGAATACATTTCAAGTTAAAATTGTGCAGAATATTTAAAATGTCCGGACCAAAAGATAACAAAGAAAATGAACCGAAAGAACAATATTAGCATGCATAGTTATATCAAATGTACTTTTCACAATAAAATGACTTCAACAGATGCATAGCTACCGGTCTTCAGCGTTCTTTCCATAACTTATATTTTGTTATTGCATTTTCTCCATTCTCTAATTCAATGAGAAGGGTCTAGCTGCAGCTTTCGTATATAAAAAGGATGCATAGCTATCAATTGAATTCTATTCTGGCTGCATCTTTTCACCCCTTGGCCCAACTAAGCATCACCCATGACGTCTTGCTGATCTACCCCATGGTTAGAAGGTTTAAGGCCATGATTAGTGAAAGATGAGAGAGAAGATACGAATAAAGCTCATTACAGCCTAAACTTTCATGTACGTTAGCTCAAGATGAGCATGTGAAGCATAAAGATATAGTTGGATAGAATCAAGACAGTTGAACATGCAAAAGTGTCACAGAGAACAAGACTTGTCCATCTGAAAGCAACTTGAGATACTTGACCCACGTTGACACAGTCAGGTCATTCGTCATGCGGATGGTGGTTTTTGCACCTTCTCTATCAAACTGCTTTTCCTTCCTCTTCATTGCACCTCTTATTATCTACTAGGAGTGGTCTGAATTTTTCCATGGAAAAATTATCTTAAAAAAGTAGGACAGGACTACTTGCTAGGCAACTAGCTGCAAAGCCCGTTTATTGAAAGAAATCTTGGTGCAAGGGCAGAGGGGAACATTTAGGGTCGTGGTTCACTTATTAGTAGTTACACCAACCATACCAATTTGCATTGCAAGTTCCCTAAATAAAATTGCCTGAGTTAAGATCTGAATCTTCTAAAGACTTGGCAGTGCAAAAATACACGCATCCAAAATAGAGTGTTCACTCATGCTTCGGATGAGATACAGCATACTGAGTATTTTACTTTCACAATATGATGATAAAGTTATAAACAAATGATAGTCGTCTAAAATTAAAGTTTCGTTCCAAGAACAACGTATGGATGAGTCAATTTTTTAGTTTCAGTTTAGATAAGAATACCTAATCGATTGATCTTTGGACAAAAGGCAAAGAAGAGAAAAAAAAATGTGGGATGGACATCTAAGAAAAACGTTGATTCCAAGATATTCACTGACCTTTGGATTTGTCATGAGTTGGAATCTCAATCCTTTTAACCCATCATTTACCTTGAGAGCGTAGTCGTTCTTCATAGGGGACTAACTCTTCATAAAGCAACAAAAAGGAGTTGATCCGGGCTACATAAAGTTGAGCCAAACAAAATTTCAAATCTTTTACATCCTCATCATTTTAAGCTGACTTTTATTTATGTGGTATAATAAAGACCATTTAGCTAACTTTGTTCATATTCTTCATAATCAACCAAAAGGAGTCGAACTAGGCTATAAAAGAGCTAAAACGAACCAGTTTTCAAGCCCCTATCTTTATTTTTGGCATTCTTATTTTAAGGCTTATTTTTCTTTATAAAAAGGGCTAGCTGTATGGATTTTTTAGTTTGATAATTGATAAATGAAATTGATCGCTTGTTCTCCATTTATTCAATATGTGTGCATAAAGTTCATCAACTCCTCCCTAAGTTACGTTCATGGAGTTTTCCTTCATCTTCCCCTCTTCATCTTCCTGAAGTTTTCACAGCCCTTCTTATTGTAATCCTTCACCATCAATTTATATCATAGCATGCACTATTCTAAATCACATTTCGTCCAGATCAAATGATAACTGTCCCGGAAGATTTTATCAGCATTTGGTGTTCTGTAGAAAAGCGGCAGAAGAACAATTTTTTGCTCATCTTACAGAAAAATTACTCAATTATACATAGTTTGACAGTTAAAACTTAAATTACACTCGTTTTCCTTATTTATTCTCACAACATGACAGTCATGAGTAAAAATAAAGGGTAATCTTATTTAAGGACAATTACGTATTCCTAAAAATGCACAATGTTAAATAAATAGATAAAAAACAAAACTCATATATACCATAATGGAAGGCTCTGCATCTTCATTCACGAAAGGAAATTTTATGACGAAACTATGGAGAACGACATCCCATTTAATTTTCCTAGAATTATGTGATACATACCTACAAGATGAAAGTAGAAGCACGGACAATCATCAAAATAGAAATTGGAGGGTAACACAAGCAAAGAGAGTTCAAGGTCAAACTTACTCAGCTTTAAATAATAGTCTATCCTTGAAATCTTTGAATCCATTAAGAGAAAGTAATACCTGCAATTTAAAAATATGTTTTATAGGATTAAAACAAGAAAAATATTGTAAAATTTTCATATTAACACAAATGTGCGGGCACATAGGAAAAAATAATTAGAGAAAAATGAGAAAGTATGACAAAAGTTTAAATTTGCACCTTAGGTCTGACCAGAAGTCTTGTTGAAAGGGATGGATCACAAAAGATAAACTCAAAAAAATCAAAGCAAATTGAATACAGCTGTTTGCAAACAAAGTCAGAAGATAAGACACTAAGAGACCTGAACGGTACTTTATTGCCAACTGTAAAGGCTGAGAACTAGAATTTATAACATTTAGATGCAAGTTCACAGCAGCAGGCTGACGGCATCAGTATTATTCTTTTTATATTATATAACTAACTGAAATAACCTCATAAGGTGAGATTATTAAAGAAAAAGTTCACATTATCATACTTCTAATATTATGCATAGAAGCTATCCATCAACAAAATAATGACACGAATAGATTATCATTAGTTTTGTTTTTTTCTCGTTAATATTGCAATCATATTAAAGCTCAACCAAAAGAAGTGATTCTGCTACTTATTTTCATGTGCCTACAAATACTTTGGTAAAAAAGATCCCCATAGAGAAACCTTCGCAATAGATACAACACAGTACTTACCATCAACCCTTGATAATTTTCAGATTTTACTGAAACTAAACTCCAAACCATATAGTATTAAAAAGCTTACCATGTCTAATAAAAAATCACCATGGATAACTTACTATATTGACATGGTAAAGATCCTTCGGTCAATTTAGACAGACTAACTCTGTTAACTAAGTAGATCCATGACAACTCAGGATGACAGAATTATGAAATCTTGATTAGATTAATCATCATTCTCCCACAATCCGTTTAAAGTTAATGATGGTAAATTTTCTCAATCCTAAACCAACATTACTGCAACTATAAGCTAAATATTTACCCCTAATCGAAAGTTATCTCATATCACCAAGAGGGGTAATTAACCATAGTCTTGCAACTATGAGGAAGTTCAAGCCATATCATAAAACATTTACAAAATGAGGCGAAATCTGTAGGTAATGTCTTTTCTAAAGTTAATATGTTTTCTAAAAATTTGACTTGGAAGAGTTGGGACCACACTTCTAGAAGAGTTGAGTGCAAATTTTCAAAGCCCACAAATCTAAAGTGGGCCGCCCAGTCTATAGGGAAACATTATAAGTCGCACACATTTATATGTCCAATCCTCCACATTGCAAAGATTGGAGTCACAAGACTCAAGCCCCTAGACAAGTATCCACACAAATGTGGTCACAATCAAAGAATGATTTTAAAATTTTGCTCTAAGCCAGATCCAACAAGCTCATATCACCATAGTTAGGGAACAAAACATTTTATCTTGAAAGTCGTCAAATATTTTGTTTTGCGTTCGCATAAGGTTGCTAAAGCCTTTAACAAAGAAAATTCATTTCAAAATGCAATCTCACGAGGCCATCTCACCTGTACAATAGGCCATAAGTTTAGCCTTTAGACATACCTGATTCTTTATATATGAGGGTAGAGTCGATAAGGTCTATGATGCAAGAAATATTTAAATAAACTCAATGGTACACCGCCTATAACCTAATACTGTGTAAGCAAGAAAAAAGAGTCGATAAAGTTCAAATCAATACAATACAATCATTTAAATGCCCTAATAATGACAGTGTTGATAGAAAATCTCAATTAAAGGTAATCCAATTACTAAAATGCCCTCAAATTCCAAAATATAATATTTCGGACTCAAATCCAGATGAACATACAAAAAAACAAAAAAGCAAAATTACAAACCTTAAATACTAAGCAATAAGTGGCCACCCAAGCTTAAGCAATTGCCCATCCATTCTCCGCAATATTTCCCCAAATGTAACAAAACCACAATCTAAACTCACAAAGAGCCAATGTAATATCAAGTGTATTCCTATACTCGCTTTTAATAATCTCACACTAGTAAAAGCATAGCACCTGTCCTCAGACCAACTAATTTTGCCATGAAATGACATCACTAAATTACATTTACACTCAAGCTCTCTCACCGGATGGTTTGTCGCAAATTGACACCATTAAATTAAGATCACAATCAAAGCCAAACCCAACAGCTCTGCTGGGCGGGAGACAACAAAGCAGGGAGGGGGGGATTCAGTCTTAGTAGGTCTAGGTGTAAATTTTCAAAACCCACAAATTTCTAGCACCTCTATTAAGAGATTTCTATCATTTACTTGCATATGCAAATGCTTCTTCTTCTTCTTCACTTTCTAAAAGGGCATTTAGCTTCTCATCCTCTCCTTGCTCTTGTAGTTGATGCCCTTCAACTAGAGCAATAAGTGCAGCCCCACATTGTCTATGCTGATAGGCACATGTACTAGACTATTCATTAATAAGGTCTATCATATAGACAACTTCAATCTCAATTGTTTCCTCCTCTTTCATACAAATATTCATGCGATGCCTCCACTCTTTCACGATTTTATGAACTCTTGCTAATAAGGTTTCATTGAGGCTGAGATGAAGATGCTCAAGTGGATGAGTGGATTCAGTCTTATAGATAGAATGCGAAACAAGTGTATACGTGAAAAGGTTGGAGTGGCAGATAAGATTAGGGAGAGTAGACTTAGATGGTTTGGTCGCATAAAACGTTGGCCTTCTAATGACCCGATTAGGAGAGTAGATGTATTAGATTTGGCTTATGTTAAGAAAGGTAGAGGCAGACCTAAAAAGAGGAAATAAAATATTAAATATTACATTTTTTATTAGATTTAAATGAGAATTTGACTCTTAATAGGACACAATGAAGAAAAAGGATTCATGTAGCCAATCCCATATAGTGGGATAAAGGCTTGATGTTGTTGTAGTTGTCGTTGGTGACAAGGTTTCATGTTTATTTTGAGAGGAGGGGTCTGAAGTTGGTGTTGGGCCAAAAATAATTGGCTCGGTTTACCAGTGGAACTATTCTGATTCTCAATTCTCAAACTTATTCTTAGAAATATGATTGTCACCAATTCTAGGGTTTGTTGTACAATTGAATGCTCAGTTAACAATTCTTAAGCTCCAAGTTCAGCATTGTTCCTTCTTCTATCTTCAAGATAGCCTTCATTCAGATAAGAAATCTTCAACGTCATGTGTTCCTGCTACAAACAACTTGCTTGGTATGGTGATAGTATTTATAGGTACTAGAGACTTTGTAACTAAAAATAGTCCTCTTTATGGCAATCGATTCCACATGAGTCAGCTTGTCAAATACAGAGATTCTCTTTTCTGGAATTTCAATAGCAACAGCTTCAACAGGCACCTAACATGACATTGAATAGGTATAACAATGACAATGGTAATAGCAATCAAGATTTTCAAACCATCAAATTGGATGGTAGCTCACATTTCTCCAATGTTGAAAAGCTCCTCCTTGTTATGCTTTCTTCATGACAGTAGGGCTTTCCCAATTTTATTCAAATTTGCCACCAAATCATGGATAAGGAATGATTGGTAATGCAGCACTAGGACATATTCTTCTTCTTGGAACATTCAAGAACTTACCATGCAATCAAAGAATGCAGACATCCTCGCCTGATAAATTTTTAGATTCCATTGAGCTTGAAGTATAACTTTGTCAAGTACATCCCTCTCTTCAATTTGTAGATAAATATTCAGCTCCTAAGTGAGTTCATATAGGACATCTAGTTGAAGTGAGGACAACTCGATTTCAAGAGGCAAGGCTGCTTCAAATCCGAACACTAAGACATAATGAGTAGCTTTAGTTGGCATCTTATAAGCAGTATAACATACCTATAATTCATTAATCATTTTGATGTGTCATTCTGTTTTGTTCTTGGCAAGAATTTTCTTATCAAAGTTGACTAATGTCTTATAGAAAGTTTATGTCAAGCCATTTGCTCTTAGATTGAAGATTGATGAATATCACCAATTAATTTTCTAATGATTGATATATATATATATATATATATATATATATATATATATATATATATATATAGTTTTCAAAAATGCTCTGTCGTCTTTAGATTATATGGATTGGTATAAATTCAACGAAGAGAGAAACCCAAAACTCTGCATATGGGAGTAGGTAAACAAGGCCTGTAATGCAATGGATATCCAAATGAACTCAAAAGAAATGCAAAGACATGAACCCGAACCTCTACTTGCAAGTGGGCAAATTTAACAATGTTCCAAGCAATCAACATATGTCAACTACCCTATGATCGGTGCATTTATGGTGCATTATAATTGAGGGGGTTTATTTTAAAAAAAAAATTAAGCTCTCAAGTTGCTCCTTGCAAATCAAATATTGCGAACAGCCCACCCCAACGATAGCCATGTTGTTAAAAAATCTCAACCGGAGGGGATCTCTATAATCAAAATAGCCTCAAAGTTTAAATTTAAAAAAAAATTTGGGCTTGAATCTCAATAAAAATATAACAATTCCCCTTAAAGGATACAACTGTTGGCTCAAGAAAAACAGCATGAATGCATGAATCCCACTTTGCAACTATAGGAATCCATTTTCTTTAAGTCAGATTGTAATTAACCAGATTTTCCCTGAGGGTAGTATCAGGGTTTAATTAGATCTGGGGTCCTTACTTCCCATGAGCGCAAATACTCATAATTAATTACCCATCTTAACATGTAAGAGAGAACTCTCGATTAAGGATGAATAAATTTTAGGGAATTTTAGTCTCAATGATGAGAAAAATGGAGGTAAACCCGATCAAGATCCCATGATTCCGTCGTTCCAGGTATACCGTAGGTTTCAGTCTACCAACACTAACAATCATTGATCGTAGTGTCATGAGAATCTGATTAGCAGCTATTGGTTGCCTCCTCTAAAGGATCCCGAGTAGACTAAGGTGAAATTTTGTTGGAGGTTTTGGGGTTTACATCTATTAGAATACCCAAAAGTTAATTGAGTTTGGGATTTATAACTTCGTTTAGAAGTGACCCAGGAGTTTGAATTGAAGCGGGTCTTACGGCTTCTTTTGGATGTAGCCCAGGTATTTTGAACTTGAGTCGGGACTTACGGCTTTCATAGAAAGTAGCCCAATTAATGGGGACTTAAGACCCTACTAAAGGTGGCCCGAAAATTTTGGTTGTATAGGTCTTATGGCTTCCTTAAAAGTTGCCTAAGACCTAGCCCTATAAGCTAAGTGGCCCAAGTGATGGGTCTTACAACCTAACCCTATAGACTAGGATGCCCGGGTGAGGGTGATGAGGACATCCGACAGTGAAAATTTATCAGAGGAGGAGCCGAAGATCGAAACGGCCATGATTGTACCACTTTATTTTAAGTTATTATTTGTATTATGATTTATTTATGCAATTTTGTATTTTTACCCTCACTTAAGGGAGTAGGCCTATATAACCCCAAGGGGCACTTTTGTCATTTGTTTTATTATTGTATTTTGACTATTTATAGCTCCCTCTTCTTTTTGAGGGGATGAATGATTATTAAGAGAAAATTCTGCACTTTGTTCTTAAGAGTTTTGAGAGTTAAAGTTCCTAGGTGAGGACAACGTACTACCCACCAGCCGCAGGAAGAGTCCGAGCTCGTGGTTTGAAGTCCCTAGGCGAGGGAAAAGTATTACCAATCAACCACAAGAAGCATCTGGGCTTGTGGTTTATCTTCTCCATCAACTCCCTCTCCTTCTTCTCCCCTAGCCGCCATCTTCATCTCGCTCTGATACCATTCCCCTTCCCTCAGTCCTTCCCCACCTCTCGGCCCAACCACCTCCACCAAGCCGCCAGCCTCCACTTTCCCCAACCTTTGACCAAACCCTTCCCCTACCCAACTACTGGCCCCACTACCTTCCTAACCGCCAACCACCATCCCACCCTCCTCTTGGCTCCAAAATTTTAAAAACCAAGCATTCATTACTTTCCTAATTCAAATTTTTGTAAATTTGAAAAATCGAAAGATTTCAAATTTAAATAATTTTGAATTTGAAATCTCTTCCCTAAAAGAAAAGAGTTATGTTAGGAAAGCTCCTCCAATCATGCTATTTTAAATTCAAATAGATAATTATTATGATTTCTTTCACTAATTAATATTCTAAGATTGGCAAGTCATTAAACACCCCACCTCTCCCCTTTGATTTCAAATTTTAAATTTCAAACGCATAGTTACTACTTTCCATAATTAGCGCATTTTAAATTAGGAAGGGTTTCAAATCAGATTTTAATTTATTTAAAATCTGAAATCCCTTTCTTAAAATAACATAAGCTATATTAGGAAACCTTCCCCAATCATGCCAATTTGAATTTAATGGGAGATTGGCCTTAATTTTCCCTCCCATAATTGATAGCCTAGGATTGGAAAGTCATAAAACACTCCAATCAATTCCCATCAAAGGGGCAAGCCCCTCCCTCTCTCCCTTTCCCCTTTTGCTCCTCCCAATTAAGTCTCTAAATTAATTACTCCAAATTAACTTCAGATTTAGGATTTGATTTAATTCCTATTTCCTTAATTGAGAGATCATAATTGGCAACTCTATTAAATCAATAATCCCACCCCAATCATGGCTAGCATGGTTCTACATCAGAGGGGTCTAGGATTATGTTATTACCTAAACATTTCCCTCAAAAGTCGGACTTACAACTTCTATTAGAAGTTGCCAATGAAATTTTAGGAATTTATTGTTCCATTTAATAAATATATATTTAGTGAAAGGATTGCCGATAAGATTTATTACTGCTAGAAGAAATCTATTGGATTCAGATTAGTTAGAGCATAGCTTCAACACTTTACTCCCTCGATACCAGTGTTAGTGTCTTATTTTGTACTTATAGTTTGTTTTTACTACAGTAGTCTGTTACTCTACTTTAGCTGTCACAACCCAACCCGAACAGGACAGGTCCTATCGCATTGAGCTGTGATAGGCAAATGCACATTTTTTAAAATTGAGATGTGCATAATGTGCCTTACCTCGAGACGACTTTCCCAACTGCTCCGACGGACGAAAACGGCCCGAAGTCGCCCACAAACAGGATTTTGGTTTCTCTCACTTCTCTTTTCTCTTATTTTTTTCGCCCAAACCCATTTTTGTTCTCTGTTAAGGGAAAGAAAATGAAAGCTTATATAAATAGATCGTGGAATGAGATATTATTAAAATATATTAAAATATTATAATTATTTTATATTAAAATATTAATTTTATTCAAATTCTTTTATATCTTAAAATTCGAAAATCTAAAAATTACAAAAAAATATTCATAATTTAGCTAATCATATTTAAAACACTGGTGAAATTGGTTTGCAAAATAGACACCTGATAGTCCTTAAAACCCCACTTATACCGATAGGTGTCAATTTCTTAAGAAATTTCAATAGTGCCCAAAAATTATAAAAAAATTAGAAAAGCTAAAACACAACATTATAAATATTCCGGCAAAGACGGTTTGTGATTTGGACTTATTATGACTCCAAAAATAAATATTGACTGTTCTAGGTCAAAATTCTTATAAGAAAATTTTGGAATTTCACAATAGCACTGTCGTTTGTTTGTTTCTACCTACTCTCAGCACTGTTGCTTAACCTGCTTTTTCAGTATTTTGCTTGCAGTAGCCAGATTTATTATTCTTCCAGCATTGATTTTTATTTGTGATGTGCTAACTCTTATTTGTTTGTTTGCAGATGTGTAGTACTTGCAGTAATTCAATGAGTTCACACTTCACAGATGCAGGAGTCATTGTAGAGTGTGTACATAAAGAATCTTGAGAGTTAGTGTTGTTTTTATGTTGAGAGTTGAAAGCTTTTATTCTGTGACTTGGGATTTTTTTTTTAGAGTTGGTTGAGAGTGTTGAGTGGGTTGAGTTGTTTGTACAGTGTTTCGAGAGTTGTTCTGTACTTGTTTGAGTTGATAGAGTTGTTTGTCAAGAGCTTGAATATGTCTGATTAGTGGAAATATTGATTTCTTGCAACATGTCTATAAAGATGAAATTACAAAGAAATTTTATCATATAAATGTGGGTTTGTGTTTCCAACAATTCTAATATATATAATTGCAGATAACTCTGAGCTCTTTAGCTTTAGAAGGCAAAGAGAGCAACTGATGTAGAACCAAGCTAGCCATGATTGGGGTAGGATTATTAATTTAATAGAGTTGCTAATTATTATCTCTTAATTAAGGAAATAGGAATTAAATCAAATCCCAAATCTGAAGTTAATTTAGAGTAACTGATTGAGAGACTTAATTGGGAGGAGCAAAAAGGGAAAGGGAGAGGGAGTGGCCGGCCCCTTTGATGGGGACTTGATTGGAGTGTTTTATGACTTGTCAATCCTAGGCTATCAATTATGGGAGGGAAAATTAAGGCCAATCTCCCATTAAATTCAAATTGGCATGATTGGGGAAGGTTTCCTAATATAGCTCATGTTATTTTAGAAAATGGATTTCAGATTTTAAATAAATTAAAATCTGATTTGAAAATCTTCCTAATTTAAAATGCGCTAATTATAGAAAGTAGTGACTATGCGTTTGAAATTTAAAATTTGAAATCAAAGGGGAGAGGTGAGGTGTTTAATGACTTGTCAATCTTGGAATATTAATTAAGGAAAGAAATCATAGTAATTATCTATTTAATTTTAAAATAGCATGATTGAAGGAGCTTTCCTAACATAACTATTTTCTTTTCGGAAAGAGATTTCAAATTCAAAATTATTTAAATTTGAAATCTTTTGACTTCCCAAATTTACAAGAATTTAAATTAGGAAAGTAATGAAAGCTTAGTTTTGAAATTTTGGAGCCAAGGGGAAGGGGGGATGGTGGCCGGCGGCTAGGAAGGTAGTGGGGCCGGTGGTTGGGTGGGGGAAGGGTTCGATCGAAGGTTGGGGAAAGTGGAGGCCGGCGACTTGGTGGAGGTGGTTGGGCCGAGAGGTGCAGGATGACTGAGGGAAGAGGAATGGTGTCAGAGCGAGATGAAGGTGGCGGCTAGGGGAGGAGGAAAGGGAGTCGGTGGAGAAGATAAACCACGAGCCCGGACGCTTCCTGCGGCTAATGGGTAATACTTTGCCCTCACCTAGGGACTTCAAACCACGAGCCTGGACACTTCTTACGACTGGTGGGTAGTACGTTGCCCTCACCTAGGGACTTCAACTGTCATAAGAACTTTCAAAGCTCTTAAGAACAAAGTGCTGAGTTTTCTCTTAATAATCATCATCCCTCAAAAAAGAAGAGGGGGCTATAAATATGCAAAATACAATAATAAGATAAATGACAAAAGTGCCTCATGGGGTCACATAGGCCTACTCCTTCAAGTGAGGGTAAAAATAAAAACAATGCATAAATAAATCAAAATACAAATAATAACTCAAAATAAAGTGATACAATCATGGTCATCGATCTTCGGCTCCTCCTATGATAAACTTTCACGGTAGGATGTCCTCTTCATTCTCCCAGGGTGAAAAAAGAGCTCGACTCTGTCAAGCACACATCCCGCGAATGCAACCATGCTCTGATACCAAAATGATGTAGAACCAAGCTAGCCGTGATTGGGGTGGGATTATTGATTTAATAGAATTGCTAATTATGATCTCTCAATTAAGGAAATATGAATTAAATCAAATCTCAAATCTGAAGTTAATTTGAAGTAAAGTGATTGAGAGACTTAATTGGGAGGAGCAAAAAGGGAAAGGGAGAGAGGGAGGGGCCGGCCCCTTTGATGGGGATTTGATTGGAGTGTTTTATGACTTGTCAATCCTATGCTATCAATTATGGGAGGGGAAATTAAGGCCAATCTCCCATTAAATTAAAATTGGCATGATTGGAGAAGATTTCCTAATATAGCTCATGTTATTTTAGAAAATGGATTTCAGATTAAAATCTGATTTGAAAACCTTCCTAATTTAAAATGTGCTAATTATGAAAAGTAGTGACTATGAGTTTGAAATTTAAAATTTGAAATCAAAGGGGAGAGGTGAGGTGTTTAATGACTTGTCAATCTTGGAATATTAATTAGGGAAAGAAATCATGGTGATTATCTATTTAAATTTAAAATAGCATGATTGAAGGAGCTTTCCTAACATAACTATTTTCTTTTCGGAAAAAAATTTCAAATTCAAAATTATTTAAATTTGAAATCTTTTGACTTTCCAAATTTACAAGAATTTAAATTAGGAAAGTAATGAAAGCTTGATTTTGAAATTTTGGAGCCAAGGGGAAGGGGGGATGGTGGCCGGCGACTAGGAAGGTAGTGGGGCCGGTGGTTGGGTGGGGGAAGGGTTCGATCGAAGGTTGGGGAAAGTGGAGGCCGGCGGCTTGGTGGAGGTGGTTGGGCCGAGAGGTGGAGGAGGACTGAGGGAAGAGGAATGGTGTCAGAGCGAGATGAAGGTGGCGGCTAGGGGAGAAGGAGGAAACGGAGTCGGTGGAGAAGATAAACCACGAGCCCGGACACTTCCTGCGGCTGATGGGTAATACTTTTCCCTCACCTAAGGACTTCAAACCACGAGCCTAAACACTTCTTGCGACTGGTGGGTAATACGTTGCCCTCACCTAGGGACTTCAACTCTCATAAGAACTCTCAAAGCTCTTAAGAACAAAGTGTTGAGTTTTCTCTTAATAATCATCCATCCCTCAAAAAGAAGAGGAGGGGGCTATAAATAGCCAAAATACAATAATAAGACAAATGACAAAAGTGTCACCTGGGGTCACATAGGCCTACTCCCTCAAGTGAGGGTAAAAATGAAAAAAATGCATAAATAAATCAAAATACAAATAATAACTCAAAATAAAGTGGTACAATCATGGGCGTCGATCTTCGGCTCCTCTGATAAACTTTCACAGTCAGATGTCCTCATCAGCAACTCTTACAACTTCAGGCAGTAATTTAGTTCTAGCTAAATTAAGCAAGTATTATGATGTAGGCAAACTAGAGAGAAAAGTCAAGATAAGAGAACACAATGACAACTAAGAAAACATGCCCTTCAATTTAAAATGCAGACTTTCAAACAAACATCAAAACAAACCAAAAGTCGAACAAACGAAAATGAAAGAAATATAAAAAAATGCTATCCTTAGAACAACCGGCAAGCGGTTTCCTCACATGCAACGAAAAGTAGGAAAATAGGAAAAAAGTGCTTAGGCTTGTGATGTAGGCAAAGGGGGGGTCAATTCAAGTTGATATTTTTGAGTCCCTTTTAGTGGTTGCTGTTCTCGGTTTGGCTTGGGCTGTTTGGGTTGGAGCTTATTTAAGTTGTCCTACTTGGGGTTATAGCTCATTAATGCATAAAGGTGTGTATTTATTTCCAAAAGGTTTAGGGGAGTGGAACTTGTGTGCCTCATTGGTTTCTTCTTGGGGAGTTAATGTGACTGCTTTTCCATTTTTCTGTGTGGGCTTTTTGGGTTCCTATGCTGGCTGGTTTCCCATGGTTTCCTGCTCTTGTTTCCTGTGTTTTCCTCCTCGGTTCCTCTCCTGGGTGGGCTTCCCGTGGCTGCTGGCTGGGTTCCCGTGGTTGCCTTGCTGTTTTCCCTGTGCTGCTTCTCGGGTTGCTCCCCTGGTTGGGTAATCCGTGGCTTGTGTTGTGGGTTCCTGTGCCTTGGTTGCTGGTTTGCCCCTTCGGTAATATCCCCTTTTTGATGCAACCAAAAAATTAGGAAACCCCTAATTTTTTGGAAGCAAAAACTTACTCTTCCTAGGGAATAAAAATATACTCAAAAGTAAGACAAAATACGACATCTCAAACAAAATGCAACTTTTCTATTAATAGACCGACACTTACAACTTCTGACCTTTACAAACAACTCAAACAAAACACCTAAAGAAGCTTGTATTTTTTAGAGAAGAAAGATACATATGGAGTGGTACTTGTGGAGAGAAGAAGGAGATAAGAAGTCCAGACGAGGTATAGTTCGCAAGCTATAGAGATGAGAAATAAGGGAGAGAAGGCATAGCTCGCAAGCTATCCTATAGAAACCCGCAGGTTCTTACAGTTTTCCAAAAATCACATTATCACTTTTTTTTATTACACAAAACATCCTAATATTTATAGGCACAAGAAGGAAAACAAACAGCCAAAACACCTCCAACTAAACCAATTAGATTTAGGGAAATGAAAGGCCAAGAGTCTCCAACAGCAAACCCAAAGTTCTGCACAGGAAACAGGACAGAAACAGCCACAGAATGTGGCTGCTTTTCCATTTTTAATGTGGCTGCTTTTTCATTTTTCTGTGTGGGCTTTTCGGGTTCCTATGCTGGCTGGTTTCCCATGGTTTCCTGCTCTTGTTTCCTGTGTTTGCCTCCTCGGTTCCTCTCCTGGGTGGGCTTCCCGTGGCTGCTGGCTGGGTTCCCGTGGTTGCCTTGCTGTTTTCCCTGTGCTGCTTCTCGGGTTGCTCCCCTGGTTAGGTGATCCGTGGCTTGTGTTGTGGGTTCCTGTGCCTGCTGCCTTGGTTGCTAGTTTGCCCCTTCGGTAATATCCCCTTTTTGATGCAACCAAAAAAAAAAAAAGGTTTCCTAATTTTTTGGTTGCATCAAAATGGTATCAGAGCAAGTTCTTATCCTAGGTTGTCGTATGTGTCTTATGTGAGTCTTGTATGTGAGTCATGGTTGTAATAGGTTAGTCGTAAAAATTTAAGTCTGTGTCTTTTTAAGTTTTGTGTTTGTTTGAAAAAATGAAAAAATGAAAAAGAAGATGAATCAACAAGCATTGGGGTACCAACGCAAAGCGCCTTCGGCTCGTCAGTAAAGTCCTTCAGCAATATCATCAGGAGCTGAGAAATTTCAAGAAGGGGAGTCTGACGTAGGCAAAGGGGGGGTCAATTCAAGTTGATATTTTTGGGTCCCTTTTAGTGGTTGTTGTTCTCGGTTTGGCTTGGGCTGTTTGGGTTGGAGCTTGTTTAAGTTGTCCTACTTGGGGTTATAGCTCATTAATGCATAAAGGTGTGTATTTATTTCCAGAAGGTTTAGGGGAGTGGAACTTGTGTGCCTCATTGGTTTCTTCTTGGGGAGTTAATGTGGCTGATTTTCCATTTTTCTGTGTGGGCTTTTCGGGTTCCTATGCTGGCTGGTTTCCCATGGTTTCCTGCTCTTGTTTCCTGTGTTTGCCTCCTCGGTTCCTCTCCTGGGTGGGCTTCCCGTGGTTGCTGGCTGGGTTCCCGTGGTTGCCTTGTTGTTTTCCCCTTGCTGCCTTCTCGGTTTCCCCTCTTAACCCTTCAGTTTTGGTGGTTTTTGCTGTTTCCCTTGTGATCTGCTGGGCTTCTTGTGCCTGCTGCCTTGGTTGCTGGTTTGCCCCTTCGGCTCCTTCCCATCTGGCTGGTTCCGTGGCCTTTTTGGCTGGTTAGCTGTGGGCTTTTCTCTTTGTTTCCTGTACCCATTTATGGCTGCTGTTTGGTGACATTTGGTCTTTCATTTCCCTAAATCTAATTGGTTTAGTTGGAGGTGTTATGGCTGTTTGTTTTCCTTCTTGTGCCTATAAATATTAGGATGTTTTGTGTAATAAAAAAGAAAGGATAATATGATTTTTGGAAAACTGTAAGAACCTGCAGGTTTCTATAGGATAGCTTGCGAGCTATGCCTTCTCTCCCTCCTTTCTCATCTCTATAGCTTGCGAGCTATACCGCGTCTGGACTTCTTATCTCCTTCTTCTCTCCACAAGTACCACTCCATATGTATCTTTCTTCTCTAAAAAATACAAGCTTCTTTAGGTGTTTTGTTTGAATCGTTTGTAAAGGTCAGAAGTTGTAAGTGTCGGTCTATTAATAGAAAAGTTGCATTTTGTTTGAGATGTCGTATTTTGTCTTACTTTTTAGTATATTTTTATTCCCTAGGAAGAGTAAGTTTTTGCTTCCAAAACATTAGGGGTTTCCTAATTTTTTGGTTGCATCAGCTTGCAAACCAAGGGTCCACCACAGCAATAAGGTCCAACGTCCCACCAAACTCCTCTGGCAAATGTCTCCAAATCAGCCAACAAACGTCTCCCAATAGCTCAAGAAGAAGGATACAAGTGGAGTGGAACTTGCGTAGAGAAGAAGAGATTAGAAGTCAAGACGAAATATAGAGGAGGAAAAGAGATTTGGAACAAGCTCGCAAGCTTTTCGAAGAGAAGAAACCCTTAGGTTTTTAGCAACTTATCTCAAGATAACCAACAACCTTCCCATGGCAAAAACCCCTCATATTTATAGGAGAAAAAGGGGAGCCAAACAGCTAACTTCCACCTCCAACCGAACCAATCAGGTAAGGGGAAGAGGAAGACCAGCAGGCCACAAAACTGCTCCCAAAAAGATAGCACAGGAACCGGGTAGAGGCAGCCAGGGGAAGAAACCGAAAAGCCAGCACAAGGACCGGGAACAGCACAGGAGGAAAAAACCGAAGGGACACAAGAAGGGGAAGAGGCAAGTTCTAACTCCATACCTTTTCAAAATTATGAGCTATATAGAGCAATTACTCCCCAAATAATGAGCTAAACATCAGCTCAAACATTAATGAGCTAGCACCAAGAAGATCCCAAGATTTCAGCTCAACACCAAAGCAGCGAAAGCCCAACCCGAGAGCAGCCAAGGCCCAAACGAAAGGTAGCAAAAAGCCCAGAGAACAAAAAGGACCCAAAAAGCTAGCAAACCCAAGAAATGCCAAGCCCAAGCACATCCTACCATGATCATTGGATGATCTCCATCATTGGATAGCATAAAAAAAATATAAAAAACAACTAATATTCAAGTTACATCAAAACAAAAGAAATAAGCCAAAACATGAATGCATCATATTATCATTCCCAGGAAATATATTTTCAAGCCATTTTACATTCGACATGCAAGAAAGTTTCAAAAATTTGAGGAAGAGAAGTTGTCCAAAATGTGGAAGAGTTGTCCCCTTCATACAATGTTTCACTTCAAATTTTTTTTCTAGATTAGAGATCAGATCAACATTGCTCATAAAAATCTGATTTAAAATATATAATTTATAAAAATCTGGTTTATATAAAAACAAAAATCTGATTTGAAAAAAAAATTGATATGATTTATAAAACCTGATTTGATAAAAAATATATTTTATACAAATGCCCAGATTCCTTGGACAGTTTTATGGCTGAAGGCTATCAAACACCTCATATAAATCGCTGTTCCTTGAATAAATACAACTCCAATTTCAAATTTTTTCTTAGAGATCAGTTTTTTCCAAAATCTGATTAAATCCAAAATTTTTGAGAAAATTTCGGCAGCCTCACAACGTCCCCTCCCCACCGAGGGAGAAATCAGGACGGCATCTGCCGTAATTTCTTCCTACCCAGACCTAAGGTCAACGGCGTAGGGTCTTCGATTCAAGTTCTTCCCGGCCGAATCTAAGATACGACGGCCCGGGGTCTTCAAATTTTAAAACCATCCGCCTAGATCTAAGATCAATGACGTGGGTCTTCAATTTAAACATTCTTGGCCAGACCTAAGGTCGACGGTGTAGGTCTTCAACACCCGTTTAAAATTTTTTTTTATTATCTCTCTCTTTTTGTTATAACATTATATATATATATATATATATATATATATATATATATATAAACAGAGAGAGGGCAGAAGGATGTCGGGTCGGAGCAATGACCTTCAATGCGAGCAAACTCCAACATTGCTTCCGATTGATATGTTGTAACGTCCAATCCGATAAGAAGGGAAAGTCGTCGAAGGAGCAAGAGCGAGCAGTCACAAAAAAGCCAAAGAAGCGACACGTGCAATCTCTACACCTCCTACGAAGCAATCGAAGCCGAACAGCACGACGGAGCCGAAGAAGCAACGTGTGCAATCTCTATGCCTCATGCAGAGCAACAAAGCCGAACACCACGACGGAGCCGAAGAAGTGATGCATGCAATCTCTACGCCTCCTGTGGAGCAACGAAGCCGAATAGCACAGACGAAAAGAGAAGATGAAAGGAAAACCCTAGACGCCTCATGCGAAGCAACGAAGTCGAACAGCAACGTTGGAGTCGAAGGAGCAGAAGAAGCGACGGTGAAGAGAGTATAAGTCTTTTGCGAACCAAATGTCCCTTCTATTCTATTTCATTATCTTTTTATCGGCTAGAGCAACAGTTGCGAATGAAGAGTTGCATCGTTTCGTACTCAACTGCTGGTGGTGGGACCAATGGATACAAATATCGGAAGAGGTTTCGTTATGAAGAGATGCAACTCTTTCGCTATTTCATTTTTTTTTTTATTAGTCAACAACAACCCATGATTGCTGCAAGGATCCCTCGATCATGAAGGGTTGATTACCCCTATTGACTAAGTAAATCACGATCTATGACAACTTAAGATAATGGAACTATAAGATCTTAATCTAATTCATCATCATTTCCCTTATCATCTGCAATAAGCCAACGACGGTAAATTTCCTCAATCCTAAACCAAAACCACTATTACTATAGGCAAAGCATTTAGCAAATACGAACTAGCCTTAATCAAAAGTTCTATCATGATTGTGAGGGGTAATTAATCAAAGATGTTTGCACCTATTGAAAGCCTTGAACCAAATCATAATGGAATCACAAAATGAGGATGAAATATGTATGTAGTGCTTTATCTAAAATCTAATCTGCCTTCTGGCAGCATGAATTTTTGGATTCTACATGACAATAATCTAATGTTGCTTATAGAATCTTTCATATACAGCTATATAATTTGCATATATAATACATTTTCTTTACAGAAATCCAACTGCAAGGATATTCATGTAAAGAAAAAGGGAAATTCCATTTGACATAGATCCCTGCAAGCAATGACATGATTGGCAATACCATCATCACAACACAACTACAAACGTTTCCACAAGTCACCTGGTAAAGCACCAAAGAAAGACTCATACACACTTCCAAGAAACAAGAAAGCTATGGCTGAACTGCTCAAAACCTAAGAAGCTTGCATTTCACACCAACAAACCTATGCTCATGTTTCAGTTAAACCATAAAAAAATGCAAAATCTAAAAACAGAAGGCATAACAAATCACCTAAAGAAGGTGAAATTTTTCATCTTCTACCATTTTAAAAGCTTTTCTCATGATACTTTAACTCAACATTTCTTCGTAGTTATTGTTCTCTTGATATCAGGCATTTTTAATAATTTTTTAATCATGGCTTTTGTGCTGCATCCTAGTGAGAGATCTTCCTCAATTTAAATTGTATATCCTTCTATTTTGCTCAAAAGAAAAAGGCAATGGGTCACTCATTTTGCCAGTATCTGCACATTCATACTGTAATCTCAAACAGACCACACATCCATTGAAACACTGTTCAGCTTTATTTCTCAATGTTCTTCTACGATTAATGATTTAACAAGATAACGAACATATAAGATATTGCAACCATCACATAACTAAACATAAAACTGATCTTCTGAGAAGCAATAAGCTCATGGAAATAGATCGCCCCATAATAAGTAGAACTGTTGCTAATATATAATTCTGGCAAGGCAAAGCTATCCATCATTCCATTTACAAAAATTTCTCGCATAATATGTACTTCAACCATATTTGCAAAACCGAATTATACATACACAAGGAAAAAAACATTCAACAACTTGAGTAAAATAAAATGGAATTAAAAACAATAACAAATTCAAGGAAACACTAACCCTTTTGTGCAAGAATTGAAAAGAAACCAAAACATCACAAAGCTCTAACACCTTCAGATAAAATTCTGATTCGTAAGTAGCTTCAAATGGCTGGAGTACAACCTATGAACCATAATGTTTTTATACACAAATTTTAATACTATCAGACTGCAAGAGAGAAACATGCCCCATAAATTTGTGCTTTTCAACTAACATCAATAAGTACCTTTATAAGAGTTTCACTACTCTTGTCAGACTTTTGTATATTAATGCTAACATTGACAAATGGTAATGGATGAAGTGATGAACTCTCACCCACCATAACCTGCAAAGTAATTAAATTTGCAGTCAGTCATAAAAAAGATCAATATTTCTTTAAAAAGTACGTTGCTAGATGAAAACTTCACCTTCTTTGCAATCAGCAGAATGTTTCTATTAAATGGATCAATTAGCCTTATTGAATCTATCAAAGCAGCCAATGCAGATGAAGTTTCACTAAACTCGCACTCAACACTGATACCCTTAAGAATTGCTTCCATGATCATTTTTTCATATCTAAAAAAAATGAATAACCAGCGAGTAAAACAGATCAAGTTGATTCTTGCAATTGGGGGAAAAAAAAAACCAAAGAGAGCAAGAAAGAAGAGCACCGTAAAAAATATACCAATGATAAATACAATCAAAATTAAAAGAGTCAACACACCAATGTTGATCTCACATTAATTAGCGAATTTAGAGAATCAAATGGCAACCAATATTTTTATGTAAAAAAATGAAGAACCAGCGAGTAAAACAGATCAAGTTGATTCTTGCAATTGAAAAAAAAAACAAGAGAGCAAGAAAGAAGAGCACCATAAAAAAATATACCAATGATAAATAAAATCAAAATTAAGAGTCAACGTACCAATGTTGATCTCACATTAATTAGCGAATTCAAAGCATCAAATGGCAACCAATATTAGCGAATTTAGATTTGTTGAAGTGATAATACACCTTCTCAAAAAATTTTATGCAAATATAATAAAAAAAATTTAATCAATCTCCACCAATCTGCTCATGGGATCTTCTCCTTTTATGTGGTATTTTGAGGGGAAAAAAACTAAATGATACATACCTAATGATGATTCTCATTAGCTGTCATCATTACACACACTCACGATAGCCAACTTGGACCTAATGACACAAACTCACTAATTTCTGGAGGTACTGAAATTAGCAAAAAGCAGCATGTGAGGACTAAAATAAGGACTGGTTGAATGAAGAAAATAAGGAGAACTATGTCATTATTACAGAAAATAAGAATTCAGAATTAATTTAAGATGAAATGGAATGTTCTAAAATATTCTTGAAGAAATATACATTGCGAGGTGTGAAGAATTTATGGATAAAATTAAATTCAAATGTCATGGCATTAAAGGGAAATTCAAATACAAGTCTTGAAGATCCTGAAACAAGGTTGACTAAACAAAGCATCATAAAAATGGTTCCAACTCCCTCCATCAATGGAAGAAGCAGGTTGTCAGGTGTTCATCCACGCCAGGGAGCCGGAAAAAATAAGTAATGGGAACTGTTATCCAGTAAACAGCAAGAAACTCTTATAGCATGATCTCAATTAACTTTTCTAGAAGATTGTGGGATTTTGCTTATATATAGCAAGGAGGAAGAAGTAAAACACAGGCTTAAAGGTTTCCCTTACACCGGTGTGATTATCAGGATAAAGAGCAACTTAAATTTTAATGATTATTACGTTAGACCGGCCAAGGAGGGGCCGGTCCAGCCGGTCCAAGAGGGACCGGCCTATGTCTATACCAGCGGAAGCCTGCTTCCGCCCATGCCTAGCCCGCCCCCTTGGAATGAGGTCCACACATTAAGGAAGAGAGAGAGAGTGAGCGGAAAATTTGAATTGGAGGGGTTTTTTGGACTTTTTACTTTGTATTGTTTGCTTTTAATAGTTATTTTCATCCTAGGGTTAGGGTATGCATGTTTTGGCTGAATTTGTATTTCTATTAGGGTTTGCTTGGGCTCTAACTGCCGGCTAGAGATTAGGAGAGCCGGGTCTTCCTCTCAAATTGGAGATCCATTGTATCTTGTTTGTTTTCTCCCATATTTCAGCAATTATCAAATTTTCCTAGTGTTTTGCCACCAAATTTCCCTCAATTTCTATTGTATTTTGCTGAAATTCCAAATTTCAGCCAAGAATTGTTCAATTTCTGCAAATATTTCCTACCAAATTGGTACCCCGATTTGAGGGATTTACAATTATTCTGGTGGTGGTGGACAAACTGAGTAAATATGCTCATTTTATTCCTCTACAACACCCTTACATGGTAGTAACAATGGTATCAACCTTTATTAGAGTGGTCAAATTATACGGGATACCGGAGTCTATAGTGTTCGATCGAGACAAGGTGTTCCTTAGTCAATTTTGAAGGGAGTTGTTCAGGTTGCAAGGGACTATGCTGAAGATGAGCACTGCTTACCACCCTTAGACTGACGGGCAGACGGATGTGGTCAACAGGAGCCTAGAGACATACTTGTGATGCTTTCCTTCAGAAACACCTTGGTTGTGGGCCAAGTGGCTAGCGTGGGCAAAGTACTGGTACAATACTTTGTATCATTCGGTGTCCCAGATGACTTCTTTCAAAGTGTTGTACTGCAGGAATCCATCTCACTTGGTGCACTTTGGGCAGAGTAGCACATCGGTCTTTTCAGTGGAGCATTACTTGGAGGAGAGAGATAGGGTACTGGAGGAATTGAAAAGACGCCTGTTGAAGGCCTAGCAGATATGAAAAGGAAGGCAGATGAGCACAGGAAAAATATTCAATTTGAGGTAGTGGATAGGGTATATCTGAAGCTTTGTCCCTACAGACAGAGAACAGTGGCTAGTATGAGGAATGAGAAGCTGGCTCCGAGATAATTTGGCCTTATGAGATAGTAAAGAGGATCAAAGAAGTGGCGTATCGATTGAGGCTACCTCCAACCGCGACCATACACTTGGTATTCCACGTGTCATAGTTGAGGAGAGCTATAGGGGATCACACATCAAGTGCGGAGTTACTAATGACATTGACGGAAGATGTGGAGGTGGTTTTAAAATCACTGGAGTTGGTAGGAGTACGACAGGGAGAGGGAGGAAGTAAGGAAGTATTGATTAAGTGGAAGAAACTACCTGAGTATGATGATACTTGGGAGCCATATGAGCGGATGAAACATCAATTTCCATCCTTCCACCTTGAGGACAAGGTGATTCTTTGGAAGAGGGGTATTGTTAGACCGACCCAAGAGGGGCTGGACCGACCGGTGTCCATACCAGGCGGAAGCTTGATTCCGCCCCCTTGGGGTGGGGTCCACGCATTCAGAAAGAGGGAGAGAGGGACGGGGGAGCCAGAAATTTGAATTAGAGGGGTTGTTTGGACTTTTTACTTTGTATTGTTTGCTTTTAATAGTTATTTTCATCCTAGGGTTAGGGTATGCATGTTTTGGTTGAAATTGTATTTCTCTTTTTGCTTGGGCTCTAGCCATCAGCTAGAGATTAGGAGAGCCGGATCTTCCTCTCAAATTGAAGATCCATTATATCTTATTTATTTTCTCCCATATTTCAGTAATTATCAAGTTTTCCTAGTGTTTTGCCACCAAATTTTCCTCAATTTCTGTTTTATTTTGCTAAAATTTCAACCAAGATTGTTCAATTTCTGCAAATATTTCCTGTCATATTGATGTGTGGAAAGTAAGGGGTCAAGGGTGAGTGTAAAAAAAAGAAGAATGGTAATATAGGGGATTGAAAGAGAAGATTAGACATAATTTGTCTACAAGAAATCAGATCAAGTAATCCTTCACTTCATTGATGTTATTGAAGGAGAAAAGATTCAAAGCTGGAAACGTCTACATTGTAGAGGAATATCGAGGGGTACTATCTATAATTGGAACTCTAATGTTGTCAGTATTCAAATTCTATTGATAGATGGTCCATTTTTATTTACTTTAGCATGTGTCAGGACCTTACGAATTTTGTTCTTACCACAATTTATATGCCTTCAGATGATAGAGACACTCTTTTGTTCTGGTTTGAACATTATTCTACTGGCACCAAATTATCTCATCCTTAGATATTGTGTAAGGATTTCAATGATATTATTTAATTGAGGATAAATTTTCTTAAAAATTATAAACCTTCATCAGATTTACTGATTGACTCATTTCAACCTCATCAACCTTCCTTTTAAAGGTAGAAAGCAAAACATATTCTGATAAAAAAGATATGGAATAATTTGCCAAATTCACCAATTTTTTCCCTTTCTTCTTTTTGGGAAGATTACTTTTTAAATGCTGGGAAAAAATCTCCTGGAACGTTCATATCTGATCATTCTGCAATCATTTTCACTACTAATATGGGTCCTAAAATTATATCCTTTATTTTGTTTTATTAATTATTTGTTTGCTAAAGAAGGTTTTCAAGAGTTAATTGTCAAATGGTGGACTGGCTTTTCAGTGGATGGAAATGGTGTTAATAGGATAGTCTTTAAATTGAGACTTCTGAGAAAAAGGTGGGAAACCGTTTTCAATTGCTTCCATCAAGGAAAAGAACAATCTTATGGCTAACATGAAAACCATTGGAAAAACAAAGCTGAAGGAGGTAGAGATTTGCTGCCATTAGAGATGTAAATGAATTAAAATTTGGATGGGGACAACACCAATAATATTTTCATAGAGTGCCTATGAAGCAAAAAAAAAAAAATTTGTATTCATAATATCATAAATGGAAGTACGTAATTCTCAGAAAGACGTCAATGCAACTTTAACTGATTACTACAAGATGTACTTCACTAAATGAAATCAATCAAGATACATTTTTAAACATTAATAAGCTTTCTCCTAATGATGAAGATCTATTGTTGAAAGACTTAGATTCATACTTCATACGGGAAGAAATCAAGGAGGTGGTCTGATGAGGACATCAGTCAGAGATTTCGACATGTGTACCATCAACGAAGTCATAGATCGACGCCTACGATTTAGAGCCTTTACCTTTGATGTATTTCATGTTATATGTATTTTATTTTATGTTTTCCTAATTTACCCCTCATGGGTAGTGAGTCTCTTTGTAGCCCCGAGGGCATTAGTGTCTTTTCTCTTTTCTTTAGTCTTGAGACCTATATATTGGTCCCTATGCTTTGTATTGGGATGATGAATTATGAATGAAATTTAAGATTTCTTTGCTTGATCTCTAAGTGAGTTCTTGAGAGGAGAAACCCTAGGTGGGTGAAGCAACACCCATCAATCTCGGTGGATTCCGAGGTTCGCGGTTCTACGATCTTTCTTTTCCCCTACATCAAACCCCTCCCCTAACCCCACCCGCCGGCCTCCACCCACCCGACCACCGCCCTTTTCCCCACCACCAACCCCTCTCCTCCCTCCTAGCCTTTATTTTCTTACCTAAAATAGATTTTAGTAATTTAGGAAAGCTTCCTAATTGAAATTCAATTAAATAATTGAACTCAAATTCTTTCATATTGCTAGAATTTAAATTAGGTAACCTCCCTAATTAGATTTAATTCCAACCCTTATTTATTCTTTGGGGCCCACCTACTTAATTAAATCCCCCTCTCTCCTATCTCTATATGGTCGGCCACCTTAACCCCTCCCTCCTCTCTCCAATTAACTCCTCTCCACCTATTAAATCCCCCTCAATGCCCTCCTAAACCGCCGCCCCTCCCTTAGTGGAAAAGAAATTTGAAATTCAAATTATTTCCCTCCCTTCCCTCTTAGGTAAATCTTAATTTAATTTCAGATTTCCCTAAGGACCCCTTCTTCCCTCCAATTCACTAAAATCTGAAATTAATTTCAGAATTTTTTGAACATCTCTCACCCAAGCCTAAACCCTAGCCGCCCCTTTCCTTCCCCCCCCCCCCCCCCCCCCCCCCCCCCCCCCCCCCGTGAACACCAAGACCCCTCCCTCTTCTCCTCCAAGGCGCCACCACCGAGAGAGGTTTAATGTCCATGGATGGCGGATCTTGAAGACGAACCTATCTTCGCATACGAAGAAAATGGCCAAATAAACGTCCTACGATCTCCGTTCTTCGACGTTGGGTTTGGAGAAGAAGGTACCGTCGAGGAATACCTTGCCCGTATTCAGTATTGTTTGATCGAGATCATTGGTGAGCAACAACCTTCCGGTCCGTGGCAAATCATCGGACGACCACCCACCCCTCCAACTCCGGCTACTTCTCCGGCGACTAGCACCATAGGCATCGCGTGTCTTCTAGTGGCTTCCCTAAGTGTGCCTGCAACCTTCTTCCGCTAACAACCACTATCAAGAGTGTGAGTGAGGGATCTCAAGGTGAATGTTCTAAATATTAAACTTTGGGCTCTTGTTATTTTTGCCATTTGCTTTACTTATTTGTTTGTGGTTGTATTTTGCAAGTTTCCTATTAATCTCAAGTGTAATTGTTTGCCATCGCTTAATCGTTTCATGACATTTTCTGAAATCCTAAATTGAGCAATCATTAAGTTTACTTTTAGATAAGCAAAGTTCGTAATTTTACTAATCTCCTTAATGCAATTCTTGTTTATCATGATTGTTTTACATCATGGTCACCATCTGAAAGTTCATAAGACATCAAGCCACATGAATTCTAATGAACTTTTTTAGAGTTATGGGAGACTTCGTTAAAAAGGATATTGTGCTCATGTTAAATATCTTCACAGAAGTAAGGGGTTTGTTCAGCGTATGAAGAATGATCACTGTGAACTTATTAGTGATTTCAAACCAAGTAGTTTATTAAAAGAAACCTACAAAATTTTGACCAAGTTAACTGGCAGAATATCTAAAGTCGTTCGAAATTGGTGAACTTCCCTCAAAAAGCTTTTATTCCTGGAAAAGGTACTATGATTGCATTATTGTTGTCTTGAAAATCCTAGGAGAAGAACACAACATTTATCTTATTCCAATGATAGATGACATAATATTTATAGGAAAAAATATACTCCAATGTATGAGTCTAGAATAGAAAGAAATCTAAGGAATAAAATCAACTAGACCAATAAAAAAGCAAAAACATGAAAGAAACTAGTATAAAAACATTAAAACAAATTGTGAAATGAATGCAGCAACAAATCTTATTCAAATCAGGATGCTAGGCGGCGGACAAGAACAGCAAGATAACAAAGCTGGCATTGAGGCAACAAGGCAGGAACCAACTGGTAAATATACCAGGGAAGACGAGCTGTACACAGCTGGGTTGCAAGCCAGCGGACATCAAGAGGCCGGCGGTCTTTCTAAAGCATTTGAAAGGCTATAATTGTGCAGGATGACAAGTAGAGATACTTTTGGAATTGGTGTGTTGAGCGTAGTTTCACGAGCTGCTATCTAATTATGCGAAGTGATGGTTGCAACTTCCAAAGTTATGATTTCAGGATTTTCAAACTCCCCCCTCAAACTGAGAATATGCGTTGATCATTCCAAACTTAAAAATAAGTTTATCGAATTATAACTGATTAAGATATTTGTTAAGGATATCATCAATTTATAATTTTGTGGGACTGTAGCTAACTTGGATAATTTCTTGTTCAATTTTTCCATTATAAAATGTTTATCAATCTTGATTAGCTTAGTTTTATCATGGTGAATAGGCTTCTTAGTATCTCATTGTTTACATTGTAGAAAGTTCGATAAGACATTCAAGCAATAACAAAGACTTCGCTTCTTCACATGACTAAATTTTACCATGTAAATGAGTGATGACCAGACAAGCATTCAAGATCAATTATGGATCCGATCCAATGAACATCACTAAAAATTTCTATATTCGTATTAGTCGCTTTCTTGAAAAAAAAAAAAAAAATTAAGTGTGTTTTTAAGATACCTTAGTATCCTGTGTAGCATCAAGGGGCTCCTTTGTGGGGTTATTCATACACAAACAAACACTAACAGGAAAGAAAATATCAAGTCTAATAAGGGATAATTAAATAAGTTTTCCTACTAAGCATTGATACCCCTTTCGTCATGAGTCTCATTTTTGTTTAAAAGATCCATAAGTGTTTGCAGGCTTAGAAAGGCATCCCAATTTCGTATTTCTGTTGAGAGACACATATCCCCTTACTTGATCTAGCTATTTTCACGCCTTTAAAATATTTCAATGGACCAAGATCCTTGATTTCAAATTCTTAGCTAAAACAACTTTTAAGTTGTTTATCTCTCCTTCATCATCACCTATCATAAAGATATCATCAACATATACAATCAAGATAAAAATTTTACCTTAAGATGATTTCTGGGTGAATAAACTACATCCAGATTATCCTTAAGTATACACATGCATTTTTATCTCCATGGTGAATCTGTCGAACCATGTTTTTAATAATTATTTTAACTTATTTAAAAATTCGTAAGTTTGCATTCTTGGTTCATATCATTAGTACTCTCTAAGTCTTAAGACTTGTTTAAAAGACATTTTTTTACATCTAATTAGCAAAGTGATCAATATAAAATTACCCTAATTTGTTCATCTTAGCAACCGAAGCAAAAATTTCTTCATAATAAATTTCATAAGTTTAAGTGAAACATTTTGCAACCAATCTTGTTTGTATTGGTCAAAACTTCCATCCACTTAGTATTTCATATTAAATATCCATTTCTAACAGATGTATTCCTTTGAGAAGATTTGAAAGTTCCAACATATTATTTCTTTCAAAATCCTAAATTTCTAGAGATACTTCATTTCTCCATTCAGGTATATGCAAGGCTTCTTGAATATTATTTGAAATTTTTATGCTAGAAAGGTTAATGAAATAAAAACATGGAACTTAAGAGATAGCTTATGATAATAAATATAATGCCTATTAGGTGCTTGGTTTAAATCGTTGCACTTTTCTTGAGACGAGTAATATGAATATTTAGATCATCATAAGAGTTAGTATTACCTTGTCCACATGAAATTGTGTTAGGGCTTGGGACGAACATTGGATTTATTCAAGAGAAATAATTTGTTCCAGCATCTTAGCTCAATTTTCTTGTCTTCTTCAATAGGCAATCCCTTTGTATCTTGCACATTGTATGTAATCTTCGATGCTTTCAGAATATTTGAAAGATAGATGCAAATAGCTGGGATACAACTAGGTTTGGAATGGGTACATGTTGAGATAAAATGAGACTAATATTACCACAAATCTCAAATTTATAGAATGAGATTGTGTTCTTCCTAATATGTGAGTTTTGAGGAAGAATGATTAAATTTGAAACATGTCACATCCATGGTGGTGTAATATTTTTTCAGTACTGGATAAATTATATTTGTAACTTTATTTGTGAGGCGAATAGCAAATAAAACTACAATTTAAACTTCATTAAAAAGATTAGCAAAATATCTCATCCACCTTTGTTGAATATCATCTTCTAAGAAAAGTATTTTTTGATCTTCATCCTTAATACACTTCACTTGAACTAAATCCTTACTACTACTATCTTTTTGTTTGGCTAACTTATACATATATCTTTCTCCCTCCTCAGTATCTAATCTATTATAAAAATCATTAAAAGCTAAAATCTTTATATCGCATATTGCTTTCTTAGATTCCTTACGTGCCTCTTTATATCTTTCCCAATTATTAGAATTTTTTACATTTAAACTAATTTTTATAGCAAATCTTCTTATTTTTTATCTTTTCTTGCACATTTGGATTCCACCACCAACTATTTTTATTATTAGGAGCTTTTTCCTTTGATACTTCAAGCACATCTTTTATAATAATCTTAATATCATTAGCCACTTTTTCGCACAGAGCATTAGCATCCTCATGCACAGATAAAATCTTAAGATCTAAAATCTTACTCTCAAAAATATATATTTTTTTTTAACTACCCCCATCTAATCCTAAAATAACGTTTTACTTTATTTTTTATTTTATGCCCCTTTATCTTAAAGTCCAAAACTAATAATCGATGTTGGGTATATAAATTTTCACTCGGAATAACTTTACAATCTTTGCAATCTAAATGATCTAATTTTCTTATAAGAAAATAATCAATCTGAGTTTTACTATATCCATTTTTATAAATATGAGATGCTCATCTCTTTTCTTAAATAAGTTATTAGCAATTAAAAAATCATAAGCTAAAGAAAAATCTAATATGATCTTACTACCTTCATTTGTCGTTCCAAACCCATGGCCACCATAAATGCTTTTAAAATTATCTACCTCTCTATTAACATGTTCATTTAAATCTCCTCCAACAAAAACTCTTTTTTCTAAAAGTATCTTTTATATTAATTCTTCTAAGTCATTCCAAAATTTTAAATTGACCTCATATCCAAACCTACTTGAGGAGCATAAGCACTTATAATATTAATAATCTAAGCATTAACAACAATCTTTAAAGCTATAATTCTATCTCTAATTCTATTAATTTTTATAACATTATCATTCAAACTCTTATCTATAATCACACCTACATCATTTCTAGTACGACTCCTACCCGAATACCATAGTTTAAATCCTAAACTATCAATCTCCTTAGCCTTCTCTACAACTCATTTAGTTTCCTGAATGCACAAAATATTTATCTTCATATGGATCATAATATCTATTAATTCCATTAACTTTCCTGTAAGGGAACCTATGTTCCAAGTTCCTATCCTAATTTTAGTTTCATGGACTAGCTTCTTTGCTCACATCCGTCATTGATGTGGGAACCCTTGCCTATTTAGCACTGCACCCGGGCGCCGGTGCAGCGGCCCTTACACACTTGTCATTGTATTCAGGCCATACAACGCGTCGCTTCAAGGGGACGCCCTAGAATTAACATAATTTTTTAAAGAATTCATGTCATAATTATTCGATAAATTTTACGCTGGCTGTTGACTACCTAACGTAACCCTCCACTTTTCTCATCCAGGACTTAGGACCTGACAACGACAGTGTTATATTAATATATAATAAATGACTTAATTAAATTAATTAGGATTGATTAAGAGTTTTTAAATTAGAATTAATAATCTTCAATTATATAAATTTAATACAAATAAATTAATCTTAATAATTAACATTCATTAATTAATAAAACACAAAAAGTAAACACTTCAGTATGTTATAATTAAAAATGTAAATTAGAATTGCATTTTCAATAAATAAATCTCCTTAAATCCTAAGTTGCATTATCAAACAGCTGCAAAGCATTTACCAATACATTGCATCTTTATTGCCAAATAATTTACAGGATTTAGTAAATTTGAATATACAGGATTTATTAAATCCTACTTGAATCCAAACAACCCCTTAAGGGTTTTAGCTGAAAAAGAAAGGAAAATGGGTGAAAGATCATTACTTTTGCAGAGAGATCACGTTGTCATTTCCGATCAGATAGGAAGAACATTGTCAAAGCAAACATCGTCAAAGGGGGCGAATATGCTTCCTTTATTATAGGATTTCAGGATTTAGTACAACAACATCAAGCCTTAATCGCACTACGTGGGGTCGGCTACAAGAATCATTTTTTCTCTATTATGTCATGTTGAGAGTCAAATTCTCATTTAAATATAATAAAGAAAGGTCATTTCGAATATTTTCTAAGGTTGGCCTCCATAATTCAAGTATACCCTCAACGCCTTCTCTAGTCTTATCAACAAGAAAAATATTATCATCAAAAAGCATACACTAATATACAACCTCTTGCAAATGTTTAGTGAGAACATCCATGACTAAAGCAAAAAGATATGGGTTGAAGGTTGATCCTTGATGTAATTCAACTGAAATAAGAGAATACTTGGTCAAACCACCTTGTGTTTGAACACAAGTAACAACTCTTGCACACATATCCTTAACGACTTAAATATAAACATTATTAACCCCTTTCTTTTTTAGAACTCTTCATAGTACTTCTCTTGGAACTTTATCATATGCTTTCTCTAAATCAATAAATATTATATGTAGATCCTCCTTATTCTCTCTATACTTCTCCATCAAACCTCTCAATAAATGTATAGCTTCCATAGTAGACCTACCCAACATGAATCCAAATTGATTTTGAGAAACATTAATATCACGTCGTAACCTACGCTCCATAACTCTCTCCCATAGTTTTAAAGTATGACACACTAACTTAATTCCTCTATAAATGTCACAAACTTGTGCATCACCTTTATATTTAAAAATAGAAATCAACACACTCATTCTCCACTCATCTGGCCTCTTTTAGTCTTCAAAATAATATTAAAAAATTTAGTAAGTTTATCACGGGACTTCAGGATTTAGTGATCATTCAAAATTCTAAGCAAGCAAAGTCGAACAACTATAAAGAAAAAGAAAAGAAGAAAAGTGAAATTACATGGCATACCCAAGAGAAAGAGATGAATTGCTGTCTTTTAAAAATTTGTAATTGTGTGGAAGCCTTTGAAAAACACCAATTTCCCCCTTTTTGCAAAATATAGAAAATAAAACTATTTTTTAAGAGATAATTACATATTAAAATAATCTTTTATATAGAACCACCAAAATGATAAAGCAGCAGCAACAACAACAAGCCTTTATCGCGCTACGTGCAGTCAGCTACATGAATCATTTTTCTCCAATATGCCCTATTAAGACTCAAATTCACATTTAAATCTAATAAAAAACAATTATTTTTAAGACCTAAACCAGTCTTTTTAGGACTACCTTTGCCTTTCTTAACATAGACTCGATCTAATACATCTACTCTTCTAACAGGGTCATTGAAAGGCCGATGTTTTATGTGACCAAACAATCTAAGCTGACTCACTCTCTCATGTTATTTGCCACCGAAGCTACTCCAACCTTTTCACATATATATTAGTTTTGCATTCTATCTCTACGTGTAAAGTTATTCATCCATCTAAGTATCCTCATCTTTTCAAGACCTAACTGAATTTTACACTTAACTTAATTTTACATTCTCTTTTAATGGCCAATATTATGGGCCATAAAGCATTTATAGGTCTTGCCATCATCTTATAAAATTTTTTCTCAAGTTTGAGAGGCAATTTTTTATCACACAAGGCCTGATGCATTCCTCCACTTCAACCATCAAATTTGAATTCTATTAATAAAAATCCCACCTATTGTACCATCACTCTGAACAAAAGACCCGAGTATCGAGAACGCGCACTTTTTTTAATGACTTGGTAATCCAATATCACAAGTCCACCACTAGATCTATTAATACTAAAATGATACTCCATGCATTCAATTTTAAATCTACTCAGACTAAAACCTTTAAACTCTAAGGTTGACCCTCATAATTCAAGTTATTTATCAACTCCTTCTTTAGTCTTATCAACAAGAAGAATATCTTTAGCAAAAAGCATACACCAAGGTACATCATGTTTCAAATGTTTAGTAAGAACATCCATGACTAAAGCAAAAATATATGGGCTTAAAATTGATCCTTGATGTAATCAACCTAACATAGGAAAATACTTGGTCAAACAACCTTGTGTTTGAACACAAGTAATAGCTCATGTATACATATCCCTGATGACTTGAATATAAGCATTATTAACCTTTATCTTTTCTAGAATTCTCCAGAGCATTTCTCTTGAAACTTTATTATATGTTTTCTCTAAATCAATAATACTCATATGTAGAACCTCCTTACTCCGACTACACTTCTCCATCAAACCTTTCAACAGATGTATAACTTTGAAAATATCACTACAAATAATAGCAAAGGGCTTTGAGGCTTGATACGGATAACCAGGGTAAGATTTTTAAATATGTTCTGATATTTGGCAAGTTTTGCGCCGACGTGTTTCAGAATTTATCCTAACGAAACAAAAGGGGGGTAATCTTTTTAGATACATGAAATTTGGATAGCCAAAGCAAAAGTGTCATAATATTATTGTATTAGAAAAAGATACATATTAAACATGTCTCTCTTGACTTCTAGAAATTTTCTCATAATTTAGAAAATACAAGTCAACTTTTCCTTTGCTTTGCCAATTATTCTTTGGAGATCATATCTTGGAATTCACAATGAGTGGGAAGAAATTAAGTAAAAAAGTTCACATTTTTAGTAATTTTACTAAATAATGATTAGTTCCAAACAGTTCAAGAACCAAAAGAAAAAGATTTAAAAATAAATGAGCTAGTGATGTTGATAGTCCTAATGTCAGTTACTTGCGAAATTAACCAATCAACATTTCGATCAGTATAGTTTTTAAACAAGTATTACAGGTGCAAAATAAGAAGGCATTTATTGTCATATGATTAGAAGCTCCCAAGTTCACGATCCAAGATTGTAGATTTCCATTTTTGAAGCTAAATGCATCAAGACAAAACAAATTTTGAGAAACAACATCGATGTAGATTTTAAGTTCCAAGGGGTTTGATTTCAGTTAGAAAATAGACGAATTAGAGAATGTTTCTTGAATATCAATACTGATATGGGATCTTGATTCACGGCAAGAGGCAACACTAATGGAGGAACTTCTTTCCAAGGTTATCTCATGTTTAACGATCATCATGGTTTGAACAAACAGAAAAAAGAATTTGCAAGAATTTTGGGCAAGGATTAGAAATTTGAGATGTGGAAGATAAAGAAAAATTGCTATGATATGATTAATATATATATATGAAAAAAAATATTACATTTTCCTTATTCTAATAGATAGAAAAGGTGTAAAACCCGAAAATTTCAATCGGACGTGTTGCACGCATTTCGATGCGCCACAATGAAATTAGGCGAAATTTCAAAGTTGTCGGAAAATTTTGAAATAAATTTTATTAAATTCGACACGAAATTTCGAACGAAATGGTATAAAGAACCTATGTCTCATTTTACACGGTTCAAGAATTAAAAATCATTGAAAGAAATTTAAGTAACATTTATCTTGTTTTCCCATTTTACCCCTCATGAAATAATAGAAATCTCTTAGGATGAAGGGCACATGCGTAAATTGGCTTTAAAATTTCTCCCTTAAGCTCCCATCCGCCTAGGGACCGATCCATTCGGTCCCTTTGGTTTGTTTTTGTTCGGCCACGCGAGAGAGGAGAGGAAGAGGGCGACGGGAGCTTGGCGAATCTGGCGGTCGGCGGTTTTTCCGGTGGTGGTCTTAGGAGAAAATTGAAGGGAGAGTCTTGGGGAGTAAGAAGGTAAGTTCGAAATGAAGTTTCTCTTTGTTTTTCCTTAGTTTTCTTTGAAGAAAAATTTTAGGGTTTCTCCAAATGAAGTTAAATTGAAAGGAAATTGAAGGGAAAGTGTAAAATATGATTTCTTAAAGGAAATTCTAAGTTTGCATGTCATTTTCTTTAAAGAAAATTTTAGGGTTTTTCTCAAAAGTTTATTTCTCTAAAACTTTCTTTATAAGAATTATTATGTTGGCTATTAGGAACAATTTTATGAATTAAAATTCTAATTTCATGGGAAATTTTTTGAGTTTTGAAATTAGGGTTTACTCAAATGATGGGGTTTTTATAGGAGAATGTTAGGGAATGCATGTGAGCATGATTCTAACCATTAAGCATGATATTTTAGTAAGAAAAACTTAGGTTCCAAAATTAGGATTTTTGTTTTAAATAAGATTTGGTTTAAGAATGATGATAGGATGATTGTAGAAACAAAATTCCCTTGAAATTTAAAGTTTTTCTTAAGAACTTTTGGAGTTGTAAATTAGGGCTTTTCCTAATTGTTCATTTCTAAGCTTGCATGTTCATTAAGCTTGTTCTTAGGAGGCTTGGGAGGTCTCTAATTAAGAGGGAATTGAATTTTTATTAAAATATAATTTTATTAATGCCTATATTATTTTAAATCCGAAAATTTAAAGTCTTGAAATTCTAATTAGGTAAGAGGGTTATTTTTTATACAAATTTAATGATTTTATAAATAAAATAGGTTTCCAAAAATTAGGTTTTATGTAAAACCGAAATTGATATATTAAATTCAAAATTTGTGTAGGAATGATGGTATATAAATGCTATTTTTATGTTATTGTTATTGTTGTATCTCTTACCTTGAAGATATGAGTAGGAAGAATAAAAGAAATCTAAGGGGGAGTTTGTTTAAATATGGCATGTGTAGGATTAATAGTTTAAATGGTTGCTTAAGAAATTTATGTTGTAAAATTTTCCTTTAGGTTTGGAAAAGAAGAAGAAGTGATAGGTTGGGGGTGAAGAGGAAGCTTCAATTCAAAGTGCTTAAGGTAGGAATCTCTTTTCCTACTTTTTCATATTTCTTTATGTTCTTAACCATTTCATGTATACTTGCTTCTTAAATGGGAAATGTTATTGTTACAAAAAAGAATATGTTGGCAAATAAACTCTTGGATACATTTTAATTCATATATAAAGTAAGGTGGCAAGTGAAAACCTTACAAGTATATATTTCCATTTATATGTTTCCATAAGTTATATTGTTACAAAAAAAAGGAATATGTTGGCAAATAAACTCTTTGATACACACTTTAGTTCATATATAAAGTAAGGTGGCAAGTGAAAACCTTCAATGACATTTGATCAAATGCATTGTTTATTCTGTGTTGATTATGTCTAACATCCTAAGCATCTTTTCTTATTTCATTGGGGCTACATATCTCATAGATACCCCTATATGGAAATATATGCTTATGCAATTGCTTGTGTATGTTGAATACGGAGTACCAAATATGGTGCGAAAGCACAAACTTATGAGAGATACGGGAGCAATATGGCCCTTTTTGGGGCAAAAGAGAAAAAGAAATAAGTGGCCAAAAGATGTTGTGTACCTGATCAGTACACCCCTGGTACTCCGGTACGGTTGTATAGGTACTTATGGCATTGAGACATTTACATTGATTGAGACATTTACATTGAAACATTTATGTGACATTGTGGCATTTACACATTTATATGATATTGTGGCAATTAAAACTTATGACATTGAGGTACTTAGATAACAGTGAGACATCTTATGTGGCATTGAGAAATATATGTGGCATTGAAACAACTATATGGTACTGAGACACTTATATGGTTTAAGGCATTTATGTATCTATGGTTTAAGGCATTTATGTATCACTGGCATTGAGAAATATAAGTGGCATTGAAACACCGATGTGGCATTGAGAAAATATTGTGGCATTAAGAAACTTTTGTGGCATTGAAAATCTTATGTAGCATGAAACAACTATATGGCATTGAGACACTTATATGGTTTAAGGCATTTATGTATCATTGGCATTGAGAAAAATATGTGGCATTAGCAAGACATGTGAAGGAAAAATAATTAAGGCATTTCTCTTTTAGTTTCCGATGTAAAATTTTTTTTAAAGACATATGAAAATGTTAGGATTAGAGTTTTCCTATTGAGCTTTAGCTCACTCCCTTGTGTTGGGAAATTTTAGGAGAACCTGCTGCAAGAAATGGCTGACAACTCAAGGTTCACCTACAGTCGTCGTACACCGGTTGACAGGTTCTTCTGTTGTTTTCTTAGTAGTTGTTTGTTATTTTTGGGGTGGTTTAGCATGCATTCGAGAGTTTGAAAACCACCTTTGTATATACGAATTTTATTTTGAAGATATGACATGTGTTGATATGACATGATATGAAAGCTGTTATATATGTTTTGAAAAATTTAGAAGCGCTTTTGTGTATTATGATGTCTTTTAGATTATTAAATGCTTGTTTTAAGACTATTGAAATGTTTTACATGTCCGATTCCGTTCCCGCCTCGTATACACGAGCTAATCGGGCCGGGTCGTGACAAAAGGTATAATATTTATAGAGAAAAATGGTCCAATATGTGAATCCAGAATATGCAGAAAACTAAAGAATAAAATCAAGCCAAATTTGGCCCCATAAAAAGGAGAAACATGAATTAGTAAAACCAATTAATGGAATGAATGCAAGAAAAAATTCCTTTCCACATCAGGATGCTAGTGGCAGACAACAATAACAAGATAGGGAAGCTGACGAAGAGTCAGGCAAAAACCAGCTAACGAACAACCCAAGGAAAAAGATCAAATGGCATATTCTGGACTCACATATTGGACCATTTTTCTCTATAAATATTATACATTTTTTTTTATCAATTGGCAGACTACAACTAGTAGAAGAGCAGCTAGTAGGTTGAACATAGGGGAGCTGCAAGCTAACAAATGGCAGGAATAGCTGACGGCATTTCTAAAATATTTGGCATGGTTATTTAACTATCAACTTCCTTAATTAGTTTGTTGTTTTATTTTCTCTTTATTTGTTTTGTTTTATTTATTTTTTAAGTTTTTTTTTCCTTTAGGGGTAATTTAATAATCACTTGCTACTTTTGTCTTGTGGGATTTCTATAAATACCATATACTTTACTTGGAAAAGAGGAGTCTTTTTTTCTTTGAGAATTAGTCCCAAGTTTTTCTGAAAATAGGGTGGATTCCCTACTTTGAGGTGAGGTGAGAGTTGAGGAGTCATAGTGCAGTCCAAGACTTCACCAAGATTGAGTGCCAAGACCCATCTCTTCCTCTTAGTTGTTCCTTCTCTATTACGGTAGCATTATTGTGGATTGGAGCAGTTGCTGCTGGTCTTGGTAGAAAACAGGGGTTCAGCCTACTTGCTTGCTAAATTCCAGCCACCGAATTCTGGATATCAATTTGCCCTCTATGTATTCCTAATCTTCCTATCGGTTCTTGTTTCTTGGGGGCGAGTAAAACAAAGAGCCAATGGCTCGGGATAGGGATAGCTAGATTCTGGAATTTTTCCAGCCAATATCAGAGCACCTGAGACGGACACAACTGGGCCAGTAGCTGTGTGCACCTACAATAAGGGAATTTCAGGCGGAAAAACCCTTGTGTAGAAAATGGAATTGAAGAACATTTCATTAGGTGAACATTTATGAGCTAGAAAAAAAAAATCTATTCAGCTGGCAACATTCAATTTCGTTGAATCAACAATTTAAGTCCTTAATTGCTGCCGTCAGTGCCGTGATAAGAGCCAAACTGTAATATCCGAAATCCAGGTAAATAATTATAAATTTATTAAGAAATTTTATTTTTTATGAACAGTTAGTTATTGATTAGTAATATATTAAATTAACTTATGTATACTATTTGCGCTGAAGAGTTGCTTGCACTGTATGGGAAAGTTAGAGTAGCAGTTATTTATGTGGGCCCTTTAATTCAGTTGGATTCATACATACATTCGAGCAGAGGAGTTGGGAGGCTGTATCTGTGAGTTTGGCTGTGTGAAGACACGTCTGTAGGAGGAGAGAATTGGAATAGGAAGAGAACAGATTTCTGGATTAACATTAGCATAAATGGTAGGTTGCGGATGAGTGTTGGAGGCAGTGAGGAGATTCTGTGAATCTGTGGCTGTGAGAGAGCCTTGGCCGTAAGGATTTTCCCTGGAGTAAGAAACAGAGAAAAGTATTGTGGTACAGTGTTGTAGGGAGAAAGGTTCGATCAAGTGGAGATTTCGAATTCTGTAGGAAGGCAGGCTGAAGGTACGTGACTGTAGCCATCTTCGGCACAATGCAGGTAGCGTGAAGAAGAATTTTGTTGAAGGAAAGAGTCATTCAAGACTAAAGCAGTGTGAGAGTGAGAAACTGTTGCCTTGTTCAAGCACATTTCAGAGAAAAAATGCGGAAAGTTCAGGTAAGTGAAACTAAGATCAAATTCAACGCGTATATCAAAGAATTGTTTGAGTATTTTTGATAAAATTGACTGATTACTAAAGCAGTAATTGAGAGTGAAATTTCAGTGAAGAAATTTCAGTTAAGGAGAATATAGAGAATTGAAGAAAAAGAATGAATTGAAGATTCATTGGATATATGCAAAAGAGAAATTTTGTGAAAAATTATGATGTACATATAAGTTGATGTATACAAATTATTTGAATAATAGATTATGGAATTGATAGAAATTGAAAGAGGTGATTGTAGGTGACTTACAATTGCAGAAGAGTAAGAGGGGAAGGATTGGAGAAGACAGTTCGTCAGGAATGTAAGTTGTATAAATTTAATTTACAAATACAAGAATTATCAATTCTAGATATATTAATAATGTCATTTGAATTGTTTGAGGAAATAAATGCATTATGAAGATTTCAACAGTAAACATGAGAATACATTCAAGTATTCATGTATAAGCAACCGCATATCCATACGAACAATTGAAGTTTGAAATATAAATAAGCATGATTGTTTAAATCTTTTCTTAGTTGATAAGATTTTAAAAAGAAGTTTAATTCTTTAGATATTGCATACAAATTCTCTTTATAAACAGATATATAGTTATAAAAATTATGAAATGTATGCGACCAAAATAAACATGTATGAATTATAAATATGTGAAGTCTACTCAATATCAAATTAGTAAAGATTGGCTATAATATGATACGATACCTGCAATTTCAAGTGGGGCAAAAACGACCTCAGATATGATACCTTGTATAGCAGGTGGGGCAAAAGGGGCCTCTATGTAGTTCAATGGCATTAATGCCAGGTTTACCTGAACTCCATTGAATATTTTTTTTATGAAAATATAGTACATTCTTTAAAAGACTAATATTGATATTTTGTACAAACCTCAGAAGAATAAAAGATTAATGTTAAATATGATTTTATGATGTTTTACAATTAAAGGTAAGTTTATTCAATAATGATTTCAATGTTGTGATTTACTACAATTATTGTATTTTAACTGTTATTCAATTGGTATAACTTATTGAGCCTTATAGCTCACCAATTATTTTATACTGGCTGTTGCTATAAGAAAAAGGAAATGAAAAAACTTGAAGCTGAATAGGTTTAAGTTATTTCACTTTATGTTCTACTGTTTAGCATTGTTTGTGAGTCTATATATGATGTATGTAGATTATTTAGTGTGTACTCTTTTGAAATTTCTTATTGGCTCTGTAATTATGTATGTGATGAAAGTTGGATCATTTAGATGCTTCTGTTATTATTCAAATGTAATTGTCAGAGAATGTTTACGTGAACATGCAAATGATGATAATTAATTAAAAAGTAAAGAATGAATGTTATGTTTTTTATGTGAAAATCTACCTTAGTGGTAAGGGGTATCGTGGGGTGTTACACAAACTGCATCCCCAACCTTATCAACCTACTGTTTGGACAGTCACCACTCAATTTAAGGTGTCAAGAAAGCTGCAGAAGTAGTTCCTTACTAAGATGCACCGACACGGACACGGCGACACGGACACGACACGACACGGACACGGGACACGGCATTTTTCAGAAATATAGGACACGGGTGCGGCGTGGACACGGCATAATAATTTTTTTAATATAATATATAGAAATAAAAGTGACACCATATTGAAAATGGTAAGCAATAATAAATCAATGTCATGAGGACTTGTTTAGCTTATAACATTAAAATGTTTAGTACAATCACAAAAATATAAGCAAAAAATAATTTAGTACAACATGAAGGTTCAACTACTCAATAGAGGGAATGATAAAATTAGATTCAGAGGTTGGTCTTTGGCCTTCAATATCATCATCATTGAATATCATTGCTTCCAATTCTGGTTCATCTAGAGAAAGATTTGCAACCTCCAATAATCCCATATTAAAAGCCTTCTCTAAAGCACCACTGGCAACCCCTTTTCTTTTCTTTGAATCATATCCTTCACTTTTATATGATAATGAATGATCAACTCTAACAGATGAGGAAGAAGTGTGGGATGAACCATGGGTAGATGGCAAAGGTATCTCTTTAGGAAGTGCCCTTTTGATCCTAAATTCAGCTTCATCAACTTGTCTGTTCAATTCAATCAACTGCGACGTAGTAATCTTAGGACACATTTTAATTCCATGACCAGAAATCTTAAGTAGATGTGCTTTCACCCTAGAATAAGATCCTTTGTAAGTGCCTCCACAATAATTGCATTTGAATGACACATTACCTCCTCCTTCAGAAGTTTTTCCTAACTTTGTAACATGAATCCATAAGGGCTTATCAGTTTCTACAGATGGCTCTTTTGAACCGTCACCTAATCCACTCCCACCAGCAGCAGAGCTCATTTTGCTTTCAAACACACTGGTGAAATGAAAAAAAAAAGGCTTAATAAATTAGTGCAATATATCAAACCCCTAAACATAATGTTTCACTTATCCAAAAGATGATGAATACAACAATATGCCGGGCAGCCGGGGGTCCAAGGGGGCGCTGCCCCCTGGCGGGGTTCGACCTGTAAGCGCAGCAAAAGCGCAACTAAAGCGCACCTAAAGCGCAACTAAAGCGCACCTAAAGCGCAACTAAAGCGCAACTAAAGCGCACCTAAAGCGCACCTAAAGCGCACCTAAAGCGCACCTAAAGCGAAACTAAAGCGCACATAAAGGGAAAAATTTTACTCTTTTTGTTACACTTTAGTTGCCCTTTTGCTGCGCTTTAGTTGCGCTTTTGCAAAAGGACAGCTTAAGCGTAGCAAAAAGGCATCTAAATGGACAGAAATGATGAATGGAGAAAAAAATGATGAAATCAACTTACAGGTTCGAAAATTTTTATGCAGTTTGGTGTCGCCTTTCCTCGGCTGCGCACAGAAACTAAGAACAAAGGCTTGTTGCTTATGGCCGGAAGGGAAGACTAAGGGTGCGATCTCCAGGCAACCGCTGCTCGCGGGAAAGATCTCCGATTCTCCAGTTGACCGCTGCTCGCCTCAATCGCTCGGGAAGACCACGAATACGAATAGGAATACGGGATTAGGGTGAAGATGAAGACTCGGGCGTGAATCGGCTAATATAAAATAGCGGGACTAGAGTTTTCTTTTTTTTAAAAAAAAAATTAAATTATCAAATAGCAAGACACGCGTGTCCGACACGCGTGTCCGATTTTTTTTTTTTTTTTTTTAAATGGGACACACTAATAACGTGTCCGACACGTGTCCCCGCCGTGTCGGACGCGTGTCCGTGTCCGACACGTGTCCGACACTGCATACCCTCTTAAAACGGAGTGTCGGTGCATCATAGGTTCCTTAGGAAAGTAAGTGACGTAAACAAAAAAATAAAACTAAGATTGCAAATTAAAGTAGACTGGACTTCCTGAAACTTAAATTGATGTGAAACCAACAAGAATTGCAAGGAACTAATAAACGTATTGTGAAGCTTGCTACTTTAAGGTTAATGAACCATAAGGCATGATTATAAGAATTCTAAGTTATCAATTTTGTTTTGGTATGCAGTCACAAAACTTAGGAGATTAGAACAAGTTAAGACAATTCAGAAAATATCACAATAATACTAGATATGCCGTAATAAATCCAAAGCTTAATATTTAGAAATTTCACCTAGAGTTACCATTTTCACTCACACTCAATGTAAGGCTTTAGCGGAGAGAGGCTTTCAGCACACCAAACGATGCCACTAAGATGGTAGCAACACCAATGGCTTTGATCTAAGAGAGGTAGTTGGCGGTGGAGGACTGGAGTGTCCGGTAAGTTGCCAAGATCCGGATGGTCGTTGTTTGTCAATGATGTCCGCCAAGGTGTCGATGATGAGATCGATGTATTCTGATGTAGGCAAAGGGGGGGTCAACACAAGTTAATAATTTTGGGGCTTGGCTTGTGTCTCTTTCCCTTCCCTTGTGTCTCCTCGGTTTCTCCCTTCCCTCTCGGTTTTGGTGGTTGTTTGCTCTTCCCATGGCTGCTGGTTGGTTTCCCCTTGCTGCCTCCTCGGTTCCTCCTCTTAACCCTTCGGTTTTGGTGGTTTTACTTCTGTTTCCCCATAAGGGTTTGCTGGATTCTGTGGCCTGCTGTCTTGGTTGCTGGTCTGCCCCTTCGGTTCCTTCCCAGCTGGCTGGTTCCGTGGCCTGCTGCCTTGGTTGCTGGTCTGCCCCTTCGGTTCCTTCCCAGCTGGCTGGTTCCGTGCCTTTTTTGGCTGGTTGCTGTGGACTTTTGCCCTGTTTCCTGTGCTGAACTTTTATGGCTGCTGTTGGAGACTTTTGGCATTCCTTTTCCCCTCTTTTCATTGGTCTATTTGGAGGTATTTTGGCTGTTGGGTTTTCCTCTCTCTTGGCTATATATTTGGGGTGTTTTGTAAGGAAAAAAGAGAGTGTGATAATGTGATTTTTGAAAATTGTAAACATGCGGGTTTCTTGGAAAAGCTTGCGAGCTTGTTCCATTCTCCTTCTCCTCTTCTAGGAAAGCTTGCGAGCTTCTCCTCCTTTCTTCTCGGCTTCTAACCCCTTCTTCTCTACGCAAGTGTCCACCCCACCTGTATCCTTCTTCTCTATGGATGGAATGCAACTTTAGGTGTTTAATTTCTAGTATTGTGTCAAGTTTGTAAGTGTCGTGTCTTTTATTATAAAGGTGAAGTTTTGTTTAATTTCTAGTATTTTCTTATCTTTTTATGTGTTCAAAAATATGTAAGAGTTTTTTATTTGTAAGCAAAAATTTGGGCCCTTCTCCAAATTTTTGCTTGCATCAATTTGGTATCAAAGCAAGTTCTTATCCTAGGTTGTCGTATGTGTCTTATGTGAGTCTTGTATGTGAGTCATGGTTGTAATAGGGGTACCAACGCAAAGCGCCTTCGACTCGTCAGTAAAGTCCTTCAGCAATCTCATCAGGAGCTGAGAAATTTCAAGAAGGGGAGTCTGATGTAGGCAAAGGGGGGGTCAACACAAGTTAATAATTTTGGGGCTTGGCTTGTGTCTCTTTCCCTTCCCTTGTGTCTCCTCGGTTTCTCCCTTCCCTCTCGGTTTTGGTGGCTGTTTGCTCTTCCCATGGCTGCTGGTTGGTTTCCCCTTGCTGCCTCCTCGGTTCCTCCTCTTAACCCTTCGGTTTTCGTGGTTTTACTTCTGTTTCCCCATAAGGGTTTGCTGGATTCCGTGGCCTGCTGTCTTGGTTGCTGGTCTGCCCCTTCGGTTCCTTCCCAGCTGGCTGGTTCCGTGGCCTGCTGCCTTGGTTGCTGGTCTGCCCCTTCGGTTCCTTCCCAGCTGGCTGGTTCCGTGCCTTTTTTGGCTGGTTGCTGTGGACTTTTGCCCTGTTTCCTGTGCTGAACTTTTATGGCTGCTGTTGGAGACTTTTGGCATTCCTTTTCCCCTCTTTTCATTGGTCTATTTGGAGGTATTTTGGCTGTTGGGTTTCCTCTCTCTTGGCTATATATTTGGGGTGTTTTGTAAGGAAAAAAGAGAGTGTGATAATGTGATTTTTGGAAATTGTAAACCTGCGGGTTTCTTGGAAAAGCTTGCGAGCTTGTTCCATTCTCCTTCTCCTCTTCTAGGAAAGCTTGCGAGCTTCTCCTCCTTTCTTCTCGGCTTCTAACCCCTTCTTCTCTACGCAAGTGTCCACCCCACCTGTATCCTTCTTCTCTATGGATGGAATGCAACTTTAGGTGTTTAATTTCTAGTATTGTGTCAAGTTTGTAAGTGTCGTGTCTTTTATTATAAAGGTGAAGTTTTATTTAATTTCTAGTATTTTCTTATCTTTTTATGTGTTCAAAAATATGTAAGAGTTTTTTATTTGTAAGCAAAAATTTGGGCCCTTCTCCAAATTTTTGCTTGCATCATATTCTTTCACGGTGTAGTCAAAGCCAAATCCCGGATCAAAGAACGGTGATTGTAGAATATCTATTTGGTTAATATTCATCATATGTGAAGCCATAATCAACCTCTTTGATTCTTGAAGACGATGGTGGCCAGCGGCTTGTGAATAGAGAGGGAAGAGAGGGCAGGGTGGGGCTCTCGGGTAGAGAGAGAGAGGGGGGGCAAGGTTTAGGTTTGGATTAGGGAAAATATTTAAAAATCTGAAATTAAATTCAAATTTAAGTGGATTTGAAGGGAACTTAATTTGGATTTGAATTTAAATTCAAAGAGAACTTTAGGGATTCAATTGGTAAAACATGGAAAAGCCCATTAATGGGGGCCGGCGGCATGGAGAGATAGGGAGGGGGATTGGGGAGGGATTTAAAAGCTTCCAAATAAGTTTCGTAATTTAGGGAGGGACATAATTAAATCCAATCTAATTTAAATTTAAATTAGACCTAGATTTAGTGGACTTTCCTAAATTAGAGATGGCAAATATGGAAAGTATTTGAAACTCAAATTTGAATTTTCAAATAACTCCCAATTTCTTTCTTGCTTGAGCTAATTTAGGAAATCATTAAGATGATTGAAATCACCCCAATGATGGTATCAAGGATGGGGCCGACGACAAGGAAGAGGGGGAAGGGGGGCGCCGGGTTTGGGATGGGGGCAAAGGTGAGCCGAGGGTTGGGAGGCTTGGGGTGGAGCTAAATAGAGTTTTGGAGGGGAGTTGATGGTAGATCGGTGGAGGAAGGTCAATGGGGAAGCCGGCGGTGGGTATAGGAGAGATAGAGCAAAGATAGGGGAAGAGGAAAAGAAACCACGAGCCACGGACTCTTCCAATGACTGATGGGTGTTGCGCTCGCCCTCACCTTGGGCTCTTTCTTCTCTCTAATGCACACACATGAAGAAGAAACAAAGCTGAAAATTTTCATTCAAATAATCATCATCCTCAATACATAAGAAGGGGCCATATATATAGGCCTCAATATAACAAAAGAAAATAGACTAGAATGCCCCTTGGGCTACAATAGCAAACTAACTACCCATAGGGGTAAAATCGGAAAACTGAAATATAAAAATAAATAATACATAAAGAGCATCAAAAGTAAAGGCTCTCCATTATGGCCATCAATCTCCGATGTTTCCTCCGATAAACGCGTCGGAATCTCTTGTCAATGTCCCCATCATAAATACTAAACATGACACCATACAACTCATAGTAATTTTGAGAAGAAAGATACAAATGGGAGGGATACCGTGGAGAGAAGAAAGAGATAGGAGACAGACGAATTATAAGAAAGAGGGAGGTAGAAGACAATAGCTCGCAAGCTATTCCAAACCCGCAAGTTTTTACTTTCCAACAATTTTCACACAAAACTCTCTCCTTTAATAAGGAAATTAGCCCCAATTTATAGAAGACAAAAGATGGAATATCATTTAATAGATCACATAAATGTGCCCCAAATCAGCCACTAAAAACCACCAAAACAGCCCACATTTAAAGCCACTTGCAAAGGAATCAACAATGAGGAAAACGAATAGCCAACAGCATTCAAAACAGCATGGGAAAAGACCAAACAACACTTAGGGAAGTCCAGACAGCATAAACAACACCTAAACAACACTTAGGGAAATCCAAACAGCATAAACAACACCTAGGGAATACCAAACAGTATTTTGGGAATTCCAAACAGCACTTTGCCCACATCAGTAAGAGGCTGGCTAGTTCTTGTTTTCCCTCTTAGGGATCCAGTATTTTACGAATAGTTCATCTTTGTGTTTTAATGAAGTTTTTTTTTTTTTTCCTTATTGCATTTGAAAATAAGTGTAGCCATTCAACAGTTTTCAACGAATAATTTTCTTGGTGTTTTTTTTTTCAAAATTTGTGGTAGGTTAAAGATCAATAAATCTGTCTAAGATTACTTGTTCAGTTGTTTTCAGTGTAATCTTTGAAACGTTGTAATTGTGCAAGACAGCCGATGGAGAGATTTTTGGAATTGAGTGTGTGCAAATTTGAAGTTTTTAGAAGTGTGTCCTGATTTAATGGGGTGATGTTGCAGCTTTCAAGGCTCTTAATTATAATCTCAGGATTTCAACATGTGCAGGAGTAAATTCACACTCGTCCCAAAAAGAAAGAAAAAAGTTTTTTTTTAAGTTGATTTTGGTAAAGTTTATAAGTGCTGCGACTGGAATTTCATTCTGCTCACCCTTGCTGATAGAAACTTTCCTCAAAATTTGAATCATTGGACTAGGTAGACTCTAATATACGCTAATGTTTCTATCCATATAAATAGGTGGTTAGGAACTAAATTTAAATGTCATCAGGATCTACATCAATGTGATTCACTCAATGCATTCCCCATTAATATCATTTATGCTCTTAATCATCATTAAAATTAGTGGCATGCAAGATAAACAAAATTTTTAAGATCATTTGGCCATCCATCAATGCATCAAAAATTTCATAAGGGATAACTCCAATTGCATGAAAAGATAATAGTGATTTCAAGCGTGGTGAGCTTCAAAATGCTAGAAATTAAATACATGATTGTCGAAGATCCCTTGCATGTATTGAACTATTTTGATAAGTGAAATACATAGATAAAACTAGATTTATATCTTCCAATGAAAAATTCATAACAGTAGCTATAGGTAAAGCTAGAATACAACAACAACAGGATTAAACTCGGTGGTAAAGCAAGAATAATTAGGTGGTAAAGCAAGAATAATTAAAAAACTGTTAGTTAAAGATAATTGCTAATTCGTTTTAGTACTTGCTCAAAATTGTAGCACCAATTTCACAGATGTTGAGTCTGACGGAGAATAAAAATTTCTCTCTTCTGCAGGAATCCTCAGTAAAAGAGCCAACAGGATTAAACTCGGTGGCCTCATAAATATCCTGCATTGGGAAACCATGAATAAGAACTAAAGATGAAAAGATACTTACAAAAATACAAAATCTTGAATATATATGACCTTTATGATCTCATCAGAAACAACACCAGCAAATGAACTAGAGTCAGCTGTACCACCAGCTCCAAGCATCCCCAGTGACAGCCAATTCAACCATCCCCGAGCACTGCTTGATGACCTGTCATCATGTTGCTGCTTTTCATAAGAAGCAGACGGTAGCCTCTCATCATTTGTTCCGGTAGTAGAAGTTTTCATCTTGGAAAGCTCCTTCAATTCATCAAGACAAATAAGCAAACATTATTGAAAAATAAAAGATTCCAAAAGAACAAAAAACAACACTCTTCCTTCATATTAGTGCTTATATGGACGTTAGGATTTATGTGAGCAATTATGTGCCCGTGTCTGCATCCATGTGTGTTGTGCCGTCACATATACAACTGTAGGTGCATGCACATGCTGGGAACAATTTTCAAATCTCACTTATTCATATGTTATAGGCGATATAGAAAATTTCATGGATTAAACATGCAATCTTTTTCCCCTAAAAGAAGAAAAATTTCTACTGCAATACCCATTTTCAAAAAATAAGTTAAAATGTAGATCAATTAGCAATGAAAATTATACCTGCAATTTTTGCTCTGCAGATGACCGGTAATTTAGGATATCATCAATATAGCACACCCTATCCATTTCTTCCAGCTCAAGAAGAATATCTTCACTGACAACCTAGGTAGAACGTTTGCAAAAATATGAATAAACAAATGCATAATTCCTTAACTAATAATCAAACATCAATTCTGAATATCAAACATGGGGAAAATCATTATGGTCAAATTGTAGCTCATAGTAACTTCAACTTTTCACTGCAAAAAAAAAAATCATCTCCAATTTTCAGACCAAGACAATAATGCCATATTTCATACAAGATAAACAAATACACTGACTGAAAGGGTCCAACTAAATACAATAGTTCGAGCTAACATTCGGAAACCAAAAATGTCAAGTTTCAATGAATTCCTTAAAGGAAAACTTACCATAAAAAGCTCAGGTACAAGAAAAACACAAACATCTAGCTCAAATGAGTAAAATCTAACCCATTATAAATTTTATTTCCAAGAATGTTTATCAAGCTTGTTATAGAACAAAAAAAAAAGGTCAGGAAAAAAAAATACTGAAAAGGTGAAACTTCATTTGAGTTGTAACATGATCTTTTGTAATTAACTTGCTACATGCATAGTTCTTACTCGCCTGACCTCTACCACCAACGACGCCTCCAGGAGCTGATATCTAACTCTTGGCATGCTCTTGCTCAGGTAGGGCTTTTTTCATCAGTCCCACCTGCACCTACAGTCATTCTGTTGCCTTCTATGACTTTCTAGCCTATTGTGAATTTCTTCTCTTCCTCTCGGTTCTAACATCATGCTCATTCACTTTCTTTGGCTTCGGAAGGTGCCATAGCTACTATTTCAGCTTCTGCTTTCAATCCACACCTCCTTTTCTACGTGAGTAGTAATTCTAGCTCAACCAAAACTCTAGCAACATAAGGCACTGAAAGATGAGTACTAACATAATCCAATTTCAAATGCTTACCAAATATAAGGCCTCGGGAATCTAAAGCAGATTAGTTCAAATAAGGTAAACGAATTCAGTAGGGTGGTATCTAAATTGGAGTAATATGTTCTTACTCAGAAGATTCAAAATGGACCGACCATTTTACCATATGCATCAGGACACCGTTGATATAGTAAGATTGTTAAAAAAAAGTCGGGCGAATTGTGCTTCTAAGGTAGTCTAATAATAATATGATGTTAGTCAATAAGTCTAATCAAATTGTCATCAACTAAATGTAAATAAGTCATAAATTTAAGGATAATCTAAAAAATGCGGCATCCTAATGAGAATTTACCAATAACAACAACAACAACATCAAGCCTTTGTCCCACTACGTGGGGTCGGCTACATGAATCCTTTTTCTCAATTGTGTCCTATTAAAAGTCAAATTCTCGTTTAAATCTAATAAAGAAAGATCATTTCTAATATTTTATAACTAAGTCTTTTTAGGTCTACCTCTACCTTTCTTGCGGGCGTTTTATGTGACTAAACCATCTAAGGCGACTCTCTCTAATCTTATCTTTCACTGGAGCTACTCCAACCTTTTCACGTATATGCTCATTTCGTATTCTATCTCTAAGGGTAAAGCCACTCATCCACCTGAGCATCCCCATCTCTGCAACACTTAACTTAGAATTATGCTTCTCTTTTAATGGCCAACATTCAGCACCATAAAGCATTGCAGGTCTCCCTACCATCTTATAGAATTTTCCCTTAAGTTTGAGGGGTACTTTTCTATCACACAATAAGCCCGATGCATTCCTCCACTTCAACCATCCAACTTGGATTCTGCTGATAATATCCCCATCTATTTCACCATCACTCTGAACAATAAATCCAAGATATCTAAAACGTGTACTCTTATTAATGACTTGATCGCCCAAAGTCACAATCCCCTCACTAGGGCTATTATTACAAAAATTACAACCCATATATTTCGTTTTAGATCTACTCAAGAGAAAACCTTTAGACTCTAAGGTTGACCACAATTCTAGTTTACCTTCAACTCCCTCTTTAGTCTTATCAACAAGAAGAATATCATCAGCAAAAAGCATACACCAAGGTACATCCTCTTGCAAATGTCTAGTGAGAACATCCATGACTAAAGCAAAAAGATATGGGCTTAAGACTGATCCTTAATGTTAATCCAACCGAAATAGGAAAATACTTGGTCAAACCACCTTGTGTTTGAACACAAGTAATAGCTTCTGCATACATATCTTTAATGATTTGAATATAAGCGTTATTAACTCTTTTCTTTTCAAGAACTCTCCATAGCACTTCTCTTGGAACTTTATCATATGCTTTCTCTAAATCAATAAATATCATAGGTAGATCCTCCTTATTCTCTCTATACTTCTCCATCAAACCTCTCAATAGATGTATGGCTTCCATAGTAGACCTACCTCGCATGAATCCAAATTGATTTTGAGAAACATTAGTATCACGCCGCAACCTACGCTCCATAACTCGCTCCCATAGTTTTAGAGTATGACACATTAACTTAATTCCTCTATAATTCGCACAATCTTGTGCATCACCTTTAGTCTTAAAAATAGGAATTAACACACTCATTCTCCACTAATCTGGCATCTTTTTAGTCTTCAAAACAGTATTAAAAAGTTTAATAAGCCAAGAAATTCCTTCATCTCCTAAGCATTTCCACACCTCTATTGGAATATCATCAGGTCCAACAGCTTTTCCACCCTTCATTTTCTTTAAAGCCTCTCTAACTTCAGTTTTACTAATACGCCGATAAAAACATAAATCTTTATTTTCATTTAGGGTGCTAAGGTCACTAAAGTCAATCGTATTTTCACATTCTTCATTAAAAAGATTAGCAAAATATCTCATCCACCTTTGTTGAATATCATCTTCTAAGAAAAGTACTTTTTGATCTTCATCCTTAATAGACTTCACTTGAACTAAATCCTTACTACTCCTATCTCTTTGTTTGACTAACTTATACATATATCTTTCTCCCTCCTTAGTATCTAATCTATTATATAAATCCTTAAAAGCTAAGATCTTTGTATCGCATATTGCTTTCTTAGATTCTTTACATGCCTCTTTATATCTTTCTCAATTATCAGAATTTTTATATTTAAACTAATTTTTATAGCAAATCTTCTTATTTTTTATCTTTTCTTGCACATTTGGATTCCACAACCAACTATTTCCCAATGAGAATTTACCAACAACAATAAAAAAATAAAGGCCTAACAAGCACTACGAACTTCTCTTCAATGATGATAAGAGCAAGTTTTCCTCGATACTTGAATGGATGCTTATGAAGAGATGATATTAGATCTTAACAAAAACATAAAAGGAAAAAGTTATTTGATGGGGAGGAATTAAATCTAAAATCATTCAAACTACAAATAATATTTGCAAAGGAATGAAACAGGTGTGAAATTGCATAGGTTCGCAAGGAGAGAAAGCAGGACGCAGATCCTTTCAAAGCAAAAAGCCATTAGGATAGGAGGTGGCAACCTATTTGGGGGTTCTCATCCAAATCCCTAGGAGAAACAAATGCAGGAAAAAGATGTGGGATATGTGATAATAAGAGGAAATCTAATTATCAAGCACAGGAAATATAATTAAATGATCATATCCAAACCTGATGTAGGCAGGGGGGGGGGGGTCAAATCAAGATGAAAATTTTGGGTGGTTGCTGTTTCTCAGGTTGGGCCTTGGTTGCTTGTATATTGGAGCTTGGCATGAAAGTTCTACTTGGAGAAAGCTCATTTATGTTTGAGTTAAAGTTAGCTCATTAATGGTTGGAGTATTTCACTTCCTAGCTCATTAATTCTAAAAGTTTTGGTGGTTTTGCTTCTGTTTCCCAAATGGTTGGTTGGGCTTCTTGTGCCTGCTGCCTTGGTTGTTGGTTTGGCCCTTCGGTTCCTTCCCAGCTGGCTGGTTCCGTGGCATGCTTCCTTGGTTGCTGATCTGCCCCTTCGGTTCCTTCCCAGCTGGTTGTTCCGTGCCCTTTATGGCTGGTTAGCTGTGGGCTTTTCTCTTTGTTTCCTGTACCCATTTATGGCTGCTGTTTCCCATGTGTTTTGCTGGTTTCCTGTGCCTGTTTCTTCGGTTTCCTGTGTGCCTCTTTGGTTCCCTCACTGGGCTGTTCCGTGGCTGTTTTCTGGGCTGATCCGTGGCTGTTTTCTAGGCTGTTCCGTGGCTGTTTTCTGGCTATTTCGTGGCTGTTTCTGTCCTGTTTCCTGTGCAGAATTTTTGGGGCTGCTGTTTGGAGCTTTTGGGCTGCTGTTTGGGGAATTGGAAGTTGTTGTTTGGTAACATTTAATAAGGAATTTGAAGAGTTTTTGGTGGCTGTTTGGCTGCCCTCTTTCCTCCTATAAATATAAGTTGTTTTGTGTGTTTAAAGAGTGTGTGAAAAATGTTATTTTTGGAAAGCTAAAACTTGAGGGTTTTGTTTGGAAAAGCTTGCGAGCTTTGTCCACTTCTTCTCCTTCCCTTCTAGGAAAGCTTGCGAGCTTCTCCTCCTTTCTTCTCGGCTTCTAACCCCTTCTTCTCTACGCAAGTGTCCACCCCATCTGTATCCTTCTTCTCCAAAGCAAGTTTAGGATGACGTTGTTTGTTGTGTGAGTTGTAAGAGTCGTTTATTCTATAAAATTTCATATTTCAGTAATTTCTTTATCTTTTTATGTGTTCAAGGTTGTATGTAAGCGTATTTTTTATTTTGTATGCAAAAATTAGGTTTTTGCCTAATTTTTGCTTACATCAAAACCTCTTAACACTTGAGAAGCAATTCCTTTACTATATCAGATCTACAATCAGAACTTGGATCCAATCTTAAATTTTTATTTTGGGATCAAATGATCTTATGCCTATGAATGCCTATGTTTATGGTCACTTTAACACCTACAGGAATCACCATTTATATTAATCCACCTATTAATGCGATGTCTCACCTCCCTATTAATGCTATCACGCTATTTCTATCTTACCTTGTGTATGTTTCTTTATCTGTGATAATTCCTGTTAATTATCATTGACGTGCCCATATCAACTTTTCTTGTTATAATATTTTATACTAAAAAACCTAATAAGATAAATCCTCATTTCAGCTTCTCCATCTTCTATGGTTGATGTTGTTAGGGGTAAGGGTTCCTAGAAGGATGTCTTCCGGCTTCTTTTTATTCCTTTAAGAGTGCATTAAGGATGGAGATAAAAAAATGCTTTTATTAGAAGATAATATTCAACAAAGGTGGATGAGATATTTTGATAAGTTTTTCAATGAAGATTATGAGAATATGATTAACTTTACAGACCCTAACACCCTAATTAAAAATATAGAGTTTTTTTTCATCGTTGTATTAGTAAAACCAGCATAAAACTTGTCTTCATGTTAATCATACCAGCACCAGTGCACCGGATCTTATCAGGACTCCGCAGTTAAGCGTGCTTGGGCGAGAGTAGTACTAGGATGGGTGACCTCCTGAGAAGTCCTCGTGTTGCACCCCTAAAAAAACACTGTCGTTGCCAGGTCCCAAGTCCTGGATGAAAAAAGTAGAGGGTTGCGTTAGGTAGTCGACAGCCAACGTAAAACTTGTCGAATAATAATGACATGAATTCTTTAAAAATTATTATATTAGTAAAACCAAAGTTCGAGAGGCCTTAAAGAAAAGAAAGTGTGAAAAAATGGTTGGACCTGATGATATTCCAATAGAGGCGTGGAAATGCGTAAGAGATGAATGAATTTCTTGGCTTACAAAACTTTTCAATATTATTTTGAAGACAAAAGATGTCAAATGAGTAGAGAAGAAGTATGTTGATTCCTATTTTTAAGAATAAAGATGATGCACAAAGTGTATGAATTATAGAGGAATTAAGTTAATGAATCATACTTAAAACTATGGGATAAAGTTATTGAGCATATGTTACGACGGGATACTAATGTTTCTCAAAATCCATTGGGATTCATGCCAGGTAGGTCTACTATGGAAGCTATACATTTATTGAGAGGTTTGATGGAGAAGTATAAAAAGAATAAAGAGGATCTACATATGATATTTATTCATTTAGAGAATCTACATATGATATTTATTCATTTAGAGAAAGCATATGATAAAGTTTCAAGAAAAGTGCTCAGCAGAGTTCTAGAAAAGAAATGAGTTAATAATGATTATATTCAAGTCATTAAGGATATATATGCAAGAGCTGTTACTTATGTTCAAACACAAGGTGGTTTGACCAAGTATTTTCCTATTTTAGTTTGATTACATCAAGTATACTACCCAAAGTTTCTTAAAAGTAAGCATGAATATTTCTCACTAAAATCATTTTTTATTTCTCACATATATGGAAAATGTCAATTTATTTCATTAGCTTTTAGTTTCAATTTTTGATTCTCATAGTTTATTTATCTGTATTCATTTAAAAAGGCATGTTAACATTTAATATAGCTATTGTTTCTTTTGTTTTAAACAATTAATTAAAATATTAGCTGAACTAGTACTTAGCATTTACTTTAATGAATGATCTAATTTCTAAAGCAAATAATTCATTTTCCTATTTACGGTTACTGTAGCATATCCACTTCCCTTGGCATGCAGCGGCTGATCCCTCACATACTTCATCCAACGGGTAGCCTTAATGTGTTGTGGCTTAGTGGAATTTCTTATATAGTATTATAATATTTATACTTAGTGGAATGCCTAGCCTATTAATGCAATGATTTAAGCCTCTCCTCCTTACTCCTTCCAAACCCGATTCTTGGCTTTGTGTCTGTGGTGTAAGCTGAAGGAAAGCAAGCAGCTGGGCGGAATTAAAGCAAGCCACCAGGGAGGAAGTTTCAGCAAAATAAGGTAAGAAAATGTAGGAAGAGGTGATAGTAGTGGCTAGACTTGTGATTTGGCTGAAATAAACTACTGTTTACAAAATTTTAAAGTAAGATTCTATTGCTAAACACAGAATTTAGAAATCAGTGAAGAAAAAATAGTTAAAGGAATGTTGTAAATTGATGTTGGACTGCTGTGTTGCTGTTGTAGGCTGCTGTAAGCCATATATTGCTGCTGAGATGTTGTGGCTGCTTTAGGAGAAACATTCACTATAATTTGGGCTGTTTAACTACTGTAGGGGAAGCTTTCGGCGGCACAGGAGAAGAATTCAGCAACCTTTTGGGTAAGAAATAGATAAGGTAAGCTATAGATAAGTTGCAGATAAGACAGGTTGTAGCGCTGTAAAATAAGATAAGTAAATAATGTACTTTTGTTGTTTAGAAAAATGGAATAAAAGATAGTATCAAGGGTCATTTAATTGTTATATTTGCTGGAATAAATGTTGCTATATTGAATTCATAAAGGGAATTATAAATCAAATGAGGAAGAGTATAAAGGAGGTGGTGTACAAAAGGAGAAGAAAACAAGAAGAACCAATTCCTAGTGAGGTGAGATACCCAATCGATTGATAAGAGATAGTTCAAATTTTATATATTTGTGAATTAATATTTGTCCTGCATGCCGTTCATGTAATACCATGTATGTCCATCTATTTAAATTTATTTGTTATAGTTGATTCCAATTTATACAAATTATGATTATGGTTATGATTATGAAAATGTACCTGAAAATGAAAAAGAGTATAAAGCGAGTTAAGCCATATGTTGGGGAATAAGCCCGCACGAGTAAAGGCGAAAGACCTGACGAGGTAAGCCTATATTCTCAAGTCTAAAAGTTGGGAATATGGACCCAACCCTGACTGAGAGAGCAGCTTCAATTCTAAAAGTTGGGAAGCTGGAGCCCAACCTTGAATTGGAAAACTAAAAAGGTGCAAAAGCTTATAGCCTCCTATGACTTGTTTCAAACATATGTAACAGATAGCAAGATGGAAAGAAATGCTATGAATTTCTTATGATCAGTATAAAATTTTAATTTGTTTTAACTATGTTAATATTAATGTTATGAAATTCTTAATTGTCAAATAATGTTATTATTATTTCTTATACATTGCTTGTGTATTTCATTGGGCCATAGCTCATTAGCAGTGATTGTACTGCAGGAAAGGGGAAGGAGCCCGTAAGGCATTAAAGAGGTGACTGTCCTTTTTGAGTGTACATATGTTTTGGATGTACCAAGAGATCTAAAAAGAGATCTGAATGATAACTGTGCAGACTTTTGGGTATGTAAGTAAATTTTAAAAGTTTTTAGAGCTCTGTATTTATTTTGACTATTTTTTATGTTACTTGAGGTACATTACATGCTTCCTATTATTAAGATGGAATTGATATGCTAAAATATTAAGAGGGTCTAACTAGATTTCTTTTTACTCAATTGATTCTGAAAGTAGTGGCTCAGAATAGGTGTTGGTAAGAAGGAGACGGTTTAGATTTTCCTTCTTTGTTATACTCCAGATTGACCGTTAGGTGGTTAGGCCAAACTGGGGTGTGACATCAAGGTTCAACTTTAAGCCCATATCTTTTTACTTTAGTCATGGATGTTCTTATTAGACATTTACAAGAGGATGTTCCCTGGTGCATGCTTTTTACTGATGATATTCTTCTTGTTGATAATACTAGAGAGGAATTTGAAAGAATACTTGAATTATGGAGGTCAATTAGAGTCTAAAGATTTTTTTTTTTTTTTTTTGAGAAGATCTAAAACTGAATACAATGCTTTATGGCGCAGAATGTTGGCTATTAAAAGAAAAGCATAAAGTTAAGTGTTACAAAGACAAGGATGCATAGGTGGATGAGTGGCTCACTCTTGGAGACAGAATGTGAAATGAGTATGTACGTGAAAAGGTTGAAGTAGCACCACTGGCAGATAAGATTAAAGAGAATCTGATGAGGAAATCCGACCATGGAAAGTTTATCAGAGAAGAGGCCGAAGATCTACGGTTATGATTGGACCACTTTATTGTTGAGCTTTTATGTGTATTTGATTTATTTATGTATCTTTTCCGTTTTTACCCTCATTTGAGGGAGTAGGCTTATGTGACATGTCATTGCATTTTGGCTATTTATAGACCCCTCCCCCTCTTTGGAGAGGATGATGATTATTATGAATGAAAAAATTTCTGCACCTTGTTTCTTGAAGAGTTGCGAGAGTTTGAAGTCCCTAGATAAGGGCAAGGCATCACCCGTCAGCCGCAGGAAGCGTCCGAACTCGCGGCCAATCCCCTTCGCAAACTTCCTCCCCTCCTTTCCTCTTAGCCGCCGGCCTCCCTCTCCCCCCATGCTTGGCTGACCCCCACCAAACCGCCGGCCCCTCCTTTCCTCCTAGTTGCCGGCCTCCCTCTCCCCCCTACGCTTGGCCAACCCCCACCTAACCGCTGGCTCCACCTCCCCTCCTAGCCGTCGGCCACCACTTCTTCCCTTGACTCCCAAAATTTTAAACCTAGCATTCAATACTTTCCTAACTTGGCTCATTATGAATTTGGAAAGTCAATAATTTCATATTCTAAGTAAATTTGAATTTGAAATTTCTTTCCAAAATGAGGAGAGTTATGTTAGGAAGGTTTCCCCCAATCATGCTAATATTAATTTGAATAAAGGTTGCCTTAAATTTCCTTCCTCATTTAGTATCCTAAATTTAGCAACCTCTTTAAACCCTCTCATTAATTCCCTCTCCCTAGCCTTGCCGCCCCACCCCTCTCTCCCCTAATTGTTACTTTCCCATTAATGCTCCCCAATCAATTACCCTCCCATTAGGGTGTGCCACCCCCTCCTTACCCACAATTTATGGACATTCAAATTCAAATTCCCCTCAATCTTTCATCCACTTAAAGCAGCCATTAATTCCTATTAACCCCAATTGATTCTTATCTTAATTTGCATGCCACCTAGACAAGAAATCAATTCCATAATTTTATTAATTGCTGGAATTGAATTCAGAGTTTCCTGTTTGCTACCCTTCCTTACTCATCACCCCAAGTAAGGAATTAAACACCTCTCTAGGGCCGGCCATAAGCACCACCATCCGCCTCTCTACACTTCTTCTCCTTTGCTTAATGTTTTCACCTAAGAAGGAGAAATAAATCCTCCTCCCTTGGCAGCCACATCCCAACCGTTCCGGCACTTTAGTCCCTTATCGACTGCAAGGTGTGTTTGCTTCAAAGCGCATCCAAGGACGATCAACGGCCGGATCCTGGAGAATGATGGAGCAAAGTTCAGAAGCTTGAGAATGGTGAACTCTTCTCCTAAACCTTTTATCTTTAACTCCTCCTCAATCGTGGCATCGTTGAAATTATGAAGGCTTCTCCGCTTAACCCTTATTATGAGCGTGTATGAGTGGATGCTTATAGTGATTAATCTAATTATTAATCGATGGATTTTCTTTGAAAGCTCCACATCAGCAGGGTTTGATTTAAATTGATTATTTTGTGCTCCTAATATTATCATCTAATTGATTTCCTGAGCTTAATCACTATCTTGCTGGGTTTCAATCTTTTGTTTAATACGTGAGAAGTTGATTAATTATTATTGTTCTTATCATGAGCGTGTAATTTCAAATTTTATAACATCACATGCGCATGTAGTCTTACATCAAAATCACCTTAGATGATTTTTAAACATAAAATGTCGGCCTTCCAATGACCCATTTAGGAGAGTAGATTTATAGGATTTGGCCCATATTAAGAAAGGTAGATGTAGACCTAAAAAGACTTAACTAGAAAATATTATAAATGGCACGTTTTTATTAAATTTAAATGAGAATTTGACTCTTAACATGACATAATGAAGAAAAAGGATTCATGTAGACTACCCCACGTAGTGGGATAAGGGCTTGATATTGCTGTTGTTGTTGTTGTTGTTGTGTGGTTTAGACTCTACAAAGTACAAGCCACACACTACATCTCAGGCTAAATCCACCCTTAATTTTTCTAAGGCATAAATTTATGATTTGATAGCCACTTTTTCATACTCTTTACATGGAAAATTGGCATTTGGTAGTAAAAGCTTGGAGATAATTTGCTCCTTCAATTTTGTTATTCATTTAATTGGTGATTTCACTCTGAAACTTTTAGACAAACGTCAAGTACTAATCAAACTATCCTTAGAAATATAATAGTTAACCTATTATGCCCCATAACAAACCCTCCTACTTGAACATAAAACGTGATAGAGATAGGCATAACTCAGCTAATTGAATATACCTCCAACACCCATTCTTAAACTTTACACACCACAATAGAGTAGGCAATAAACAAAATCACCTAAAACACCAAAGACATAAAATCATACAATTCCTGACTCACAAGGATCCAATGAACTAGCACAAGTCAATTGCATGAAGGTGTCCCAAAACATTTCATCCATAAAACTAAAATCTTTTGATATACATTAGAGTTTACATTCTAAACAATAAACTTAAATCATAAAGATTGCCTTGTCCGGTTTCATATCTTACATCAAAACTAAATATCAAAACATTGGGTAGTAAATTCAAACCTTAATTCTCATTTAAGCAACTTTATTATTCCCTCTACTGAAAACGACAACCAAAATAATTCTGGTGAGAAACAAAGTTCAACTAGATTAAAAAAAAACTTAATACAAAATTTAAATACTCAAGAAATTGAAAAAAAAAATGATATGCTAATCGTGAAAATGACAAATGTCCAAATATAACCATAAATTTGTCTAGTGCATTGCTCGTACTTATTATAATGAGAAATTACTTTAATAATATGTTGACCTTGACGCAAGCTCCGAAGCTCAACATGGTTGAGTACAACGTCAATGATGGACAATAGATGCATTATCGCACAAGACAAGGTTGAGACATTTTGACCATATCTTAAACCACCCAAACATTGTTCATTCACAAAATAGATTGCACTAATACATTCGTAACACCAAAATTATCAAAAAACTCAACAAACTGTTCGATAAAAAATGATGAAAAAGATGAACAATGGACATATTTCACGTGATTCAAGTTCAAAACATCTCGATTGCAATCAAAAGTACCCAATCATTGTTTGTTTTGCAAAACAAATTGCACCAACACGTCCGAAACAATGAAATTTGTTAGAAAGGATACCATAATGTCAAAGTTGTCAAACGAGGAAAAATAAAAATTTGATGTAAAAGATAATGAAAATAAAATCTTCAAGCACTAGAAGAAAAAATTCACAAAGAAAAAAAAGAGAGAAAAAATGTTATCCATGCGTGAGGCAAAGATATAAACATAACAAATGCGACAAGACAAAGATCATCGTCAATGAGGGACAATAAATTTGTGAGAGGGAATTAACACATAATACTACCACAACTTATTAGCATAATAATAATAAACTCTTTAAAAAAATTCTCATACATTTGCCTACCCTCACTCACTTATTAAAATTTTCCTCTTTTCTATAAAAATTTTCAAAATGTTTTCTTACTTAACACTCAGCAGCAATCACTCTACCTATCTCTACCTTTTTTCTCTCTAAACAGAGGGAGAAATTTTTCAAAAAATTTACTCAACTAGCTTCTCTCTCTCACTAGCATTCTTTCTCTAGCACTCTCTCCCTCGCGTTTCCCTCTCCTCTATTCTTTTCATTCTCTAAACAGAGAAAGTGAACTCCCTTTCTCTTTCCCTCTCATTTAAAAAAAAATCAAAAAGCAATTAAAAAAAGGGAAAAAGAAAAGAGTAAAAAATCCAAAATTTTGGGAAAAAAAACTTTTTCTTGGTCACCTCGACGTTACCAAATCATCATGCGTGTGAAGGTATAAACTCACAAACTTTTAAAGCTCCTAAAATCCAGAGTGCAATGCATCTGACGGGACGAGCAAAACCTATGCTGGCGTTTCTAATAAGGGGGGAGGGAGCTCGTAGGCCATGCTCACGATGAAGCTGATAAACTCTGTGCACATCTCTTTTTTTTGCATAGTGGGAAATTTTAAATTTAATTACTCAAGCACATTATTCTGATGCAATAGGCAAATATTAAAAATTTCAAATAGGTACATGAAACCCCATGTGCGCTTTCTGAATGTGATTGCATTGAAGAAGTCCCCCAACCAGAGTGTCCAATAATAGCTCCCAAGCATATTTTTCTTAGCGTGGTGAGTAGACCTAAACTTCCTGTAGATTCTCATTACACAACGAAGATGCCGGGAGGCTATGTGTGTGTGTGTATACAAGAAAGAATATCAAATTACAAATATGAAAAAAAATGAAAATTCAAAATGTAATATATGTTGCAAAAAATGAAACACAGAGTAAGAGAAAATGAAACTCAACAGCTCGACTATGAGCACAAATAGGACCTATCACTGATTTCCAGAGCACTCAAAACTATGAACTATGATTGAACGACTTAGTGAGAGTCATAACTAAAGGTCAAATGAAACACCCATTGGGACTAAATACTACAACAACAACAACATCAAGCCTTAATCCCATTACGTGGGGTTGGCTACACGAATCCTTTTTCTCCATTGTATCCTGTTGAAAGTCAAATTCTCATTTAAATCTAATAAAGAAAGATCATTTCTAATATTTTCTAACCAAGTCTTTTCAGGTCTACCTCTACCTTTCTTAACATAAGTCAAATCTAAGACCACTACTTTCCTAACCGGGTCATCGAGAGGACGCCGTTTTATGTGACCAAACCATCTAAGGCGACTCTCTCTAATCTTATCTTCCACTGGAGCTACTCCAACCTTTTCACGAATATGCTCATTTCGTATCCTATCTCTAAGGTAAAGCCACTCATCCACCTGAGCATCCCCATCTCTGCAACACTTAACTTAGAATTATGCTTCTCTTTTAATGGCCAACATTCAGCACCATAAAGCATTGCAGGTCTCACTACCATCTTATAGAATTTTCCCTTAAGTTTGAGGGGTACTTTTCTATCACACAATAAGCCCGATGCATTCCTCCACTTCAACCATCCAACTTGAATCCTGCTGATAATATCCCCATCTATTTCACCATCACTCTGAACAATAGATCCAAGATATCTAAAACGTGTACTCTTATTAATGACTTGATCGCCCAAAGTCACAATCCCCTCACTAGGGCTATTATTACAAAAATTACACCCCATATTATTATTACAAAAATTACACCCCATATATTCCGTTTTAGATCTACTCAAGCGAAAACCTTTAGACTCTAAGGTTGACCACAATTCTAGTTTACCTTCAACTCCCTCTCTAGTCTTATCAAAAAGAAGAATATCATCAGCAAAAAGCATACACCAAGGTACATCCTCTTGCAAATGTCTAGTGAAAACATCCATGACTAAAGCAAAAAGATATGGGCTTAAGGCTGCTCCTTGATGTAATCCAACCAAAATAGGGAAATACTTGGTCAAACCACCTTGTGTTTGAACACAAGTAATAGCTCCTGCATACATATCTTTAATGATTTGAATATAAGCGTTATTAACTCTTTTCTTTTCAAGAACTCTCCATAGCACTTCTCTTAGAACTTTATCATATGCTTTTTCTAAATCAATAAATATCATATATAAATCCTCCTTATTCTCTCTATATTTCTCCATCAAACCTCATAATAAATGTATGGCTTCCATAGTAGACCTACCCGGCATGAATCCAAATTGATTTTGAGAAACATTAATATCACGCCGCAACCTATGCTCCATAACTCGTTCCTATAGTTCTAAAGTATTACACATTAACTTAATTCCTCTATAATTCGCACAATTTTGTGCATCACCTTTATTCTTAAAAATAGGGATTAACACACTCATTCTCCACTCATCTGGCATCTTTTTAGTCTTCAAAATAGTATTAAAAAGTTTAGTAAGCCAAGAAATTTCTTCATCTCCTAAGCATTTCCACACCTCTATTGGAATATCATCAGGTCCAACGGCTTTTCCACCCTTCATCTTCTTTAAAGCCTCTCTAACTTCAGTTTTACTAATACGCCGATAAAAACAGAAATCTTTATTTTCATTTAGGGTGCTAAGGTCACTGCAGTCAATTTTATTGCATAATTTGGGACTAAATACAAGCAAAAAAATTGCATAATTTGGATTCCCAATAAGAACCTAAATTGCTAAAAAATACCAACGAATTTGCAACATGTACATGCAAGTGGACAAAAAGTGTTCATCAGAATTTCAAAATGAAACCTTACGCGTATTTCAATGACACATTCGCACAAATGATTAAAGTTCGGATATTTTAACTCAAGCACGTAAAGTTCGTGCAAACTCACATTCTTTTAGAATCGCAAACTCACATTCTTTTAGATCAAAAGATCCAAACTCCCTTGGTACATCACAAGATTGGCTCTATTAATAAATGGATAGAGGTGAGTAGATAAAAACGTAGCATAATAATATGGGGTAATTATTGTACACAACTTGGATTAACACTCAATTGGCCTCAAATAATTTTCACTCAATGAATAATAACGTTCAATAATCTCATAAAAGCTATAGATCCTTATTTACACAATTAGTGCCATCAAAATAAGGCTATATATTTTGAAAATAACTCTAATCCTAACAAAATATTCAAATATAAAACAAGAATCATAAAAAATGGATAAATAACCTAAAAAAATAAATCAATAAAAATTATAAGAATGTGTAAGTTGTCGTCCTATTGAATGGGATGAATTTGGTTCTTACAAAAGCATGGTTAGTTATATGTTCTTTAGCAATGGCATAAAATTCTTGGATGACTAGGATTAAGTACGTGTATGGCTGCAAACGAAAATACCCCATCTTGTGTCTTTGATCACTTGAATCTCATTGTCCTATATTTTGAATCCTCATTCGGCCACGTAAGACTTCAATAATATCAGGCAGTTGTATCACTTGGCAGCTACAACATTAATAAACTATTTTGGATCGACTCATATATGTCAATTGTACAAAATATGTGCTATAGGCCAAAGTGTAACAATGTGCCTCTTACACTATTGGCATAACAAGGCATGGATGCTGAAAGTAGCACATAACACACTGTACTAATAACAAGTACTAGTTAGTTTTCTTAATTTTAAAATTTAGAAGAGCTTATTATATTTGATTTTCTTTTGCTATTATTTACTCTACACAGGATTTCATTTAAAATTATTTTACCACTTTGTCAAACAAGGTTTCACACATAACCCTCTTCTAAGCTATACATGATTTCCTCTTTGTCTTTGATCTTGTGTATCCTCTATATGTCAAATGCAACCCTCACTCAAGCTAGACATGTGATCTCCTCTGTCTTTGATCTTGTGTGCGAGTCGAGCACGGTCTACCCCGGAAAAGGGAAAGACCTTATCATGTTCAATCTTTTATGTCGAACGAATTCGTCTCCCAAACAAAACACGAGTCTCTCTGCATATTCAATCATGTCTATAAGTTGAACGCAACCTTCTACTGTGCCAACATGACCTTCTTGATCTCAAATCCTACACGTCTTCAATCTTCTTTGTTAGAAGTTGCAAGTCCATCTACTACTTGACCCCTCTAATCTTCATATGTCAATAGCAACATTACATATAATTATCTTTAATCTTTCGGACTTCCTTCGATTTTACTATACCATTTTTTCCTTTATATATATATATATATATATATTTTGAATGGTTGAACCCAATCTGCAATATTATGCATTTTTTAACAATGATGGTTTTATTTATAAAATATAGCTATTTTTATTGTCATGATAATTTATTTTTTATTATTTTTTAATCTAGTTGTCTTTCATAAACATTTATATATGTTAAATGTTAAAGCTGTCTCATGCTCTATCTGACATTGATAGTTACTTTTGCACTAGCATATTTTCTCTTATATTGTTGAATTATTAATAAATCATTCACACTTTTTAGATATTTTTTTGCTATTTCTAAAATGATATGTGATGTACCATGTGATATTGGTGCTCTGCTATTGATGTGTGAGCCTAAAAAGGACGGAAAACTAGATAAGTTCAGCACTATTAAAGCCTTGTTTGACTTGAAATTGGCCTATAAAAATTATGCTTTTGCTGGCTGATTTAGACTAGCTAATAGACCTTTATGATGTTTACACTGATGCATGAGGCCAATGTTATTTTGCAGTATTGACTGTATTTTGAAGTATGAAATTACTGAGTTCCCGGAGGAATCTCCCAAAGCCTTTAGTGTTCTACTTTAGTTTCTATTGCGTTGTATGGCTACTCTTTCATGTGCCCATGTAAACTATTTTCTTGATTAGGTATTTAATAATATATGTTTTTACTAGCATTTCATCTAAAATAAATATTCAACAAGGGTTAAAAATCTGCAAGAAATCATGCATTCCCCTCAAAAACAGTGTTCGAGCAACAACTTTTACACTCCGTTTTACTAAGAAAACACCGGTTAAAATTGGCTCACTTTTTCAGCTGGAAAAAGATTTCGAAAGCATCCAATGCATTTAAAGCAAAGACGGATGAAATGATACTATAGCGTAAAGTAAGGCAAATAAGGAACAAGTAAAGAAAATTGAAGGTCACCAGTTCTTGTTGAATCAGTTCAAGCTTTCTTTTATACAAATTGACATACTTCCGTCGCTCATTACTGCATAAAAAGTCCATGGGTAGAAATGTTAATAGCATTCATAGTCTAAGAACAATAAAAAAAAAATTACAAACAAATAAAGTTCTAACAGATTTCACATATGCACGGGAGATAATAGATTTGACTAGTTAAATTTTGTGATGGCAATCTACAAGTCATCCATCATCATAAACGTATAATCATCAAAAAAAAGAAAGCGTTCTCTCACAACGACGCTAACTGAAGACCACAGAAGAAACGTCTAGTTAGAAAATATTTTTTTGTTCAAATTTGTAGACCATTCTTCATCAACAAATTCAGAAAAATATGGCAGGCATAATTAGCTCACATTAAATCTATCCGAAACCTATGTTACAAAAAATGATCATAAATTAATCTTCATATGCAGAAAATATTACCGATAACTAATAGCATGCTTATCATTTATATAATTGCAAATTAAATAAACAACATACAGACAAAATTTCACAGATTTTTTTAATTGAAAAGCTGAATGCAAGCACCCTTCTCACTAATAACAAGAAAAAAGAAAATAACATAAATATCAACAGACAAAATAAAAAAATAAAATAATATTGAATGAATTTTAATATATCTTTACAAAATAAATTAGAATTTGGATAATCAACTGCTGAAACAATAATTTGCAGATTCTTAAACCCCAACATGATCTTGATGAATAAAGCTCTCCCTTCCTCTGCTGACAAAATCAGCAAACGATTGAATTGCTGATGAATTCCACACAAATTTGGGATCTGTCACAAACTAGTAAGAACTCAAGCTAATGTCCAACTCAGTAAAAAATCTTAGAAAAGTTAAATGACATGAAGAAGCTTCTGAAAAAAGGCCTATTCCAAAAGATCTTGGATACAATCCATCAAAAAAATTGTCATAGAAGACCAATGAAATCCCAAAAGGAATCCAGAAAAAAAAATTCACAAAAATAGATGAACCGCAATGAAACTTCATAACAAAATAATGACATCATCCACCAACAGGTCAACTATGATGAATGTAAGAAACCAAAATAAGCTATAATATAGCCATCCAATGTGAGGAAACCCATCATCAATCCCATAGACACAAAGATGAACCAAAAATATATCAAGAAAAACCATCAACTGTGAGGAAAAAAACCGTATGATCTTAGCACATCCTCCAAACATGCCATCAGAACTCTGCCATTTCTAACTTCAAAAATTGTCTCCTTCAACAGATTTAAGAGTTAAAGATGGAGGATTATTCAACCTACATTCCCGAATACAAAAATGGCTAACCTTTCTCTTTCAATGCCCTTTCAAACGATTCTAATTTAGTATTAGAAATCATCCCCCTTACATTCCATGCTTCAATAGCCACAACAAAAAGAATAGCTCCTAGTACAGTCATTTAATTTAATAGTAAGAGATACCATTAACCTTTTTTTGCTACTTTCCCCTTTCTTTTACAACTAAGACTTCTCCCACAATCCTCTAAAAATGAATTTAAATCAAGTTCAGACCAACTTAATTTTCAGGATTAATATATTTTCCATTGTTGTCCTTCTCTTCTCCTTGCCAAGAAGCTCACAGAAAATAAAAAAGAAAGGTTCAAGATATTCACGCCTTTTCCATCAGGAAGGTTTTACAACCTTTAGATTAGCCTTAAGAAGATAAAAAATAAGTCTTCATTGATTAGACATATATACCCTTAAATTTCACTCATCTCAAAGCTAATTCAAAGGATACAAAGCCCATAAGAGGCGTGAGGATGCCCTGACCAATTTTTTTTCCAACCTCCACCCTGCATAGTTCTACCCAATATAGCTGGAATTGCAACCTCCTTCCTGCTGTAATGTTTAAAATATTTTGACCTGGCAGCTGTTGTATTTTACGTCTATTTAAAGTTCCCTCGGGTACCAATACATTACAAAAGATTACAATAGAAAAGCTCCCAAAGTTTCTTCACTGCCTTCCATGTATTCTTCTCTATCATAAAATGTATACCTTCCATGTCAGATTAAGTTTTCTCTGGATTCCTGTTGCTCCTTATAATCATTTATAATGCTGTTCAACTTTTGCTCATTAATCCCTTGCTTTTTAACATCCAGCTGTGTATTACTGTAGCCTTCAGAAAACTGTTGGATTGTACTGTTATTAAATCCATCATTTTTAATGCTATTTATCATCCTATAGCTCTTCTCGATTTGTACATCAGTCCCCATAATTTCTGCTTTCTCATGTCTGATAACATGAACATCAAAAGATTCCTAATTTGGATTTTCATCTATTCCACCATTAGCGATACTATTCAAACAAATATTTTCCAGCTCAGCCTTGTTAAACCAACAAAAAAAAAATTAGAAATGGTTCTTGAATTTGAACTTGGTGTGGTAATACATATTTTGTTGTCCTCCACATTACGAATTATGGCATCATCTTCCTTGTGCCCGTCTCCACCTTTTTCAGATACTTTTGAAAGATTAAAAAGATCAACCAATATGAGTTTGACCTCCTCACATTTTCTGTAACATTTGAAATTTTTTTAAGGCTTGAACATAATATATTATTTCTTTTGTTTCCTTTTTCATTCAATTAAACACATTATTTTGATTGACCTGAATATGCTTTTTCAAGATCACCTATCCGATTTCTTAAACAAATTGCTTATCTTCTAACTACAAATATTGTGGTGTATCATCAATGTCAAAAACTTGGACAAGTATTGTTGGCTCCAAAAGTGCATCCTTTTATAATGTGTCTAATCATGCATATGAGCTTACAAAATTTGATGTGATAACCTCAAGGGCTTCACGATTCCAGTAACAAACGGATAATCTTTGCAGTGATAGCCGAACATCAATAACATTATTATATGATTGACTCCTACACTTTCATCCCACCAATAGACAATCAAAGTAACTCCCTAGTATCCATAAAATCAAGAATGCCAGGATAATTGAATTTAAAAGAAATATTCCGGCTTAAAAAAAGAAGCAATATAAGAAACAAATTTTCCTAGAATATTGATCCATTAACTCATTCTAATTCTTAGAATAGAAACATAGAAGAATCCAAAGTTTTGTAAGGATTTCTAATCTTCCTCAGCTGATTTTAAGGGATGGCATAACAAACTCTCTACTCTTGATGAAAAAAATAAAACTTATCGTATGTCCATTCCTTCAACATTCATAACAAAACATATCCTTTCTACATTCTTCTGTGACATGTCAAAGTTATGAGTATTTAAAACAAAAAAACTTGTTAACATTATCTCTCTCCGTAGTTGGGGCTGATGGTAATCATAATCAGGATGCCTCCTACGAGATTAAATAAGATACCTCTATGTGAATACCATGGGCAGACCTTCGAAACCCAGAACCTCCCCCATACATCTCTGCTCCCCCCTTCCTTGACAAATTTCACTGCTTAAACTACATAAATGAAACTTTAGCATTCTTTTCTCAAAGAATGGTTGTTTAAGGAGGTCAAAGAAATGAGAATATAATTTCTAATGCTCCAAGGAAGCACTCTCAGCTCAATAATAAGATTTTTACTAAAGTTTATTGTTTCATTCACAATGAGTTGCATGTAGTCTAACCTCTAGTTTATACATGTCTTTTTTAGGAATTTCTACTAATCCTAAAAAATATAAAGATATCTCACAAATCAAAACTATACCATTAACAAATATCATGACTAATATGAGATTCAAAAACATATTACTACATATGACGGTAGATATAATCTTCTGGAATTTCAAATTGGATGCATAACTAAAAAGATTTCTTTGAATGCTATAATATTATTGATTCTCAAAGGTTTAATAATGATATATCAAACTTGACATATTTAATCATTTTAGCAAAGTGTTACTGCTAAATCATCGTAGGCGTGATTATTAAATAAAAACACTCAAGTATCAAAGAAGAAAACTATTAAACTAGATGCATAAACTAAAACTCATAATCAAACTTAAAATTCACTCAACTTAATACATATGTCTTCTATTTTCAAAGAGAATAAACTTTGGGGTTTCAATCAATAACACTTTCATCACACGGCAATTGCTTTTAAAAGTATTTACAATCAATCATTTTATCTCATATATATATATATATATATATATATATATATATAATATTTCATAACTTTTTGCCAATATTTATTGTAAGCACATTCATAACTAATACAAAGTGAAATGGACTAAATATTGATATTCAATTAGCCTCACTACTAATAGGAACTATTTTATCACTCCACACCTACTTGGCTACTTCCAATAAATATTTTATAATTTCAACTTCACTCTAATAAACGCATTTAACTTCAATGGTTGACCAATTCTCTCTATAATTGATAATATATGCATTTTCAAGATCATTGCGAAACATATGAAGATTTTCATAAATTTATATAATTTTCTATTTTCAAAAGCCTTCTCCCAACAATCATAGGCCGGTTTTCTAAGTCATTAATTCATTCCTATTGGGTTTATGATGAGTTAAATAAATTTTGTACTAGCCCTATTGCACATATTATATTCATGTCATTTTGATTTACCCTTTTTTCCTTACTAAATACTCAATATTTATTTTATTATTCACTTTATTAGTATATCTTCTATCTTCCATTACATATGCCTAAATCACCCAACTTTGTTTTTCACCACATCTGCATAAATAGCTTCTACTCATATTTATCCCTCCAATAAAATAATTTCATTTTGTACTTCCTAGTTTTACCACTAATTCAATATTAAAATCCTCATTTCTGGCACATCCAACAGAGTTAATAAAAAATTTGTTACCTATTACCTAACACTTAGATCACTATAATATATGGATAGTCTAATTTAAGTATTATAAAAATTAACTTTAACCCCCCCCCCCCCCCCCCCCAAATACTTGTCAACGACAAATGGCTTAACATGGCGCAAAGTTCTCCGTGGAGCCATGGCGCGTAGCACGGCGTGGCGGGCGCCATTTTGATCATGGCGCAAAATTAAAAAATAATTATATGGATCATATTTTAGAGTATCAATCAAGTTGGGTAAGGCTTGGTTAAATATATTTGTGATCCAAAGTCCAAACCATTAAAGTGAGCATCAAGTTCGTCTAAAATTTCTACTAAAATAAAGTCTAATAAAACCTAACTAAATTATTTTAATCATATCAAATAATTTTAAATTTAATTATTACATTATTTTAGAAATTAAAATATATAAATATTAAAAATTATTTACAATTATATTAAAAAATCCCTAATATTCAAATTGCGTGCGCCATACGCCATTGCGCACACATGGCGCGCGCCAACTTGAACACATGCGCTGCGTCATGCAGCTAGCGTTGTAGGTGCGCCGCGCAGCGCCATATGCCATGGTGCGCGCCATTTTGCGCCATTGACAAGTTTGATCTCCCCCACCCTCTTTTTTTCTTGTTGCATAGTTCTCAAGATATTGCATCATTTTAGCCAACTAACTTTGCCTCTATAAGATTGTCAACCTCTACAAAACTGATACCTTTACAATAAATAACTCTATCTCACAAGTAGCATAAATGCCTCAAGAATACTTGGTGATAATTATCAATTTCATACTTTTCGAAGCACACAGTAGGGATGTAGAGATAAAAGACATAATAAGAGAAAGATAAGATAAAAAAAGAAAACTTCACATTCATAAGTTGGAAAAGAACTCTACTCACACATTCTCGAACAGCGCACATACAAAGCTTGAATCAAAGGAAGAAAACTTAATTGACCTTACAAAAATTCATTCATTAATTTTCTCTTAAAATCCTATACAACTAACACTATTTATCAATAAACAACCTCTAAGGACACCATAAGATAGTCCATATCCATATTACTATATTTTGCATTACTTCTAGCCGCTCATGAGTATGCCATGCCCATCACGCGTGCTTGCCAACAAGGCGTTACTTCCGACTCACCACTACCTATGGATCATCATCCTCACACATCATTCCTACATTTGCAACTACATGGCCCCATCGTGACCGGTCTGCAACCCTCGCTACATCTATGCCTAGCATTTGAGAGGTTTCCACCGTGTAAGCTAGGCCCATAAACCACTAATTGTGGCTACTTATTGTCCATAGATCAACATCCTATTACGTCCCACCAGCCACACCTGCATGGACTTTCTTTTTCCACTACAGTCGTGCGATATGGTTCATTGCCTTGCATGCTAGTCCTCTTGTTGTCCCTAGCTCTACTCCTTTCTAGTTGTTTTCCTTTCTTTTTCCAACAAATCGGTTGCATGTGTCTTTGATTGAGTCCAGTCTCCACCTTCCATAGTTTAAAATTGCGCAATTAGAGGCGCGCCTCTGCGCAATTCCGCACCCAAAAGCTTCATTGCTTAAGCAATTTTGGGACCAAGAGAGGCTTACGCCTCATGGAGGCTGAGGCGCGCCTCAGAGGCCCAATTGCGCAATTTTGCATGAGGCGTACGCCTCAAGGAGCCGGGTCCCACTCACTTGAGTAATAAAAAAAAACCTTTCAATCTTCCATTCGATCGGCCTACCGCACGCAGGAGTTCCGCTCGGCCTCCCTTCCCGCCGGCGCCGCCTCACGCCGGTGAGGTTGTAGTGTCCGGCCACCCTCTACGACAACTCCACTACCGATTTTAGGTTTTTTTTTAGTTCAAGGAAAGATTTTTCAAGTTATAGAAAATCTAGGGTTTTTTATTTTTTTGAGATTTTTTATTTGTTTTCGCATTTGTGCATTGGGAAACATGGTTAGAGGCAAGGAAAAGACAAATACGTCATTGCGGCGTGATCCTTCTTGGAAATACAGAGTGCAGGTTGATGTAGGAGGCGGCGAGAAGACATATGTGTATTTAAAATGCAATTTTTGTGATAAGGCGGTGAAGGGAGGAGTTACTCGCATGAAGGAACACTTATCCGGCTCACATACGTATGTAGCACCTTGTGCAAATGTGCCGGATAAGGTGAAGGAGGAAATTACTGCTTATATGAAGAAGAGTACCACGGTCAAACATTTACAACAGGAGCAATTTGATGAAAGGGTCGAACATGGTTCTTACTTCGGGAGCGAGAGTGGAAAGGGCTCTTCCTCCACTATACATAATAGAGGTGTGCGTGGTCCTATGGACCAGTATATGATTAACCCAGGAAAGGATAGAGGACATACACAGATGATGCCTGCGACTGGTACCAGAGAGGGTCGACGTCAGGTTTGCATGGATATTGGCAGATTTTTTTATGAGAATGTCATTCCATTTAATGTTGAGACATCGCCGGCCTACTTCAATATATTGCGATCTGTAGGGTTGTATGGGAGAGGGTTGAAGGCTCCTTCCATGTACGAGTTGCAAACATAGATTTTGAAGGAGCTGCAGAACACAGAGCAGAGTATTGATGAGATTAAATGGATATGGAGTGAGACTGGTGTTACTATTATGTCAGATGGATGGTCTGACATGAAGAGCAGGAGCTTGATTAATATCCTTGTAAACAATCCCTATGGCACGGTGTTTTTACGATCAGTTGAAGCTTTAGATGAGGTTAAAAATGCTGAATTCATTTTCACTTTACTAGATGGGGTTGTTGAGGAGATTGGGGAGCAATTGGTTGTTCAGGTGGTGACTGACAATGCCAGTGCATACAAAGCAACTGGTCAGATGTTGATGGAGAAGAGGAAACACCTCTATTGGACCCCCTGCGCAGCACACTGTATCGATCTCATATTGGAGGAACTTGGTGATTTACCTCAACACAAGAGCGCCCTTTCTAAGGCGAAGAAGATCACAAAATTCATCTACAATCACTCATGGGTCTTAGCCTTAATGAGAAAGTTCTCAAAGAAGGAAATCATTCGCCCTGCTACCACTAGGTTCGTTATTATATTTGTGCACTGCAAATCATTTTCAATTCATAATGCAAGTTTATTCTACAGGTTTGCCACATCTTATTTGACACTGCAGAGCCTGCTGGATGTGAGACAACCTCTTGAAGCAATGTTTACATCAACACAATGGCTTAATTCTGCGTGGGGCAAGAAACCTGAGGGAAAGGAAATACGAAGGCTAATTCTAAATGATAAATTTTGGGCAAGTGTGACCTATGCCATATTGAGCACGAAACCCTTAGTACAAGTTCTAGGTTTAGTGGATGCCGAGAAGAAACCAGCCATGGGTTTTATATATAATGCAATGGATGAGGCAAAGGAATTGATTGCACATAACTTTGGAGGAGATGAGGCAAGTTATAGAGAGATTTGGGATATCATTGATGCTCGGTGGGAGGTCCAGTTACACTGTCATCTACATGCAGTGGCGTATTATCTCAATCCTCAATTTCAGTATTCAGTGAGAAAATCCTCAAATCCAGAGGTGAAACTAGGCTTGTATCATTGCATGGAGCGACTAATACCAGACCCGACCGTCAGGGAGCTTGCAGATTTAGAGCTTGTTCTATTTCGGAATAGGGAGGGATTTTTTTGTCTGCAAGCAGCGAAATCTACTATTGTCAAACGCTCTCCAGGAATACTTATTTTTGCAAAGTATCTGTACATGCATAACACTTTAATATATTATGATTATCATTTTTCTTCTTGAAAATAGTTGAATGGTAGATCCAATTTGGTGATTCCATCCCTGAGTTATAGAGTTTTGCAGTTAGAGTTTTGGGCCTCACTTGTTCTTCCTCTCTAGGTGTGAGCGAAACTGGAGCACGTATAGTCAAGTGCAAACGAAGATAAAAAATCGACTTTCAACACTCAGAATGAACTCCCTTGTATATATTATGCACAACAAGAGATTGAGAGATAGGAGGTTGAGGAACAAGGGGTTGAAGGATGATGAGGACCCTTTGGTGTGTGATGATGTGGAGTCTGATAATGAGTGGTTCACAGTTGATGAGACAGATTTGTCATTATCAGACCTGCAGCTAGAGGATCTAAGTGTGGATGTCTTGAGGGGCGATACAGATCAAGTGGGCACATCCACTAATACCACACCACACACATCTACTAGTTCTGCAGCACAACAAGCAAATAAAGGTATCTCACAATTTCTTTTGTGCTATTACATTATATATATATATATATATATATATATATATATATATATATATATATATATATATATATATATATATATATATATATATATATATATATATAATTAACATGATACTAATCATTCTTATTGAACAGGGAAGAGAAAAGTGGGTAACATTGAAGATGATGAAGATTTGACATTCATAAATACAATTAGAGAAGAAGATTCCCTTGAAGACCCATTTAGTGATGGGACATGATTGGATTTTATATGTTCTTTCTTATTTGTACTTTGGGACTTTTGATAGACTTATATTTGTGGTTTTGTACTTTGAATTATGCTATGAGATGCATGTATTCCATCTATTTTATTGTTTTTCACTAATTTCACTTCTCATTTAGATGTTTTTATTATATGATAGACTCTTATTGTTATTTACCTGTTAGAATACGTTAATTCGCATTTACGCAATTCTTCGTCCGTGAGGCTTACACCTCACACCGCCTCGTCTCACGAACGAAAAAAGCCTCGAGGCTTATTTACGCAATTTTAAACCTTGCCACCTTCCTCCAAGATGCTTGACATCTATCTTGCTTCTCGGAGCTTCTATGCCCCCTTCATTAATGCTCACCCATGCCAATGTCAAGGCATTTCCTCCTACTTCTTATCAACACCTCTCTACTAATAATCTATTGATGATCCTATAATTATCAATGATCCACCAGCTCCTCGGATTGAATCAAATGTTGATGCTCCGCTTCCCACAACTTCTCCCTCTTTTTTGTTTGTTGATGTTGTTAGAGGGACAAGTTATTTGCAACAAGATCTGCATGGTATGAACCCTACAAGATATAAACCACCACTACCTTTCATGATAAACCCGCTCTTAATTTTATTGAGGTCGAGATATCTAATTAGGTGGCTTCATTTTTCTACAGTTTAGTTTGTAAATTCACCTTTTGCCAACCAAGCATGAAGATTAAATGTTTTTTCATGTCTAATATTCGTCTAATAGGTGATTACTCTAATTGAACTTCCTGATTTCCATTAAGTGATTATCAAGCTATCATTGGAAGTAGATTATTTAAGACTATTCTCTCAAAGCTCATGTTAAATAATTGGTTTATCGTTGCATGTGTTGAAGTGGTCATCATATTTTGATACTTCTGAGAAGCCTCTTGCTACTCCAATTTGGGTTATTTTCCACTCTCGTTGTGTTTACTACATCAATTCATCTACAATATTCACTTCCAGATCAATTATTGGGAAATCAGTATAAGCAAATGTTATTACCACTAGACACTCGTACATTTGTGGCTTGAATTCTTGTTAAGATAGACATTTCTACCCTGTTGGCTTTAAGAGGTTTGGACTGCACTTCATCATGAGATTTTGGAAAAAAAATGGAATTTGAGACTTTCCCTCATATTGTTACTCATGTAAAATCTTTGTCATGATTATATTTATTGCTTCAAGCTACATCCATAATTAAGAAAACCATCCTCTAGCAACCCTATTATTAGGGATTGTTAGAATTGCTCTTTTGATCATGGCGTAGGGTCATAAGATGTTTTTGTGGTAAATACTCGTGATCACGTAGACTCCCATCTTGCTGGAGGTATCTCCCTTATAGCCTTAGACACACACCCCACCCGAGCCGATGCTCATGCTTTAACTAGTTCTCCAAAGTTATCTCTTGAGGTAGCACCTTCCCTAAGGGTCATTTAATTACACATACTATCCCCTCTCCCAATGAAGCTAAAAATATGTTCACCAATGCTACATGTGAATGTTCCAATGAAAAGGTTGTTGGTGATTCAAGCTCTATTCAGTCTTTAAGTTTCCATCAGAAAAGCTTGAGTTTTCTCAATGCAGAAATAAAAATTAAAATTTTCTTTATCCACCCAAGTTGATTAGATTCTAAGCTAGATGTAATAACACTCCCCATGACGCATTTAAGACCTCACAGGCATCCGAACGTGGGCCTGTTGCTATCTTTGTGGATAAATATTACTAATTCGGCCTTTTAGTTGGTTTATTCCTATGTATTTTGTATCTTTAATTTTTATGTAACAATTCTTTGTGATTGTTTGCTCATGTAATATTTTTAATGACTGATAAGTAAATTTCCTTGATAAATAAAAAATTCATATCACCAAAAATAATGATGAGATTCCCTAATTTTTATTATATTAAAAAAATAAAATCAAATATCTAAAACTTAGGAAAATTTTAAAATGGACCAAAATCCTAAAAAACAAGCCCAATTCAAGTATTAGCAGCCTGGTTCGAATTATTTTGATTTGCCAATGAAAATATAATCTAATTGGGACTAAATTAGCATATTTAAGCTTAAAAACAATGGAATTTAACAATATCTCATTCAAGGAAAAAGATGATGTTATGCATGAAAATAGGAAAGAGGAAGGGATTCATAAGTCTATAGTAAATTGTTGCGCAAAAACATTTACTCTTTTTTTTATTTTGTTACGCATCAATTCCAAGTGACTCTTCTTTGCAGCGTACAATTGATTTAAGAAGGGAGACAAGAACAATGTACATACATGAATATTAGAGCATAGGATACAAATATATGAAAGCCACCTATGAGAAAATGATGAATTCAACATGAAATTAAAAACTACTTATGAATAATAGTTTGCAAACTACTGTTAAAGAAGTGGAAGCATAGTATGATTTACATCAAAGTGTTAAATCCTAAACCAATCTCTCAAACACAAAAGATTTAAACAAAAATTATAAAAGGAGTTGAGCAAAAGAATTTATGATCAATTTAAAAGAAGCATCACCATGATACATGAAAACTCACATTCTTTTACCAAGGCTGCTCCAGGATGTTTTCCACAATTTATGGCGAACATCTACTAAAACGGCATTTTGTGCATATTGCCACCACATCCTCTGCCATCCAGGAAGCTTCCTAGATAAAGAGATCTGTGATGGCCGAAATCGTCCATACCTATGAAATCAAATGCCAATTAAAAGACTAGTAGTCAAAAGATAATCCATGCAGCAAGAGAAAAATATTTAAATGATTGATGAGATAAGCATATAGATTATTTTTAAAGTGCAAAGATAGCAATGCACACCATAATATTAAGTGATAGATACTACAACAACAACAACAAGCCTTTATCCCACTATATGGGGTTGGCTATATATATCTTTTAATATTTAATTGATAGATAAATATGAAAAATGTAAAGTAAAAAATAATGACAACGTTATGTCCTAATAACAAGGGCTAATATTGACAATACATTGCACCCTTAACTTTGCAAAACATAACTTTCACTAGATAAAATAAAAAGAAGAATTACAGATTTTGGACATAGGAAGAAACATTGCTTGCTGTGTCAGACCTACTCTCAGATTTTTTAGTAAAAACAGTAGAACCAAGGGATCCTGCACATCTAAAATATGCTAGGAGTTGGGGTATGATGACCATTGACAATACTCTACTAGCTCCAATTACAATAAATCAAATCAAAGAAGCGATAAAAAAGATCATCTGGCCAAAAAATGTATATGAAATATCTTTATTTAAACCACAACCAATCAAAGGAATAAAGATTTTTTAACTCACAAATTCAAAAAACATTTTTCAAAATACATAAATAAAAGCTCATCATTGAAATAAGAAATTCTAAAATCCACAAACAGTTTAAAATTCATCCTGCCAAATGACCCCTAAATGAAAAAGTTTAGAAATTAAATCAAAATAATGGGCAACTATTGACATCAAAATAACACAACTATTGCATAACTATTAGTTTAAATAACTGTGGTTGTTTGGCTTGCTAAATTCATAATTTTGTCTTTTGCAATGAATTTTAATAGCGGTTTAGTTTGAGTTGCTAAATTCATAAATCTTTTCTTTTCGCTATGATTTTTATTAATAATCTACACCTTTTGATCTAGAATCAAAGAGATCATTATTGACCATATTAAGATAGGTGTCTCAACGGACCTCTAGAAATGTTTAATAAGTTTTTATCTCAATAGTTCGAGTAAGCTATATGTGTCTGAGCAAGTTAATTACACATGTTCTATGCATTTCAATTGTTACTCCTAAATCCTGACCTTATCAAAATTATTGCTCCACTTTTGATGAAAAGCTTCAGTATGGCTAATCTCTTGATATTGATTGCATCGCTTTATTTTATCAAATTGCGATATTGTGTTAGCTTCTTTATCAACCTTATTATGCGAGATAATCATTATCATACAATAGTTGCAACATTAATATTGTAAATGATCGTTAACATGTGAGTTGATCAATGACAACATTGATGGTATGAGATTAATTTATTAAAATAGTGTTTAGTCAATCATGGCTAGGAAGGAGCATACTCGTCCCTTTTATGTATAAAATAGCTTCCCATAAAAACTGAATGATTCAACTATGAAATAACAGCTAGCTTATTTATATAGTTGTTAGCCTCCATATGTGTCTCACTACCAATTCCACAAACAAGACTAGAAAAATATCTAACAAACACAACGTCAAACAAATTCTTCGAAATGGCCTTAACTGACATGTCCATAACACCAAGACTTCCAAGAGCAGACCACTGCAATCGATTCATTTGAACGAGATGAAAACGGCGAACAACAAATGAGACGTAGCGCAAATGATTTTCAAAATACCTCTATCATGATCAAAGTCGCTCAAACACTGTCCATTTGCAAAACGGACTACACGGATATGTCTGAAGCTTCAAAATCACCAGAGAAAGCCCTCTCGCAATCAATTTGATCAAGCTTGACCAAAAAAGTGGACAATGAACTTAACATCAAGCAAAAGTAACTCGAATATTGCTCTTTCGTAAAACGGGTTGTGCCACCGTGTTTGAAATGTTGAAATTACCTTAGGAATGACAAATATTAGTCTACCATCGCACAAATGCAAAATGCAAGTTTACACGCATACAAGGCGATGGCAAGACATAGAAAGAATGAGAAATTTCGTGAGGATCAAAAGACATGCATGGTTTATTAAAACAATCACTTTCCAAATACACACATATATACACACACACAAAGCATTAATAATGATTATAACAAACATTTATTGTGATAACCGGACCTGATCAATTCAACTAAATCAGCCTATTTGTTCAGCAGTCGGACCATTATGCGAACATCAAACCCAGACAGACGGGTCAAGCAAAGTCGCTGCGTGCGTAAACACTCCAAATGGAGTCGAATTGTGCCATTGAGTGGGAAATCACGTAAGGGAGGGAAAAAGAGTGACTCCCCGTGCGAGATATGTTAATTTCGCCCGCTCCAATGGAAGGAAACGCATTGAAAATAGTAAATCAGAGAAATTCGACCGAGAAAGAAAGAAGAAAGAGGAGGAAGGTAAGTCCGCGCAATTGGTTCATTTTTGGTGAAATTTATTTCTTGATTTAAACTTAAAAAATGAGTACATATGTCAATTAATAGCAAAGGAAGCAATAAGAAGAAATCTGAGAGAAGAAAATGAAAGAAATTGGAAGATCATCATCAAGGTATTCTGATCAAATTATTTTTATTTAAGATAATCAATTCTCGAGAATTTTAGAAATTGATCGTCGGTCGATATAAACGCTTGTGTTAGATAGATTTGTTCATTAAATTGGCGACGAAACAACGGTTTTCTATTTCCGATGACGAGGAAAGAGTAAGTGATTTAAATTATTACTTTATATTCAAATTATTATTTTAAAATTTTCTAATTGATGAAATAATAGGTGATTGTCAAATAGAAAGAAGAAACCTAGTTGAAAGAGTCTCGATTCAAAGATAATGAAAAAAAGGCTTATTGAGGCTGCATTATGGAAGGTTATTTCGAAGGATCGACAATTTAAAAGAAAATAAAATTGGGTAATTTCAATTATGTTATAGCAATGCCAATTTCATTTTATGTTATTTCAATTTTTTTAATTTTTGCAATTATTACATGATTATAGCATTATGTTGATTGAATGATCATTGTATGAATAAACTGCTAGTGAATAAAAGAAATGAAAAAAGTGTAATATTTGCTACATGATTGCTATAGAACATTGTAGCATACCTAAAGTATTTGATATATTTGAATGTTAAAAATACAACCAACTTGAGGCTGATTGAATTACTGAGGAATATGTATACAAACAAAATGTCCCTACAAATTACTATAATATTTGAAAAAAAAATGAAATAAAATAAAAAATAATTTAAATGAAAATGGAAGTATTAAAATAAGAAAAAGATGTATGCATGCAAATATAGGTGTTCATCCCCTTATGGTACGAGCTAGGGACGCAACATACACGTGCACGTTAAATGGAAATGGAAATGAAAATGATTGTACCTTTGTTGGTACATTTAGAATGTGCTCCTGTACTAAATGAAAAAGGAAAAAGGAAATAACTGGAAAAGGGAAAATAAATAAATGATAAATGAAAGAGGAATATGGTATTTGACCCTATCCTACGTCTAGTGTGTCGAAGGTTTGAACCTAATGTTTAAGAATGTTGGGCATATGAGAAATAAGATAAAGTAAAATCCAACCCAATTATTTGCAAACAAGATAGCAAAGTTGACAAGATTGAAAACCACAAAATGAAAGTATTCAAAAAACATAAATGATAATAACATTGACAAAAAATCTCAACTGGAGGGACTATATTTTTCAAAATGCCCTAAATCTCAAAAAAAATTTATTGTCGAAACTAAATCCCCATTAAAATTTAAAAATCTAAAAATTTACAATATGTTAAAATCCACAAGTGAATTATCACTCTAAAACTTAAAGCAAAATTCATCCATCTTTTGCAACCATTCATCAAGTGTGACAAATTTAAGAATAATTTCAACTCACAAAAAGCCAATGTATTGTCGATTGTATACCTTTTTAAATATACACACACATATACATACATACGTACGTATAATAGAAAAAAAAAATCTAGCTCTTCTTCCTCCATGTTCTAGTCATTAAACCTTTATGCCACTCCCGCACAATCTCCAACCTATCACCTGCACACTCTCTATCTCTCTCACAACCTAAAAGCACACACACACACTCTCTCTCTCTCTCAACCTAAAAGCACAGTACCCTCTACTAGTTACACCCCAAACCTCTTTCTTTTCCCCGGGCACTCGTCACTAGCGATTCTCTACCTCCCGCTCACATGTAAACTCTCACTCCCTCTCTTAACAGCACCAGGTTCTCCACCAAAGTGTATCAACACTCAAATCACCATGCACCATCCCCATCACCCTTAAGTTCTCACCTCTTGAATCAGCATATAGCTCATCCTCGCAATCTCTCACCCCAATGCTCGTCTCTTACAACTTTCCCTAGAACTCCAACGCTCACCTCCTACAACTCCCCCAGGAACTCAATAATGCCCATCTCCCTCTCATCCTCTCTCAAGCTCCCGCCAACTTCCATCGTGGTGGACCCATCATTTGACCTTATCTCGTCAACCATGCTTGCATGACCCAACTCCTGTTTTTCTCTCTCATTATTGTCCTCATCTCCCTCATGCATAATGTCTGAGGACCAAGCCTAGTGAAGTCGATCTCAACTTCCTCAAGCGATCTCAACGAAGATTTGTCAATTTTCGGTTTGGCCACATTGAATACCTCGTGTCGTCAATCTTTTGTTTGGCTAAGTTTCGAAAGGTCACTCCTCTGTTATTGATCATTGTTCCAACACAAGGTCTCATCTTCCTAAGTTGATCCTTGGTCCAAAAACGTGTAGTGGTTGCATTTTCACAAATAACTACGCATGATCAAAAGCTTGATGATAGTTAGCCAATAACTACACATGATTGACATCATGGTTGTTAATAGAATCTAAGCTCAAGCATCCATCTGATCCCTCCAATTGCCCAATTATAGGAGAATTGGTTGATTTCATCATTCTCCTAATCACTAGCAAAGAAAAGCAAGAATATAAAAAAAGAAAAAAAAAACTAATAAAAAATAAAACTATTTCTAGAGTCGATCATTGGTTTGGCTAAATTGAAGACTTTACATCATTGATCTTTGGTCCTAGCATGAGATCTCTCTCCCTATTAATCTTTGGTTTGTATGTGGGGAGTAATTTCATTCTCTCCGGTAATTGCAGCATTGCGGCAAGTCGAAACTCGTCAATTACTTTCAGGTTATCATCGAGAGGACGGCAACACAATCATCGCACCACATTGATGTCGTCGACAAACTTAAGCAAGTGTTTTGATTATCAGAGACAAACTTTGTTTTGCCAACATCATCGGAGCCCCTCGGGCTAGAAGAAAATAGAAAAGTCTATCAACACATCTTTGACCCACATAACAACTTAACAAGAGCAATCTGATGCAGAACTACAATGCTTTTAAACCACATATCCCTCGACAGTGTGATCAATTTTCGGATCGACGTCGAAGAAGGTTGAGTGGAGGATGTGGGTGAAACCTTGTTCATCATAGACAATGGTGAAATCAAGATCGGGATCGGCCATGCATCGATCTTGAAGTGTTGAAGTGTTGTAGTATAGGCTTCTTGATTCTCCTTAAAGAGTTTCCTTAAGAGAATGAAGTTTCTCTCAAGAAATTAAGTGGAGAAGGAGGGTAGGAGGTGGCCGGCTTAAGGTAGGGGTTTGGGGAAGAACTTGGTTCAGATTTTGGAGAGGAGGGATTAGGGTTTAAGGGTGGAAAACAACTTAAAATCTGAAATTAATCTCAGATTTAATTTAGGAGGGATTTGAGGAATTAGAAATTCAAATCTAATTCCTAAATGATTGGGAGGGAATTAATGGAAAGAGAGGGGTAGGTGAGAGAGAGGGGGGCCGACGGCATAGAGAGAGAGGAGGGGCTTTAGTTTAATTCCAAAAGAAGAGCTTCTCCTTTGGAAATAAATTAAATAGGTGGGGCTTAGAGGATTTCGGCCAAAGGAGGTGGAGGGGAATTGGAAATTGTTTCCAAGAGGGAGTGATGAGGACATCCACACTTGGAAAGTTTATCGTAGACGTGGCCGTCGATCTATGATCACGATCGAGTCTTTGTATTTCTGAGTTTATTATGTTATTTGTTTCTTTTATTTTAGTTTACTGTTTTACCCTTACTTAAGGGTGGAGTGTTTGTAAGCCCAATGTGGGCATTTGAGTCTTTTCTATTATTTCTCTTGTTGAGGCTATTTATAGGCCATTATTGTATCGTTTGAAGTTAATGAATGATTTTTCAAGAAAATTCCTGCATGCTTTGCCTTTGAGAAAGTTGAGAGCCAAGGAGAGAGCTCCCTAGGAGAGGGAGATTCGTGCACCACCCACCAACCTTGATAAGTCGGGTTCGTGGCTATTTCATTATCTTTCCTCCTCCCTATCTTCCCCTCCACCCCACGGCTTCCCACCCTCACCCACGGCTAGCCTACCCGTCGGCCCCTCCCTCCTCTTCCTTCCCTTTTCGTTGGTTTCGTCTTGTTTCCTTTCCTAATTTAGTTTGAGAGCAAAGGGGACAGAATTTGAGTTCAAATCCAATTGATTTGAATTTCAAAAATTTTTCTAAATTACCAAATCTATTTTAGGAAAGTTTCCTAATTGACTTCTATTTGAATTTTCAAATAAAAGGGATTGAATTAAATCTTTCCCAATTCCTAATTCTAATTTTAGAAACCCAAATCAACCCTAAATCTCCTCCCTATTCCCCTTCATAGCCGCCAGCCCCCTCTTCCTATTCCCCCCCCCCCCCCTCTCTCTCTCCAATTCCCCTCTCTCTCTCCAATCCCTCCCTCTTTAACATTAATTCCTACCTTTTAGAAATAAACCTAGTTTCCTTACCTACTTCCCTCCTAATTCAAAATCTGAAATAATTTCAGATTTTGGGAACAAAACCCTAACCCTAGCTCAACCCTATCTCTCCAAAATCTGAACCAATCTCCCTCCATCATCCCCACCTTGGCCGGCCCCTCCTCCCAACCCCTTTCCCCTTGATTCTCCAAGGAAATCTTCAATCTATTGAAGGAAAACTTCAAGGACAGCAAAGGCACATTAACGTCAACTCTTCGCCTTCACAATCGACATGAATGGAAGTCCCCGAATGGGACTATGGTTTGGTACTTGATGAACAAGACAACATCGACATCCTCCGTTCCCCATTCTTCGACGTAGGATTCGACTTCGACAACACCGTCGATGAATACTTCGAGCGGATCCACATCACCTTGGTGGATACGGTTGACGATCAAAGGACGAAAGGACGGTGGACCATCGTTGGCCGAGCCACGACCTCTTCCCCTCCGGCTACTTCAACACTCAAAAGCTACTTCACCCAACTTCTACGAGTCCTCACCAAGACCATTAGCCTTCAAGTGGACACCATCCGGCGACGATTCCTTTTCGAGTAAGGTGAACTTTCTTCCCTCGTCAATTACCTCTTCATTCTCCTAATCGTGTTGGTGGTGACGGAGTCGTATAAGGTCAAGGCTGCTTAATTTGCTAAAGAGCTTAGTAAACGTAGGGTTATTTGAGTGCTCCTTTATGTTTACTTGTCTTATTGTTAATTGAGGGATTATGAATGAACATCTCCTATATTAGCTTTACTTTGATTTTCTAATCTATTTGTTTGTTCAAGCATTTTACATGTGGTTTAGCTTAAACGCAAGCATCCCTCCCTTGTTTTATTTTATCGTTCTAATTGCTAGTAGTTTAATCAATTAATTGCCCTTTTAATAAATCGTGCAAAATCCTAACTTTCATTTAAAAGCATCCTAGTCCTGCATCAGGGAGCTTAGTGGATTTGGAAATAAATCCCAAAGGATTTAATAGGGGCCGGCGGCTTCATTGGGCTAGGAGGGGATTGAGGGAAGAGATTTGAGTTGCTTATTTTAGGATTTAGAGATTAGGAAAGTTTTAATTAAATCCTAATTAATTTGAACTTCAAATAGGATTTGATTTAGAAACTTTCCTAAAATAGATTTCTTAAATTAGGAAAGAAATTTTCAAACTCAAATGATTTTGAAATTTGAAATTAAACCTTCCTAAATTAAGAGTGTTCACTTATGGAATGTAGTCAAGAGGGGATTTGAATTTGTGGAGGGAAGATGGGAGAGGGAGGGCCGGCGACTAGGTTGAGGGGTCTATGGGGATTTCGGTGGAGGGGTGGTGGTGGGGTGAAGCCGACGAATAGATGGGGAGATTAGGTGGCCGGCGGCCTAGGGCTTGGGTGAGACCTTAGGCAGGCGGCTAGATGGAGAAGAGAAAAGGAAATTTCGATAAAGGCGAAGAACCACGAACCCGGCCATCTCAAAGGTTGGTGGGTGATCCAAATTCCCTCTCCAAGGGACCTCTCTCCGATCTCTCTCGAGCTATCACAAAAACTCAAACATGGGGAAAATTTTATCATTCATTAATTCATTCATTCATTCATCTTAGAAGAGAAACATAAGGGCTATAAATAGCCTCGTACAAAATGACTCAAAATAAAAAGACGACAACGCTCTTAGGGCTTACATACGACCTCCCTTAAGGGGTAAAAACGGGAAAACAAATACAACATAGCTAATAATATGCAAATAAAATAATAAAAGACAAATACATGACATGACTCAAAAATACATCAACTCGATCGTGGCCGTAGATCGACAGCCACGCCTCTGATAGACTTTCCATGCTCTGATGTCCTCATCACAATCACAATAACTTGAATAAAGCATGCAAAACCAGCCTTGCATCTGAATTTGTTTTTAACTAAAGCAACGCATGTTAATAAAAATATTGAACGGACTAAATGCTTGAAGGTGTGAAAGTTGTCAACATTTGGCTTAGCAAAATGCCATTCAATGTAGGGAAGAACCCATAATTTAAATAAGCGAAATAAATTCTGTATGCCTCTACCACTAATCTCACCATGCAATCAATCCTACCTATACCACATCTAAAATTAAGTCAAAAATGCAAGTGCTTTATATGCACAAGTACTTAACACACACGAACTTGCCTTTCATAAACATGCAAGTACGTCAACATATGAAAAGTGCTCACTTACAATTGAGCTTGACCTTTCATTTCATAAAGCATGTGAGTGCTTTATAACTGTTCTTGCTTTGAAAATTCCACAAAAAAAGAGGTAGTATTAGTCAAACACAATATCAAGAAGAATCTAGTTAAACAAACCTAGTACAAAGAAAATCACACACGAGTTTTCTCTCTTACACAGCAATAAGTATTAGAAGCATGCTATTTTGAACTATATGTTAGCTTTTATAATAACCATTGCTACCTAATTGGAGTAGAGATTTGTATTATTTTGTTACCTTTCGTTTGTCCTAACAAAATTAAATTTAAAACCTAGACTGGATGAATGCATATTCAACAATTCTGTACTTTAATTACGGTCATCATAATCATATTGTTTGCATCCAATTCACGCCTCTTAGCTCAAGATGTGATAATTTCTCACATGATAACTAGGATATTAACAAAAAGTCAACAAAAATGTTCAGAAAGTACAATGGAGACGACTACCAAGTGCTCATCAAAGGATAGCAAGTTTCTGATCTTTGTTGCTTCATCTTATATTTCTACTAGGTGCTTGTCCTCATTTTCTTCTTTTTAACCTCCTTAAAAAATGTAATTGCATGTCACTCTTTTGTTTCATGCCAAAAACTTAATGCATTACTACGGTGGCTGCAGTATAAAATTATCATCTAATATGCATCTTGTCATCATTTATCAAAATGCAATCATAAACAGATATGTATTGCAATCAAACATCATTTACTTAAAATAAGCAACAAAATCCACTCTGCCAATTTAAAGAACATACTCCAAATATAATTCCTCTTTCAAATAAGGTCATATCTTATATCTAGTAAGAAGGCACATTATTCCAAATGCCATACATCATATACCATTACCAATCAGTTGCAGAAGCAAACATGAATTCAATCATAGAGACTATCAGCAAAAAAAAATGGAAAGCAGTTGAATATAAACATAAAAATTTCACATGCTTTTCAATGCACTCATCACCAGTGTTATAATCAAATTAACAAATTATTATGAAAAGCAAAATCAAACCTTTCCCTAAGAATGCATATCGAGAAGTAATCAAAGAGACTTAAAATCTGATGCAACTGCATTTCACTGAGTGTGACAGCCTGAGAGAACATATAGAAACAAAGAAAAATAAAGTTAGCGTTTCTAAGAATAAAATATCACGCATCAAAAATTTAAATGATCATATAAATTGCCTTTGCATTGCATGGGAACAAACCAAGGCAGTGGGTTCAATGTCAACAGTATATGCGCTGCTGAATTTTCCCGATTTATTTGCCTATGGAAACCATTCAGCGGAATATTAACCTTCAGAGGTACAGAAATCTAAACTTCAAGCAATATGGAGATAATGAGTTACGAAATAGATACAAGTAACAGTTTTCAATGGGGGTCTGCCAAATCATCATTAAGTCTCAAATAAAATTTGAAGAAAAGCAAATTAATTTTAGGACCAAAGGGTTTATGTAAAAAATAAACATACCTGCAGGGATATTCTGACATCAAATGGCAGTAATAAGAAATTATAACTCTCATTGTCGGAATTCAGCCTTTGATATGCCTTGGAGTCTGGTATAGCAGCAAAACCTTCTAGCTTTTCTGCTGATTCAAACACGTTGCAATAAAGCCCAACACTAGATATCTCAACAATCTTACTTACTTGGCCACCTTTAGATTTCACAACAGACGACCTAATAGAAACGAAGATGGATTTACAAGCATGCACTAGAGATAAATCACAATGCTAACACCACCAAAAAAAACCTAAGTGTATCTTCTATAATGCCTCACTATGAAACATACAATGCAGGAGCAGATAAGAATGAACAAGAAGTTTCACACATAAATTAACAAATAAAAATGTTCATAAATGGAATTCTTGGTATAATGCAGCTGGAACCTTCCCACCGCTAAGCTCATCAAAGAAAAGAAAAAAATATTATGCATTCCAAAAACAAGCAAGGCCAGGATTAATAAACTCAATTGATTTTTTACTGTATTTTCCTCAGTTTAAATATATATTTGCCTATGTTCAAGATCAGAAGAATGACATGAAACAACAAAAACTAATGTTGAATTATTCTCGCTAAAAAGGAAGAGTGATGCTTGTGACACAAATGAATCCCGCTTTGGGATTCCATACTCCTTGAGGCAGATTGTAGTTAACCAGATTTCCCCTGAGATTGGTATCAGGGTTTATTTAAATCTAGGTCCTTACTTCCTATGAGGGCAAGCCCTCATAGTTAATTACCCCTCCTAACGTGTAAAAGAGAACTCTCTATTAAGGATAAATTAATGTTTGGACATGCAACAACTTTAATTTTGGTTGTGGGGATAGAGGTAGACTCGATCAAAATCCCATAGTTCTGTCATTCCGAGAATACCGTAGGTTTCAGTCTACCAAAACTAACAATCATTGATCGGAAAGTCTAGGGAATCTGATTAGCGGTCATGGGTTGCCTCCTCTTAGGGATCCCAAGAAAATTGAAGTGGTTAGATGTAGGATGATTTGGTTTAGGTTGGGACTTGCGGCTCTGCTTGGGAGTTACCCGTAGTTTAGATTTGGGTCGATGCTTACGGCTTTCACTGAAAGTAACCCGTATAGCGGGTCTTATGGCTTCCCTTAGAAGTAGACAGTAGGTTTAGGTTTGAAAAGGGGGTCTTATTGCTTTCATTGAAAGTAGCTTGTGAGTTTGAGAAGACGGGTCTTACTACTTTCATTGAAAGTAGCCCGTATAGCGGGTCTTACAGCTTCACTTAGAAGTTGCTCGTAGTTAGAATTTAGAGTTACATTACTTTTATCTAAAGATTTCCCCTAACGTGTGGGTCTTATTACTTTTATTAGAAGTAGCCCATGCAACAAGTCTTACAGCCTCTATTAGAGGTTGCCAATTGAACTTGAGTTTGGATGGAATTAGTTTAGCTGGACTTTAGCAGTAGATATTTAGTTCTGTGCTTTTCACCACATTGACACCCGTACTAGTATTTTGTTTACAATAGAAACTTTGCATACTTGTTTGTTTCAGCATTAATCTTCCTTGTAGTAGTAGTTTTACTTATAGTGATAGGTCTTTCTACTAGTTGTCTTTAAGTACCAGTTTTCTTTTTTAGTACTAGTTTTGGTTACCACCCTGTGCTGACTCATGTTTACTTGTCTACAGGTGTTCGTGGCAAGAGTTACAGGAGCTGGAGCTTACAGCTATCAGGCTTGCTTCATCCATACTAGTGTTTGGTTTACAGTAGTAGCTTCTATTTGTAATTTGGTGTTTCCTCGACATTTCGACAGCCTTTCGGCACCCACACCACACGATGGGAGGTTGGGGAAAGCACTTGCCCTTTCAAGTCTGCTCGATAAGATTAAAATCGACGATCAAGGGGGCATCGGGAGAAGAATCGACGCCAATATATGTCTTTGAATCCTCAATTTGGCGTATGATACCTATTTAATATGTATGTATGTATGTATGTGTATATATATATATATATATATATATATATATATATATATATATATATATATATATATATATATATATATATATATATATATATGTATATATATGCTTAATTATAAAAAAAAATTATTCCAATTACTTCATCAGAGACAGCCGATATTTAGGGTCGGTTTCAAGTCGATTGAGTCGACTGGTCAGATCGGAGGAAGGAGATTGGGACGGCTCGAGTTAATGTGCATCGGTTCGATCGGAGTCGAGTTAATTGGATTATAACGATCGAATTGACTGACGAGGGAGGTGACACGGGCTAGAGGTCCGGGTCGGTACTTGGATTGTGAGAGGGAGGTTGGGATCGAATTGCAGACGAGCAGTCTGTCTCTTGCTCGCGTGTGGAGGAACGGCAAAGGTGGCTTGGTGTGTCAAGTCGACTGGGGTTGAGTGAGAATAAGCGCACGAGGCAGGGGGGCGTGCGGACGTAGATCCAGGTCGGGAAAGGGATCGAGTCGGCGATACAGGAAATCAGGCAGAAGCACGTAGGAGAGGACGCGAGGCACAGGGTCTGCGACATCGGCTCATGCGTGCTCGGGTTGGAGGTCGCGAGTGGCTGAGGGATTGAGGTCGGCCTCAGGAGACAGGCGTTCCTGTGTTCGACCAAGAGAGATCAAGAGAGTGGGACTGGAGAGCAGAGCAATTTCTTCTACGTGCCTAAGAGTTCGAATGGGAGAGTGAGAGAGATTTCTACCGTGTGAGGGAGTTTTGTGTCGTGAGTGTGGCATTTGTGAGATCGTGCGTGAGTGGGGGTAGTGGGATCCATGAGGTGGCTAAGCAGACGGTTTGTGGTCAACATGAATCCACAGGGTCCCAAACAAAAATCCTTAGCAGATTGATGCAGTAAAAATCTTTAAATAATTGAGATCGGAGGATGACCACTTAGACCTCCATTGATAACAAATCCTATAAGAGAATACCAATAATAAACAAATCCAAATAAAATGGTCACATTGCTCTTGACAATTAGAATTAAGACAATAAATAAAATAAAAACAGAAACATAAAGACAAGTCAATTAAAATACTAAAACATGATATACAATTCATGTTTGTCTTACAACAATCCTCCTGCATTTCAAAGAACTCTCTTATGGAAAGTTGGAATATTTTTGGAGGAAAAAACTAAGTCATTCCCAAAAGTGATAAGCAGCGAAATGCATCCTGTTGGGAATAAATCTTAAACAAGAAGAGGTGAATGAGCCACTTGTTGAAAGACCATGGGAACCACAAGTCAATCAATCTTGATAGGGATCCTTGAGCATACGAATTAATGGTTCTAACCGTTTGATCGATTTCCTTATCACCTTTAGATTGCAATCTATGTGCCTCCCATTCCTCATCTAGCCACCGGCCCCCTCTTGGAGAATTTTTCCTTTTTTTTTAAATAGGTTTGATTTATTTCCATTATAAACTTTTAAAAAAGTAAATATATACTTCCACATTTCTTACAAAATCAATCAATTAAATTCAAAATAGCTTTTACATATTTCTACTTTTCTATATGGTATTAGAGTCAAATTAACATTTCCTTCTTCCTGTTGAGAAACATTGAAGGAAGGGATCTTGGATTCCTACCTTGTCCCGCATTAGCACCTTCTTCTCCTCCTTGGCTGTCAGCCACCCTTGGCAACTGCACCTCCACCGCTAGGCTCGACTTCCCTGCCTAGACTGAAAGCCAAAAGCTCTCTGGCTACTTCCACCAAGAGAGAGAAGGGGGGGGGGGGGGAAATATAGGGAGAGAACTTACAGTCTGAAAGAAAAATAAAAAATGACTCTATACTTTATTAACTTCTCAAACAATACCAGTCACCCCCTATTTATACTAAACAACCCAAAGGGGCAAAAAGGTAAAATAAAAAATAAAGACTTAAAGTAAAAACAAAATTAATATTTCAAATAAAAAACAACATCTAACAATCTCTACCTTGGCTCTTGATTTGAAATGTGAAAAACATACAATGCTACTATTTCTCCTTTACCATCCTTAAGAAGTTTAAACAATGTTGAAACTTATGATTTGAAAGAGCTTTGATCAACACATCAGATGCATTATCTTCTGTAGATACCTTCACAATCTCCACCACACCATTTGACACAGTTTCTTTGAGAAAGTGAAACTTGATATTTATGTGTTTAGTCCTTTCAGAAAATATGGCGTCCTTAGATAAGAACACAACACTTTGATTGTCACAAAGAATCTTCACCGGTTTGGAAATATGATGGACCAACTCTATCAACAAGACTTTGAGCCAAATAGCCTCCTTCAATGCAGCCATGTACTTGGTTTTAGTAGTAGATAAGGCCACAACAGGTTGTAGCTTGCACTTTCAACTTATGGTATTCTCATATAACTGAAGAGAGATCTTCTAGTGCCATTACATCCTACAAAATCTAAATAAACATATCCAGAGAGGAAATCTTCATTCAATTCTGATTTTGCAAAACTTCAAACCCAAATCTTTGGCTCTATTGAGGTACTTAAGCACCCACTTTGCTGCCTCCCAATGAGACTTCCCTGGATCAGCCAAAAGCCTTGAAATGCCACAAAGAGGATAGGATAAATCCGGCCCACAGCAAACCATAGCATGCATGGTGCTTCCCACGGCATTCTGATAAGGAACCGTGCTCATGTATGCCTTTTCTTCTTCCTCCTTAGGACTTTGATCCTTGCTAAGCTTGAAATGAGATGCAAAAGAGTAGAAACAAATTTTGACAATTCCATGTTGTATCTTTTCACCACACCATCAATGTAGGAGCTTTGAGAAACACTAACTCTTTACTCCCCTTCTTCCTCTTGATTTTCATACCAAGAATCTTTCTAGCAGCCCCAAGATCCTTCATATCAAATTCAACCTTGAGCAATTCCTTCATCCTTTGAATCTCCTTCATGCTTGAGCTAGTTAACAACATGTCATCAACATAAAGAAGTAAATAAATGGCACTACTTACTTCCTTTTCCTTCAAGTAGACATAAGCATCATGTCTACTCCTCTTGAAGCCAACATCATGCATGAAGGTGTCAAACCTTTGATTGCACATCCTTGGAGATTGCTTAAATCCATATAGGGAAAGACTTAGCAAGCAAACCAAGCATTCCTTCCCAATTTCAGCAAACCCTTCTGATTGTTCAATATAGATAGTTTCCTCCAATTCTCCATGTAAGAATGCGAATTTGACATCCAATTGCTCAAGATTCAAGTCCATTTGGACAAACAAAAAAAGGAGCACAGGAATTGATGTATGTCTTACAACTGGTGAGAAGTTTTCTTCATAGTCCACTTCTTTTTGTTGAGTGAACCCCCCTGCTACAAGCCTAGCCTTGTACCTAGGCTTATCTTCAACACCAACCCCTTCCTTTCTTTTGAATAGCCACCTACAAGTGACTAGCTTCTTCTCTCTTGGCTTCTCCACCAAATCTCAAGTGTGATTCTTCCTTAAAGAGGTCATCTCCTCTTCCATAGAAAGCTGCCATTCACTTCTCTCCTCACACCTCATTGCCTCTTTGTATGAGGTAGGTTCATCACATTAAATAGAATCAGCTAAGAGAGTATAAGAAATCACATCAGCAAATTCATACCTTTGAGGAGCCATGGTTACATGTTGAGGCATGTATCTAGCCAGCCCATAACTCCTTTGCAACTCCTCAATGGATTCCTCCTCGATTTCTTCATTTTCAACAGCAACAACATCTTCAGGATTGTTGTCCAACCCTTCTATTTCTACATGATGTTGTTGTCCTGAACTAGCAACCTCTGGACACCTTCCAACAACTATAGGAACTTCTATTTCATCCATAAGAACTAGTTAAACCCTTTTAGGATCAAGATCAGCCATCTCATGTTCAATAAAAGTGACATCCCTGATTATGCACCTAGGATGTCCTGGTTCCAAGCACCAAAGTCTATAGCCCTTCACATTTCCAGGATAGCCTCTTAAGGAGTTTTGAAGTCAATTGCACCTGAAGGACACCTATTGATAAGGAATGTAGTCGTGCTAACTGCCTAAAATAACTTAGGAAGCCTTGCATTGTCCAACATACACCTCACCCTCTCCAGAATGGTCCTATTGAACCTTTCGGCCAACCCATTTTGTTGAGTGGGTCTCACAGTTAGGTGTCATGCTATGCCATGCACCTTGCAAAACTCCTTAAACTCATTGGAACAAAATTCCAATCCATTATCAATTCTAGGCTTTTTAACCTTCTTCCCTATTTGATTCTCCACAAGAACCATCCATTCCTTGAACTTATCCAAGGCTTCATTCTTGCTTTTTAAAAAGAAAACCCAAAGCTTTCTAAAATGATCATCAACTAGAGAAAGAAAGTATCTTGCTCCTCCATGAGACTCATGCTTGGTTGGCCCCCACAAAATCAGCATGTACATAATCCAAAGCTCCCTTGGAATCATGCCTTACATTTGAAAATTTCAGCCTCCTTGCTTTGCCAACTATACAATACTCACAAAAATCAATCTATTTGGGCTTCAAGCTACTAAATTCTCCTTGCTTGTGCAACTCCTCCATTCCTCTTTGCTAAAATGTCTCAACCTTTGGTGCCATAACATAGTGTCATCCACATGAGAACTCATCAAGCTAGCTTGCCCACCAATCAATGTTTTGCCTTGCAATGTGTATACACCATTCATCCTCACATATTTGAATATAACAAGTGAAACCTTGCACACCTTGAAGACTTCCACCATCACACTTAAATGAGTAGCCATTTTTGTCAAATTCTTCCAAAGAAATTAGAATTCTTTTAAGTTCAGGTACATATCTCACTTGCTTGAGAATCCTCTCCAATCCATCATGGAGCTTCAACCAAATTTGCCTTGCCCTTGGATCTTGCATAATTTTTTGTTCCCTAAGAACACCAAACCTTCTTCCTTCTCTTCCAACTCTTCAAATCACCCACGGTTTGGACACATATGGTAATAGCACCCAAAATCAAGTATCTCCACTACTTTTTTCTTTGTCTTGATGTTTGTTCTTCAATTCCGGGCATTGTCTTTTCAAGTGGTCTTCCTTATGACAAAAGAAGCACTTCACCTTGCCTTTAAACTTGGATCTAGCATGGTTCTTAGCTTTGGACTCCAATTCTTAGGTCTACCTTTCACGGCAAGGACATCAACTGCCCCTTCATGCTTCACCTCAACCCCTCTTTGAATCTCCTTGGAGTTGAGTGCAGCCTTGACTTCAGCCATAGCAAGAGTCTCCTTCCCATACAACAAGGTGTCCACAAAATGCACAAACCTAAACGGTAATGAGCTTAGTAGAATGAATTCTTGATCTTCATCTTCAATCTTCACTCTTATGCTTTTCAAATCCAAGATAATTGGCTGAATTCATCCAAGTGCTTGTTCAAGGGCTTGGAATCATCCATTAGCAAGGTGTACAACTTCTTAAGGTAAAGCCTATTGGCTATAGAGCTTTTGAGAAATAGATACCCCAATTTTGCCCAAATCTCTATAGTCGTTCCTTCATCAGCAACCTCCCTTAGAACTTTAACTCCTAGGCTCAAAAGGATTGCACTATATGTTTTATTATGCACATCACTGCACAATCTTTATTCTATCATTAAGATCCCTTCCTCCAATAGGGTTGCATCAATACCTTGATGGACTAGAAGAGCCATCATCTTCAACCTCCATAGGCTAAAATCATTGAGACCTGTGAATTTCTCAATTTCAAGGTTAGCTATGGACATCTTTCCTTCAAGAATGTTGCAGAAGCTCTTCAGTCCAATTGTTTTCCATAGAAAACAGCCCAGGAACGGCTTCCACCGCTGGTCACCTTCTTCTCCTCCACCTGCTGTCCACAAAAACAGCCTGAAAAGCTTCCACCGTCGGTCACTTGCTTCTCCTCCATCTATTGTCCATAAAGATAGCAAAGAAACTCCACCTCTTGACTAGAATTTCCTTTTATTGATTTCAAGAAACACCTTCCTCCTTCCCCTTGATTTTTCTTGACCAAGCTCTGATACCAATTGTTGAAAAATTTTGAAGGCATGGATCTTGAATTCCTACCATGTACAGCAACATCACCTTCTTCTCCTCCTTGGTCGTCGGTCACCCTTGGCAGCTGCATCTCCACTGCTAAGCTCGACTTCTCTGCCCGGACTGAAAGCCAACAGCTCTCTGGCTGCTTCCATCGAGAGAGAGAATGGGAGAAAAATAGAGGGAGAGAAGGAGAGAACTGATAGTTTGAAAGAAAAATAGAAAAATATTATATTCTTTATTCGCTTCTCAAACAATACAAGTCATTCATATTTATACCAAACAACCTAAAGGGGCAAAAAGATAAAATAACTTAAAATAAAGACTTAAAGTAAAAAACATAATTAACATTTTCAAATAAGAACCAACATCTAACACTTCTAACTTTTGTTATTTTTTTCTTCTTTCTTGCCAAGATTCTTCTTTCTCTTTACTATGACTAATTTCTTTGACTTCCTTTCTGAAGAGTCCATCATCATGAATGATGAAAATTAAAATAAGGGAGAACTACAGGGGCTACAAGTCTCATATTGCATGAATGAAAGAAACAATCTTAAGTGCTCTCAAATTATAAAGACCTTTCTAAGAGAAAAGCACAAAATCCACCATCTTGTACATCCTCCTCCAAAACAAAAGAACCTAAAGTTTGTACTTAGGAATAAAGCTGATTTTATAATTGTGGAATACCATGATGCCTGAAATCAATAGGTCATTTATGTTCTTGTCTACCGCAACATAAGTTTGGGATGTCGTTAAACAAACACACTCAAAATTGAAGCATGTTTCCTTCATCAATGAGATCAAAACTAAGATCACAACAACCGAGTAAGGTAACTTTAATGCGAGGAAGGTTTATTGACTTAAACAGTATTATTACTAAGATCACAAGATGGCATGTTGCGATGATGCCGTAATTCTAAAAAATATATTAGAAAGAGAAAGAGTGTGTGAGTTCCTTGCAAGACTCAATAATGACTTTGACCAAATTCATGTTTAAATTTTAAACAAAGAAAACCTACCATCAGGTTTGATCTCTCATACAAGTCAAAGAAGGAAGAATGGAGATAATGCTAGATGGTCCAGTCTTCAAAACATCTATCATGATAACCATTGAACTCCAAGTCAAGAGACTTACTACAGACCCTTTCCAAAAGGAGTAAAATCTTCTTCCCAAGGAAATCTATGATACAACTACCACAAAAGAAAGGGAAAGTCAAAAAAAAATGTTGAAAACTCCACGAAAAGCATCTTGATTATGGTAAAAATAAAGGTCACCAAAAAGGGTAGGCCCGTCTTATGGAATCAGAAGGGTTGAACCCAGAAGAAATTCACAAACTTAGAAATTTCCCTAACTCTAGAAAAATTATCCGGATCATTCTCCCTAGCTCAAAATGTATGACTTTTAACACTTGTGATTTTAGTGTCTTAAATAATTCCCCTCACATCTGGATCCTAAATTTAGGAGCCATTACCACAAGACCAACCTTGCCAACAATTTTCAAACATACAAACCCCGCCCTAACAATAAAAAAATAAAAGTGGCTGATGGTTCCCTAAAAATTATTATAGATCAAGAAAATGTTTCAATTTCTTTCACATTTACCCTCCGTAATGTACTGCATGCTCCTCATCTTCTAGAAAACTTATATCAATCCATACAATCATTAAAAAAATATAACTGCAACGTAACATTTTTTGCTAATCATTATGTATTTCAGAACCTCACTACAAGGAAGATAATTAGGTAAATAAGAAAAAATGATGGGTTATATCTTTTTAAGCCAGAAATCACTTGCCATATTCTTTTATTTCCAAACTCAATATAGAAGCAATATGGAACATCATTATTAGCTAAGGCATTCATCTTTCAAAACCCTACAATATAAGTTAATTTCTCTTATTATGAATGAAAACATGGAAATTTTCCTTGTGGAACCTATGAAATTGCTAAACATTATCGTGTCATTTTTCCTGAAAGTGGTTCTAGATACTCTCTACCTTTTCAAATTATTCACTCTTACATTTAAGAACCTTCAAAAATTCTTAATATTTTTTAAGTTATAGGATATATCTCCTTCATTGATGATTGAACTCAAACGGCAAGGATATATCTTTTCGAACAAAAATTTGATGTCAGCATTATTCTCCCAATTTTTATTGTTACTACACAAAAATAATTTAATAATAACATCAAGGTATTTCAAACTTCTAATGCTCGTGATTACTTTAATCACGCATTATCAACTCTCTTCTATAAAGATGATATCATCCACCAATCCTCGTGTCCTGATACTCCCTAACATGAAGTGGTGGAAAGAAAAAATCGTTATCTTTTATAAATCAACAGGCTTTTCTTTTTCAAAATTGAGTGCTAAAAAGATATTGAAGAGAATCAATCCTAACTGCCACAAACATAATCAATAGAATATCCTTAAGAGTGTTTGGCTTCAAAAAATCTCTAAACTATCTAGCTGAATTCTTCCACACAAAAAAAAAACATCCTCTCAAAAGTTCCACCAAAGAAAAATTTGATGCATTGCCTTTGTTCACATCCACAGACAACACGGAGATAAACTTGATCTTAGATCCCTCAAATGTGTCTTAATTGGGTGTTCCTCCACTCAAAAAGGATATAAGTAGTATCATCCTACCATTAAAAAATTTCTAGCTTCAAAAGATGTCATATTTGATGAGAAGCAAAATTCGGGTTAATAAAACTTTTCTTCACATCAAATGTGGCATCTTTTGAAATAAGGATTTTTTTATGGCAAGATGATAGCACTTATACCCTTTTTGAGTCGATAAAAACCCAATAAAGATATATTTAAGGGTGGGGGCTCTAAGATCAAATTGACCCCTATGTTATTTGTGGATGTCTACATAGGCAATAAAACATTTATCTTTCACCTTAACATTCCAACTACACAAACTCTAACAAATCCGGACACTATACCCCCTCAAGTCTACACAAGAAGAAAAAAGCCTAGCAAAAATCTCCAACAAGCTCAAAAGTGCAAATCGTTAACAAGTAATAATGTTTAACCCATCATTACGCATTCTCCTCTATATCCCATCTAACAGTACACATCTTTTCAAAATTTCCTCATAATTATAAAGTCTTCCTTAAATACATAAGCTCCAATTCTTATAACACCGCAAATCCTAATTGAGGCACTTGAAAACAATTGGAATGATGCCAGAATAAATGAATGCTCTAAAAAAAATCACACTTTGGAGATCATTGAACAACCAAACAAGAAAAAAAATGTAAAATGCAAACGGATTTTTTCAGTTAATTATAGAGCAGATAGAAGCCTAGAACAGTATAAAGCGAGATCGGTAGCCAAAAGATATACTCAATGCTATAGAATCAACTACCAATAAACTTTTTCTCCTGTCATAAAAATGAATATAATATGCATCCTAATTTCTCTTATAGTTAATCGTGGATGGTCCAAGCAGCATTATAATGTAAAGCTTACTTTCTTATATGGGAACATTGAAGAAGAAGTTTGTATGGATCCAGCAATAGTTCTTTCACAAAGAACAAAATATGCAAATTAAAAAAAAAATTATATAACCTTAAACAATTCCTAAGGGTATGGTTTGAAAGATTCACAAAAGTCATTAATGAAAACTGAATACAAACAAAGCAAAGAGGATCAAACCCTCTTCATAAAACACCCCATTAATGGTAAATCTCAATTTTCATTGCATATGCTAACGATATAATTATTAAAGAGATGAAAATAAAAAAAATAAATCTGTTAGGAAATAGCTTGCTAAAGAATTTGATATCAATGAGTTGGACAAGCTAAAATATTTCTTGGGCATAGAAGTTGCTCAATTAAAATAAAGAATATCTCACTCTCAACAAAATTATAACAAAAATCTACTGAAGAAATAAGATGACTTATTGCAAATTTTGTAAAACCACAACAGAACCATGTCCAAAATTGGAAACAAACGAAAAAAATAGACATGAGAAAATACTAAATATTAGTTAGAAAACTAATCTATCTCACACTTGTCCATACATCACAATTGAAAATCTCATCGATCAATTCATGCACAGACTTAAAGAGTTTGACCTTAAAGCTACTTATAAAATCCTTAGATATCTTGAATTAAGTCCGGGAAAAGAAATTTTACATTAAAGGCAAGACACATTACAAATTGAAGAGTATATTGATGTAAACTATACAATATCACCAATGAATAGAAGATCCATGACTAGATGCTATAATATTTTTAGAAGGAAATCCCACAACAAGGAGAAGCAAAAAAAATGATCTGTTGTTTCAAGATCTGGCATTGAATTTGTATTTCAAGCCATTGCCCAAAGAATTTGCAATCTTCTATGGATCAAACCTATCTTGATAGGATCCTTGAGCACATGGATTAAGGGTTATAACATTTTAATCGATCATCTTATGGCTCTTAGATTGCAATCCGTGTGCCTCCTCTTTCTCTTCTAGCCACCAAACTCTCTTGGCAATCTTTTCCCCATTTTTTAAAAACTTTTATTTATCTCCATTGTCCAACTTTTAGAGAACTCCATATAAATTTCCATACTTTGCACAGAATTACATAATAACCACAAAAGTCCCAACAAAAGATGCCAGTAAACAACATTTCAAAGGTTAAAAAAAGTATAGAAATTAGTATTATCTCCCATGGTTTGCAACTTAAACTCAAATATCATAGAGCAAGTGTATGATTGTTAGAGCATTAAAATGGTAAGCATGCCAAAACTCACACTGTAGAGCTGTGCTTCGTTGTATCAGTCATTACGGTAAGAGTTGAAAATTTTAAACCAAATACATATTCCCCCTGCAAGGAAATATATAACATAAGGTGGTTGTGAACAGATATTAGAATATAAACTCTACCATAAACTATGTTCAGCAATACACGAGAACAAATGGTGAAGTAACATGAAGCATAAAATGCAAAGAATATTCCATGAAATGAAACATGAAGGCCAAAATAGGGGATCGCCAGAAAGAAGAATGTCGAAAGAGAAAGAGAAGTTGAATTGGGTAAGGCAAAGAGAAAATTGGCAAGTGTAGAAGTTTTGAAACAGGGAGTTATGGTAAGATAGAATGAGGAATAGATGAAGATAAGTTCTTAAGAGGAGAGAGTCACGGCAGGCTCACAAGGAAAATCAGCAGTGAGAAAAAACTATAATAATTCTCCTTTAATTCAAAAAAATCCCTAGACACCCTTTTACAGCAAAAGAAACCAAAGAACAACAACATAAATAATCATGAACAGATAAAACAAAAACAATTAAACTAGATCAGTTAAAAAATAACTAAAGGAGCATGTTCAAAGCACAATTAAAATGTCCCCTGAATAATTCAACAAATAAAGCCATAAATAGTCATCAATCTTACGTACGATGTCGTGCATATAGTTTGATTAGACGTTCATCATAACCACCAAAGTTCCCTCCAACTTCTTACCCCAAAACAATACCACTGCCTAGCCCAACACCTATGCCAAGTTTGGTAGCTCCATCTCAAGCAGACCCTCTAACCTCATTTTTCTTTTACTTATTTCTCATTCTTACTGAATCCTCTGCAACTAGCAGCTGCCCCTAATGTTGGACATCTCAATGTCTAGGGCGAACTAAAGCAAGATGAAATACACAAAACAAATATGCACAAAGATCAAAATTTGCAAACCACCAACTCTTAGTTGCACCAAAGTTTTAGTTCATTTCAATCCAAATTAAAAAAGAAATAAAACTCACTCCAAATAATAATTAATAGATTGTACTAGCTAAAAAATTGATTAAAATTTGAGTACAAAATAAAATCACAATAATCATCATTCACATAATAAAAATGGATAATAGATTAGACCAAATCTTAATCACATACACAAAAACCAATCACTAAGTATGTCAACGATAATGAAAAAAAAAATTATAGAAGTAACCAAATAGAACATTGAAGCAACGTCAGTAAAAGAAAAAGCTTCCCCCAAAATTTGTCATCAAGACTTGCACCACACTGGAAAAAATTGCATCCAACAGCATACTCAAGTTTTGAAAGAAAATGAAGAATTATACTAAGAATAGACTTAATTTTACATAATTAGACTACGTATTTATTAAAAAAAATTAGACAATAGATGGTACTGACAAATTTTTGAAAATCAATGAAATTTCAATCCCAACCTGCACAGAAACAGCACTTTTGAACTCCAGCTGCTGTGCAAAACTAACAAGCGAGCAATTTCGCATAATGAAAAAGAATGATCTGACCTCGGCTACAGCAGGAGTCTTGAAGAGGAACCAAATGCAGCATGTGAGGAAACCGAAAGCTGAAGTCCTAGCTATAACAAGAAATTCATAGGTAGGACATAGGCCAGTGTGTGATTTTCTACCACGTACTCAAAAAAGGAATGCAGTGAATATGAATATGAAAAGCCTTTGGGCGGGGGGTGCACCTGGTTAGCCTAGATCAGACCAGCCCAACCCTGGCTAAACCAGCCCTTTGGCTAGGCAGAACCAGGGACAGCAAAGGAGGAGATTTCAGCCACCTTGTGGGGAACAGGGGAGCTGTTTAGAAAGATTTCCTAATTGTGTTTATATTGTTTATAAAGGTTTTCTAATTATATTTATGTTGTTTATGAAGGTTTTAATTGCTTATGAAGGTTTCCTAATCGTATTTATGCTGTTTATGAAGATTTTAATTGCTTAGGAATGTTTCCTAATAATGTTGAAGGAGATGATGAGGAAACTAATGGAGATGCAATCCAAAACTTCACTAGCAATTCTGATAGCTAAGCCTAACTAAGATTTGACTGAAATTCTCTTGGCTAAATCTAAGAGAAAGGAGATCAGACGGGAGGAGTTCGACGAGGAGAGTTTCTTTCATCAAGAGCCACCTCCTAGGGCTCTGATAAGGGGAGAATCAGGGTTTCCAAATAGGGGGACAGCAATGAGGGAATTTTGTGGTGGAGGTGGTAGGGTGGCCAACCACTATAGGAGACATTTTAGTCAAGGGGAGTGGGCAACCGGAGATGGATGGGGCCTAGCTGAGCCTTGAGGATCAGGTCATGCAAGGATGGAAGAGAGGTGGGACTCCCACCCTTGATGCACGGGGGGAACCATTGGAGGGAGAGGAAGTTGGAGTGGAGATGGGGTGAGGAAGTTGAAAATGCCAATATTTGAAGAGAATGATGCATATGGGTGGGTGTACCGGGTGGAGAGATATTTTGCAGTGAATGGGTTGACCGAGGAGGAGAAGCTTACAACAATAAGGCTATGTCTGGAGGGGAAAGTCCTAGCTTGGTTCCAATGAAGAAAGGCTAGATATCCGATCCATTCTTGGGTGACTCCGCTCCTACCATTCCTCGGTGCCAGTGAAGTCAAGGCACTCCTGTAGGAGCCTCCCGTGACTCGGCTCCAACTAGTCCTCTCCATCTGCCTCCGATCATCTTCTATCTGGGCTATAGCTCCATCGTTTCCCTCAACCACTTCGGCCTCAAAACTCAGGGTTTGCCCATATGTTAGGCTTTAGACCCTTCATGAAATTTTCCTCCAACACCGCCTCTGAAATCCTCCTTAACTGCCCTGACAGTAACTCAAATCTCTCCTTATACTCCATGAAGGTCACCTCCTGAGTCAAGAAAAAGAATTGCTCATATAGGTCCCCTTCCCGAATGGCTAAGAAACGCTCCAACGATTCCCCCCATGTATCGAGGGTGGGAACCCACCTTTCTTCCATCCAGGATTTGATTTGCTCCACTTCGCCTTCCAAAGCATCCACCTTCTTTGCTGTCATCTCTCCAAAACCTCCCATTGATACCAATTTGATGCGACTAGAAAGCAAAACAGCAAATTATATAAGAAAAAAATGTTGGAACACAAGTATTGGGACTGATTTTTTATTACTCTAATAATAATGAAAGATAAAATAAATTTACTATTTGAGAGGCAGATTGGCTCTCCCACAAACCCTAGCTGCCACGAGGAGCAACTTAAAAAATAGAACTACAACAAACACAATCTCATAATGAACATAAAATAACTCAATTACCACTAATATATAATCCTTCCTACTTCACTCCCAAATTTGAATTTAAATCATCCCTCTTTCCCTAAATGAAATATTTCCTAATTCAAATCAACCCTCTTTCCTAAATTAAAACCCTCCTAAACAGCTCCCCCTTAATTCCTCCTTCTTACATAATGAATAATAACTCCGTTGGGCTCCAAAGGGGGGTCAAACTTCCCCCTCCTGCTACCCCTGGTTCCATCCAGCCACATGGCTGGTTCGGCCTAAGTTGGGCTGGGCTGTTCTGGACACAGCCTTGTCGGGTTGGTTTGGGCCAGGTGTATCACATCCTCAAATGAATGTATGTTTTGCAGTTTTGCTATTTTTTTCATATTAGGTTTTAATTCAAATTTAAACCAAAAAAGTGTTATTATAGGAACCTCCCTTATCTCAAAATGCAATAATTATTCATCAAATTTACTATATATTTAATTATAGTCTTAGTTTCTTCTTTAATGAGATAAATTTGTCAAGCAGGCCCGATGCAAAATTAAAAAACTTAGAACTCACTCAAAATGATAATTTATCTCTTTTTTTTAAATCAAAATATTTGCAAGAAATCTGAATATGAAATAAATCACAAAATAACTAAGATTCACACCACAAAAAAAAGAGAAAAAACAAGACTTTATAGACTAGATCAAATCACGATCACACACCAAAATCATTCACAAAGTAGTTGTAGAATAAAAAAGTATATAAGTCAGCAAATAGAAGATCCAAACCTCACAAAGGTAAAAGGAGAAGCTCCTTCAAGAATTTGTCATCAAGATTGCACTGCACTCAAAAAACTTGCATCCAACAGTACAAAAATTTGAGAGAAAATCTAGAATTATATTAAGCAAGGATTGAATTTTATACACCTGACGTCATGACTATCCATCAAGGGTTTCAGTTATTCAAAATTTAATGTTTCAAAACTCCTTAACCTTCTAATCTTTACATCAAAAATCAATCCATAAGAGAAATTAGAATAATATTTCTTTTAGCTCATCAAACCAAACAATCAAGTTTTTTTTTTATTCCAGGAAAAAAGAAAAGAATCCCTATGCACATACTAATGCAAGGTTGCTCATATTAATATAGTGTCCGCATTAGAATATGGCATTTGGTTCAAACATTTGTTATTTAAATGACAAGTTATGGAGCAATTTTAAGGCCATGTTTGGTTAGGTGTCAAGACTCTAATCAAGCAAGAATTTCTGAAGCACCTCAACAATAGGGATGCAAGGAAGGCAACTTTTTCTCGACATATTAGGCCATGTCAAAATGGATACTTCCAAGTCACTAGAGATAGCCCATAGCTGCAAGCTAAGGTCAGAAATGACACGCTTGGGTATGGGTAAAATTACACTGATCAGTTAGGCTGGCAAGGTACAAGATTGTCATCACTTTCCATTCGCCCTTATAAAGCCAAACTGTAGTAAGAATGCAGTCTCCTACCACCTGCTTTAAGGGATAATATACATTCAAGGGTGATTTCTACCGGACACATTGCTCCGTTAGGACATACAATTCACAATTTAAAACAACGGCCCCATATCCTACCACTCAAGCTAAAAGTTTCACATTTCTAGCAATTCTGAGTTCTCGTATTTCCAAAAAATATTATTCCACTATTTTCCGCTTCATATGCCCACCATCTACAAGTCTTCAATGCCCTATAGATCATATTATCCGTTAAAATTGGATTTTTTGGGAAAACGATGCAGTGAAACGGCCGCATGGTTTTGATTCCAAGTTTTTTTTTTTTTTTTGGCAACTCAAATTAGTTGTTTACAAAAGGTGACTAAAGAGTATTTATTGAGATAACATATACAACTATCTATCGCCGATGACTGGATCACCTAACTTGTTCAAATAGGATTTTTTTAGGATATGATGTATAGTGAAGTGAGATGATTTCAAACTCTAAATTCAACCTTTCTTCTAAATGAGTGTTGTTTAAATAAAATTACTAGGATGACATATAGGAAGTTGTATTATGAAGTTTACTAGGCATGAAATCTACAGCATAGTGTAAAATGAATGAAAAAAACGAGAGAAGATTGCTTGGGAATTTTATATGTAAAAACGCATGACTTACCACGTTAACGTGTTAAGATGTTACCTACCATTATCAAAAACTAAGAAGGATCCATTCGGTTGTATAAACTTGCAGCTTTCAAGTACAGGAATCACTCTATTTTTTAATAAAAAAACTGCAATTCTTTTTTTTAGAAAACTTGTTGAGTTGGACAAAATGCATTGTTTACTACAGGAGCACAGTAGACGTTAACAGTTCTGATTATCTATCCATTAAATGACCTTCCTATGTCAGAACTGCTGTGGTGCCTGCTTCAGCAGAAGAGGTTTGCGTGAGTGACATGCAAGTGTGAGAAAGGTCTGCGCATGTGGAATCATGCAAGACACAATTATAAAGAAGCTATGCAGAACTTGATTTCTGCAAAAGTTGAGTTGTGCAGAACGCACATGCAAAAGCAGAGTTCAGCACAACACACATTTCTGGAATTCAGTAAGCATGTCATTGGGTTTGTTTTTTTTAGCAGAAGTGAATTGTGGATAAAATTTTATCTGTGTGTATATTATGTTTTATGCTACTAGCTGCTATCAATAAAAGACATGTCACATCCAAGTAAAATGTTGATTTTATTTGTTAGCATTTCAAAGCATTCTTTGCTGAGTCACTCGTTTTGAAAATTCTGGTCATTCCCTAGTTTTCACCTGCCTGAGATGCTCATCATGCTGAATAGATCACCGCATCATAGGATGGCATTGCTAACTGGATTGGTTGACAAGATGATGAGGACATCAGCTGCAGATTTCGACGTGTTTATCATCAGAGGAATCGTAGATCGACGGCTACGATTCGGAGCCTTTACTTTTGATATATTTTATGTATTGCCTTATTTTGTATTTCAGTTTTCCTATTTTACTCCTTTGAGTAGTTAGTTGATGTGTATCCCTGAGGGCACGGTAGTCTTTTCTTTTGCTTTTTGTTGAGGCCTATATATTAAGGCCCCTCTCTATTGTAATGGTTAATGATGATTTGATGAATAAAAAAATTTTAGCTTTTGTCTTCTTCAATGTTGTGAGCTTTCAGAGAAGAAAGAGAACCCTAGGTGAGGGTGATTGCAATACCCGTCAGTCTTCGGAAAAGTCCAAGGCTAGCGGTTCGTATCCAATTTTATTTCTTTCTCCCTTTCTTTCCCCCTCCCCTTTCCCCAAATCTCGCCGGCCTGCTCTCCACCGCTTTCCCCTCCTCCTCTTCCCTAACCAAGCCCCTCCCCACCCCATAGCTGTCGGCCTCCCTTTGGCTCCCCTAACCGCCAGCCTCCCCTTACCTCCCTTGCTGTCGGCCACCCCTCAAAATACCCCATGAATTTTGAATTTCAAAATTCAATTCCCCCTTAATTACCTTCCTAAAAAAATTCATATCAATTTGGAAAGTGTCTTTATTTGAAATCAATTTTATATTTGAATTTCAAATACTTTCCTCTTTGATAATCCTTAATTAGGAAGCCTCCCCAATTACATTAAATCTGAAACTAAATTCAGATTTAATTCCAATCTCCAATTAATGCATATGGCCCACATACATTGAACCTAGACACCTATCTTCCCTCCCCATATGGTCGGCCCCCTCTCTCCCCTATTCTCTCTCCAATTACTCCTTAACATCCAATTAAATCCCCCCAAATTCCCTCCTTAGCCGCCGCCCCTCCTAGCCCTATTTGGGATAGTTTTGAATTTCAAAATTAATCATTCCCCTCCTCTAGAAAATCTGAAATTAAAATTTCAGATTTACCTTAAGTTATTACCCTCCTCTTCCCTATCCAAATTCCGAAGAACCTTCCACCTACAACCCTAGCCGAAATTCCCCAAGCCCTCCTCCCTCCACCTCTTCTCTTCTCTCCCACGTCAAGTACCACCAAGGATCAAGCTCCACCCACCGGCCTATTCTCCATGTATGGCTGATCCTGACGTCGACCACGGATTTGCGTATGATTCACAAGAACGAATAGACATTCTTCTATCTCCTTTCTTTGACCCCAATTGGGAGATAGAAGACTCCGTCGACGACTACGTCAACCGCATCCTCTTCAACTTGTCCGAGATTATCGACAAGCAAGTACCATCAGGGCAGTGGCAAATCATTGGACGTCCACCAACTTCTCCTCTGGCTACTTCTCCAACGAACACTACTGTAGGCGTCTCCTATTTCTTAGCGGCATTACTAGGTTTGCTAATATTCTTCTTCCGCTAAAACCAATTGTCATGAGCGAAAGTGAGGGAACTCAAGGTGAAAATTTCTAACTGTTAAACTGTGGATTTGTGTTGTTTATTGCATTAGCTTTTCTAGATTGTTGTTGTTATTTTGAAGCACCCTTTTAATCTAGTTTGTAACCGATTGTTGCTACATAAATTCTAACAGAAAATCCTGGAATCTAACTTGGTGAAACATAAAGTTTAAAATTAGCAAAGCTCTACAACTTATTATTAATTCTACAAGCAATTCCTGATTTCATACATGTTTCACATCACAAGAGTTCATGACTGAGATAGCAAGTTCAGCCAATTTATCATGTATTTCCGACTTTCAATTTGTTTAAAGGATTATCATGGATTGCTTTTAATATGCTCAATATTAAAATCGCATCCACAACCGGTATTACATGTTTTTTAACGAGGATCTCAAGGGCTTGCATGCATGAGAAGAGTGCAAGGCACCGGTTGTACAATTCATAATGCCACCAGGGCATCAAGGAGGCACTTAGTTTGAGGTTATCAGCAATGTCATCATAGGAAACACTATAAGAGTTCGAAGTATGCTCCTATCTAGGAAGCACAATCCAATGTAGTATAATAATTTGTTATTATTTATTACGTCAGTGCATGGGTACTTACAACTGACAAATGTCAGTGAGGTGCCATTGGTTAGTATTTTGATGGCAATTTGGCTTTTGACACTGTCATGTAATCTGGTAAATTGCTTGTAATCTGTATTGTAATGTAAGTTTAACACTATAGATATTATCTTTTTGTGCTTACATATTTGTATGCGTTAAGTTTAATAAGAGGTCTGGTTAAGCTTAGAGTATGACTTATTAGGTATAAGGAGTTTAGAGTATGCATTTGAGTTTGTGGTGTAGATCTTCTGAGCCCTACGATCATGAGTTTAGGTGGTGTAAATTTTGTGATTGAGTGAAACACAAGTTTGTGTTAGTGAATTAACTGCTATACTCTAGTAATATCTCAGGTTATTGTCTCAAATTTTGTTGTTTGGTATTAGGCGTTTAAAGTTCATACAACTTCTATAAACCAAAATTGAAATATTTTTTAATTAATTTGGGATAACATATATTTAGATAATTATCATGCATTTTCATCTTGTTTCTTGTTTTAAAACACCCACAAGTTAAGGCATCCTTGAGGTAGAACTAAATGAATGTGCAGATGATGTAAAATTGGAAATTACACATTTACGAGCAGAACCTTGAAAATTAATTAACGTTCAACATGCTAAAAAAAAGACTTAAGCCAGTGAGGTAGTGATGAGATTTAAGCAATCAATTACATGATAATAGGAGAATCACAACATAATCAAGTCAAATAATTTCATGCTTAATGCGAGGTTTCAAAGATAATCCCTCAATTAACAATTAGACTAGTTACTACAAAGACCTGCTCACACACGCTCATAGTATGGGTGATGTGAAACAAATAAGATGCAAAGGAAATTGCTATTAGGAAATTAAGAACATAGAAGAACTTTGCTTTGTCATTGATAAACTTATTACATGCTCAAGTTGGATTTTAGAAATCTTTAGTGAAGAGATTAAATAATAGCAATTAGCAACAATTAGAGATTACAAGTCTTGCAAAATTAATAGCCAAAATTAAAGTAAATGCAATGGCACATTAACAAAGCCCAACGTTTAAAATTTAGAAAACGTCACCTAGAGATCCCTCACTCAAAACTCTTGAGGGTGGGGATTAGCGGAAGAACGTTGCAAGCAAACTTAGGGATGCCACTAGGAGACACGTGTTGCGTAAGGTATTAGTCGTCGGAGAGGTGATCGGAGTAGGAGAAGTGGTTGGATGGTTGACGATGTACCAACGCCCCGGGAGGATGTGCTCTTTCGTTGAGAGGGCTAATTGGAACAAGATGCGGTTCACATATTCTTCCATGGAGTTGTCAAAGTCCGGAACAGGATCAAAGAACGGTGAGCGTAGGATGTCGATTCTTCCTTGATCGTCTTCAACGAACCCGTGATCAACATCCGGATCGGCCATTCATACTTGCCTTGATGTGAGGGAGAAGACAAGTACAAGGAGGAAGAGGGGCCGGCAGCTTCGTGGTCCTTGAGGGAGGAGGGCGGCTAGGGTTGGGGCAAGAGAAAGGGGAAGGGGGCGGCTAGAGAGAGGGGGAAGTTAGGAAATTTCAGGAATCTGAAATTAATTCAGATTTGGGGTAATTTGGAGGGAAGGGAAAATTAACTTTGAATTACAAAATAATCCCAAAAGGGGGATGAGAGAGGGGGCGGCGGTGGGAGGTAATTGGGGCTGATTTGGTGGGGCCTTGGGTTTAATTTGGGAGAGAGAAACCCATGGGGAGGGGCCGGCCATATGAGGAGGAGAGAGAGGTTTTTTGATTAATGTATGTGGGCCCCATGAAGAATTAAAAGGATTCAATCAAATCTGAAATTTACTTCAAATTTTATTTAAATAGATGGGTTTCCTAAATTAAATCCCAACATTAGGAAAGTCTATGAATCACAATAATTATTTGAAATTCAAATTGGAAACTTTCCTTTTAGCTAGAGTTTATTTTAGGAAAGGAACTAATGATCCTTTGGGATTGGAAATTCAAATTTAGGGATTAATGGGAGGGGCCGGCGGTGGGACTAGGGGAGGGGGACGGTGGGGTGGTGGAGTATATGGTGGCCGGCGGTCAAAGGGGTGGTGGCCGGCGGGTATTTGTGGGGGACCGGCATGAGGAGGAGAAGTGGGGCGGCTAGGGATTTAGGGGGATTGAAACCAGCGGTGGCAAGGGAAGCTCAAGCACGTCCTCCCCAAGAACTCACAAAGAGACCTTGGAAATTCGAAACTCACAAAGAGATTCTTCTCTTACCATGAACTCACTGAGAGAACAAGAAGATAGGTGGAAATTTTTCATTCAAAATTCATTAACCAAATACAATGCATGGAGACCTTTATATATAGGCTTCAAGACTAGAAAAATAAAATAAAAAAAGACATACATGCCCTCGGGGCTACAATAGAGACTCACTCCCTCTAAGGGTAAACTTGGAAACTGAAAATACATAAATAAACAAAAATGCAAAATACATCAAAAGTAAAGGCTACAAATCGTGGCTGTTGATCTACGCCTCCGTCGATGGTACACGTGTCGAAATCTTGGGTTGATGTCCTCATCATTCTCCCCAGGTGGAAGAAAGCTCGACCCCGTCGAGTAAGTGTCCCTGGAACTCTCGTACCACTCTAGTAAATCTGGATCCAATCTCTGTAGCTCGTCTCGGTCAATCCACGTGTTCTCCGTCTCCGGTTTTCCTGTCCATTGAACTAGATACCTTTGGCGACCACCGTCTTTAGTGGAAATAATGTCATCACTAAATATTGCCTCAATTTTCTCCGCAGTAGGTAAAGTATGAATATTTGGGAGTGGAGGTAGGCTAGGGTTCTCACTAGGTAGGGTCACACAAGGCTCATTATTTAGTGGATTGGTGGGATTAAACTCTGGACCCTCATAGGCTACGAGATCTTCAATGTTAAATGTGAGGCTAATATTAAAACCTTCGGGAAGGTCTAACACATAAGCATTATTGTTTATTTTGGAAATAATTTTGAAAGGTCATGCGCTTCTCGCATGTAACTTTTTAACGGTTCCTTGCGGAAACCGCTCCGGACGAATCCGAACCATTACAAAATCTCCCACTTTGAATTCTTTATATCTTTTCTTGAGGTCCGCATTAAGTTTATAGTTGGCGTTGCTCTGTTCAATTCTGTTATTAATTTCCTTATGCAATTCCTATAAATGTGATGCAAATGCAGATGCTGACTCAGATGTTCTAAACTTAGGACCCATTGGAATAAAATCTATAGGTTGCCTAGGTTTGAAGCCATACACAATTTCAGCCAGACTCATACCTGTTGTTCGGTTAACGGAATTGTTATAAGCAAATTCAGCTATAAGAAGTTTGGAATCTCAATCTCGGATATGTTCACCCACTAAAGTCCTAAGAAGATTACCTAAACTCCTATTAACAACTTCAATCTGTCCCTTTATGGGTGGAAAGTAGAGGAAAATTGGAGTTTGGTACCCATCTTATGCCACAAAGTCTTCCAAAAGTACCTAGTGAACTTGACATCCCTATCAGACACTATTGTCTTGGGTAAACCGTGAAGTCTGACGATCTCATCAAAATAAAGTTTAGCGATCCGGGAGGCATCAAACATTTTGGAACAGGGGAGGGCCTTTCGCCACAGCCGATTTCTCCTCTCCTCACAATCTCGCCCCCACCTTCGTCTTCCCTAGAGCTCCAACCAATCGCCCCCCCTGCGGCTGACGGATCTTGCTTGGCCCTCACCTATGGGCTTCACATAAACTCTCACAAAATCTCTCAAAACTCACCAAGACAAAAATTGCAGAAATTTCATTCATCATCCTCCCAAAGAGGAGGGGAGGTCTATAAATAGACAAAATACAATAAAATATCAAATGACAAAAGTGCCCCTTTGGGGTCACATAAGCCTACTCCCTCAAGTGAGAGTAAAAATGAAAAAATACAACAACAACAACATCAAGCCTTTATCCCACTACGTGGGGTCGGCTACATGAATCCTTTTTCTCCATTGTTTCCTATTAAAAGTCAAATTCTCATTTAAATCTAATAAAGAAAGATCATTTCTAATATTTTCTAACCAAGTCTTTTTAGGTCTACCTCTACCATTCTTAACATAAGTCAAATCTAAGACCTCTACTTTCCTAACCAATCTGAGTTGTACTATATCCATTTTTATAAGTAATGAGATGCTCATTTCTTTTCTTAAATAAGGTATTAGCAATTAAAAAATCATAAGCTAAACAAAAATCTAATATGGACTTACCATCTTCATTTGTCGTTCTAAACCCAAGGCCATCATGAATGCTTTTAAAATCATCTGCCTCTCTACCAATATGTCCATTTAAATCTCCTCCAATAAAAACTCTTTCTTCAAGAGGTATCTTTTGTATTAATTCTTCTAAGTCATTCCAAAATTTTAATTTTGAATCCATATCCAAACCCACTTGAGGAGCATAAGCACTTATAATGTTAACAATCTTAACATCAACAACAATCTTTAAAGCTATAATTCTATCTCCAATTCTACTAATATTTATAACATTATCCTTCAAACTCTTATCTAAAATCACGCCTACACTATTTCTAGTACAACTCATACCCGAATACCAAAGTTTAAAATCTAAACTATCAATCTCCTTAGCCTTCTCTCCAACCCATTTAATTTCCTGAATGCATAGAATATTTATCTTCCTATGAATCATAATATCTATTAATTCCATTAATTTTCCTGTAAGGAAACCTATATTCCAAGTTCATATCCTAATTTTAGTTTCATGGACTAACTTCTTTGCCCACATCCGTCCTTGATATGGGAACCCTTGCCTATTTAACACTGCACCCGGGTGGCGGTGCAGCGGCCCTTGCACACTTGTCACTGTATTCAGGCCATACAGCGCGTCACTTCCAGGGGACGCCCTAGCATTAACACAATTTCTTAAAGGATTCATGTCATTATTATTTAACAAGTTTTACGCTGGTTGTCGACTACCTAACGCAACCCTCCACTTTTCTCATCCAAGACTTGAGACCTGGCAATGGCAGTGTTATAAAAATGAAAAAAAAAATACATAATAAAAATCAAATACAAATAAATGCTCAGAAATAAAGTAGTCTAATCGTAGCAGTAGATCTCCAGCCCCTTCTTTGATAAACTTTCCACGGTCGGATGTCCTCATCAATCCTACTTATTTAAAATAACTAATACAATATGATAGAGTTTAATGTTTATGAGCTTTTAAAGCTTCTTAGTTAGTTAGGTATTTTCTTTTCCTTTTATTTTTATTTTGTTTAATGTTCTTATTTTCTTTTTTTTTATAGTGTAATAATTTGTTGTCCTCTTTTGTTATATGGTTGCTTATAAATACCTCTTATTATTTTGAGAAAAGGGTTTTTTTTTTCTCTTTTGACAATTAGTTCAGGATAGTCATAAAAGAGGAAGGAATTCCTATACTTGGGGTGGATATCCGCTAAATTTGGAGAGGAGAGGAGAGGAGAGGAGAGGAGGGGTTGTAGTGGGATCTAGGATTCCGCCAAAGTCAACACCCAAGCCATTCTTGTTCCACCTGTGGCCGTCCAGCATTCTTGCAGGGAAAAAAACAACTGCTGTCCTTGCCGCCAAGGCCTGTTTCAGCCCAGTATACCAAAGAAAATCCTTCCAGGAGGGCTTTTTCCCAGCGATCTTGCCTAGATCGGTGCTCCCCTGCTGCCAAGAGCTGTTTTAGCCCAGTCCAACGTGAATCCTTTCCTAGTTGGCTGTCCAGCAGTCTTGCAGGACAAACGATTGCTGCCCCTTGCCACCTAGGCCTATTTCCAGCCGAGTCCACTGTGGAACCTTTCATAAGTGTCTGTCCAGCAACTTTGCAAGGAACTTTCATTAATGCAGTGATAAGCCGGTTTTACCTGAACCGGCCCAGCCGGCCCAAGGGCCGGTTCAGGTCTACAGGAGGCGGATGAATTCCGCCTCCTCCCTTGCTTGTCCGCCCAATAGGGTGGGTCCCACCCTCTAAAATCAAATTCAAACCAAGCGGAGGGGGGCGGCTAAAGCATTGGGAGGGAAATCTAATTAGGAAACTTATTGTATTAAAGGGGATGAGGGAATTAGGGAGAGATATGTTTTTGTTTTGATTGAACTTAGGGCTTTCTTGGAGGTTTGGGCTCTAGACGATTTTGTCTAGAGATTTGGGAGAGACCATCCTCCTCTCGAATTGAGGATCTCTTGTATCTTGCTTTTGCATTTGCTTTGCTTTATTTCCAAGACGCAATCTATCGTTTCTAATTTGATTTGCTCCAATTCTTTGTGTTTTCCCGCTGTTTTTATCAATTTTGCTTAGGTTTGCTTGCGAACTCAAAGTAGATCCGGTAGGATTACTTGCAAACTCAAGTATTTCCTATCAAATTGGTATCAGAGCAAGTCTTGGGACCGGTGGAGGGCTGATTTTGGAAAATTCCTGCAGCAGTTTTTTGGCCGGAAAGAGGGGAAGTTGCTGTTTTTTTACTTCAAAAATCAGATTTCGTGAATCTGCAAACTCCGGATTGCGATGGCGGCTAAAAAAGTGGATGCTTTGGAAGAAAGGATCGAAGGGGAGATGAATCAAATCAAGGAAACCGTGGAGGAAAGGATGTCTTCCATGGAAGGACAAGTGGCCGATCTATGGGATATGATGAAGAAGATGTTGGAATTCCAAACCCAAACGGCTGCATCTGAGGCAAAGGGCCCCGAAGCGAAAAACACCAAATCTGAAATCCGTAAGGAGGAAGAAGAGGTGGAAATCGTGGAAGGGGGAAGAGGAAGACCCCATCTGGAGCCTTTCCAGAGGGAGGAGAGAGGAGGGAGATACGGAGAGAGACAAGGGTATGGAGGGGTGGAGCCAAGAGGTGCGGAGTGGGAGCACCGGGAAGGATACTATGGCCGTCGAGGTGCTGATTTTGAAGACAGAAGGAGGGATTTCGAAGGGGGTTTGGGACATGGTAGAGCAAGGGAAGATCGGGAGACATGGGGGGGCTCGAGCACATGGGAGAGGGGAAATTATGGAGGCTTACGGGGACATGGTGGGGATCAGAAGGTGAGGAAGCTAAAGATGCCCATATTCGAAGGAGAGGATGCTTATGGGTGGATTTACAAGGTGGAGCGATACTTCGCCGTTAATGGGCTGACAGAGGAGGAAAAGCTGACAGCAGCGGGCTTGTGCTTGGAAGGAAAAGCCCTTTCCTGGTATCAGTGGAGAGACCAAAGGAGGGCTATCAGGACCTGGAGAGAATTCAATGATTGCATCATAGAACGTTTCCAAACCGATCGGGGAGGGGATTTCTATGAGCAGTTCTTTGCTCTGACACAGGAGGGATCTGTAGCTGACTACCGGGAGCGATTTGAGCACTTAGCCAGCAGGGTGGAGCGACTCTCGGATACAGTACTGGAGGGAAATTTCATGAAGGGGTTGAAGGCGGAGATCCAAGCAGCAGTGAAGGTGCTGATGCCCCGCGACTTGGGGGAGGCTATGAAGTTAGCCTAGCTGGTGGAGAATCAGAGAAATCTGGAGAGGGGGGCTAGGAGTAGCAGCACCGGAGGAACTTACCGGATGACGACCACCCATCTAGCACCGAAATTCCCTGCAACAGGGGGGAATCGAGAAACCACCAAGGAGAGGACAGGAGGAGGTGGAAGCGGGGGAAATTTTAAGCGGCTGACAGAGAAGGAGATGCAGGAGAAGAGAGCTAAGGGGTTGTGCTTTAGGTGCGATGAAAAATATACGCCAGGGCATCGATGCAAGGACCGAACTCTTCAGGTTCTCACCGTCTGTGATGACGAGGAAACTGAGGAGGGAGGGGAGGAGGAGACAGAGGAGGAGATGGAGGAGAAAATGCACCTGGATCTGGCTGAGGTATCCCTAAACTCGGTAGTAGGATTCACGACGAATCATACTATGAAGGTGAAGGGGGAGATCGAGAACAGAGAGGTAGTGGTGCTGATTGATAGTGGGGTTACCCACAATTTCATCTCCTCTCAGGTCGTCGATCAGATGGGAATGAGATTGGGGGATACGGGTTGCTACGGAGTGATGATGGGTACGGGGAAGGTTGAGAAGGGCCAGGGAATTTGTAGAGGAGTGCTACTGACTATCCAGGGGATTCAGGTGAAGGAAGATTTTCTTCCACTGGAGCTGGGGAGTACAGATGTCATCTTGGGGATGAAATGGCTGCAGACTTTGGGAGACACCAAGGTGAACTGGAGAGCACTCACGATGGAGTTAGTGATAGATGGAAGGAAGGTGGTGATTAAGGGAGATACAAGGCTATCCAAAGCCATGGTTTCCCTCAAAACTATGGTGAAGGATATACAGTTGGCAGGAGGAGGATACTTGGTGGAGCTGCACAGTTTGGAGGGAGCAGGATTAGAGGAAGGGGGGACATACCCCTCTCCATTCAACCGTTGATTCAGCAATTCCAAGAGGTTTTTCAGCCACCCCAGGGATTGCCACCGCAGAGGGAGCAGGAGCATGCCATTGTGATAAGGGAGGGAGTTTCACCCATCAGTGTACGTCCGTATCGCTACCCTCAGTTCCAGAAAGATGAAATTGAAAGGTTGATTAGAGAAATGTTGGAGGCAGAAATCATCAGACCCAGCATCAGTCCTTTCTCTAGTCCCGTTCTATTAGTGAAAAAGAAGGATGGCAGTTGGCGTTTTTGTGTGGACTACCGAGCCCTCAACAAGGAAACTGTCCCTGACAAGTTTCCTATACCGGTCATTGATGAGCTATTAGATGAATTGAGTGGAACCGTGATCTTTAGCAAGATAGATCTGAAATCAGGATACCATCAGATCCGGATGAAGAAGGAGGATATACCCAAGACGGCCTTTAGAACTCATGAGGGACACTATGAGTTCCTGGTGATGCCTTTTGGCCTCACCAATGCTCCCGCTACTTTTCAGGCCCTTATGAATAAGGTTTTCAAACCTTATCTCAGAAGATTTGTGTTGGTATTCTTTGATGATATCTTGGTCTACAGCAAGACAGAGGAGGAACACTGGGAGCATCTGAAAAAAGTGTTGGAAGTACTGCATGAGCACCAGCTGAGGGCCAACTTGAAGAAATGCTGCTTCGCACAAGGCAGTGTAGAGTACTTGGGCCATGTGGTATCAAGGGAAGGGGTGGCAGCAGATCAGTCCAAAATTGAGGCAATGCTTAAGTGGCCAGTGCCAAAGAATCTGAAGGAGCTGAGGGGATTTTTAGGACTGACCGGGTACTACAGAAGGTTCGTAAAGGGGTATAGCACCATAGCGTGGCAACTCACCGAGCAGTTGAAGAAGGACGGGTTCCTATGGGGGGAGGCGGCTACATCAACTTTTGAGAGCCTGAAGAAGGCCATGACTACAGTACCGGTCCTAGCCCTGCCAGATTTCACTCAGACCTTCGTCGTGGAGACAGATGCATCTGGATACGGATTGGGTGCAGTGCTTATGCAGAGTCGTAGGCCCATTACCTATTTCAGCCAGGTACTGACCGCCAGAGCCAGGCTAAAGTCAGTCTATGAGAGGGAATTAATGGCCATCGTTTTGGCCATCCAGAAGTGGCGGCCTTACCTACTTGGGAGGCACTTCATTGTCAGAACTGATCAGCGGAGTTTGAAGTATCTACTGGAGCAGAGGATGGTGACAGATGAGCATCAGCGGTGGCTGTCCAAGCTGCTGGGGTACGATTTTGAGATCCAGTATAGGCCCGTAGTGGAGAATAAGGCGGTAGATGCCTTGTCCAGATGTATGGGGGAGCTGCAGACAGTAACACTGTCGGTTCCTTTGATGCTTGACTGGGAGGCCATCAGAGAAGAGAGTGCTAGGGATGAGGCTTTGGGAAAGATCCGGGCAGAATTGCTGAGGGAAGAGGGTAGCCACCCAGGGTACTCGCTGGAGGGAGACAAATTGCTATATCAGGGAAGGTTTGTAATGCCCCGAACCTCGATCCACATCCCGAGCTTGCTCCAGGAGTTTCATGGAAGCGTTGTAGGGGGGCATTCAGGAGTGCAGAAGACATATAAAAGACTAGCCTCGGAGTTATACTGAAAGGGGATGCATAAAGATGTAGAGGAGTTGGTAGCCAGATGCGAGATCTGTCAGAGGAACAAATACATGGCTATGTCACCAGGAGGACTACTACAGCCTTTGGCTCTACCGGGACGAGTATGGGAAGAGATATCCATGGATTTCATAGATGGGCTACCCCGTTCAGAAGGGTTCACAGTAATTTTAGTGGTGGTGGACAGATTGAGCAAGTATGCTCATTTCATCCCCCTCCGACACCCGTACACCGCAGTGACAGTGGCTTCAACTTTCATCAGAGAAGTAGTCAGATTGCATGGAGTACCAGAGGCGATAGTATCAGATAGGGACAAGGTGTTCCTCAGCCATTTTTGGAGAGAGTTGTTCAGGTTACAAGGAACAGTTCTGAAAAGGAGTACAGCTTATCATCCACAGACGGATGGCCAGACGGAAGTAGTAAACAGGAGCTTGGAGACTTACCTGAGATGTTTTGCATCAGAGACACCCAAGCTTTGGGCTAAGTGGCTATCATGGGCGGAATATTGGTACAACACCTCTTTTCATTCAGCTTCACAGATGACTCCATTCAAGGTGTTGTACGGAAGGGATCCTCCCCACTTAGTGCACTTTGGGAGTAGCAGTACTCCAGTGTCTACAGTAGAGGAGTACTTGGAGGAGAGGGATAGAAGACTGGAGGAGTTGAAAAGGCATCTTCTGAGAGCTCAACAGATTATGAAGAAGCAAGCGGATGGGCACAGGAAGGACATCCAGTTTGAGATAGGCGAAAGGGTATTCTTGAAGCTCCGACCCTACAGACAGAAAACAGTCGCCAACAGGAGAAATGAGAAGCTGGCTCCAAGGTACTTTGGGCCTTATGAAGTGCTGGAGAAGATCAGAGCAGTAGCATATCGGCTGAAGCTACCACCAACGGCTACTATACATCCGATTTTTCATGTATCTCAGTTGAGAAAGGCTCTTGGCGACTACACAGCCAACCCCGAGTTACCGGCGACACTCACGGAGGAGTTAGAGGTGATCCTGGAACCCTTAGAGCTGATGGGGGTTCGCCAGAAAGAAGATGGAACTAAGGAAGTGTTGATCCAGTGGAAGAACCTTCCTGACTACGAGGCCACGTGGGAATCCTATGAGAGGGTGAAACATCAGTTTCCTTGCTTTCACCTTGAGGACAAGGTGATTCTTTGGGAGGGCGGTATTGATAAGCCGGTTTTACCTGAACCGGCCCAGCCGGCCCAAGGGCCGGTTCAGGTCTACAGGAGGCGGATGAATTCCGCCTCCTCCCTTGCTTGTCCGCCCAATAGGGTGGGTCCCACCCTCTAAAATCAAATTCAAACCAAGGAGGAGGGGGCGGCTAAAGCATTGGGAGGGAAATCTAATTAGGAAACTTATTGTATTAAAGGGGATGAGGGAATTAGGGAGAGATATGTTTTTGTTTTGATTGAACTTAGGGTTTTCTTGGAGGTTTGGGCTCTAGACGATTTTGTCTAGAGATTTGGGAGAGACGATCCTCCTCTCGAATTGAGGATCTCTTGTATCTTGCTTTTGCATTTGCTTTGCTTTATTTCCAAGACGCAATCTATCGTTTCTAGTTTGATTTGCTCCAATTCTTTGTGTTTTCCCGCTGTTTTTATCAATTTTGCTTAGGTTTGCTTGCGAACTCAAGTAGATCCGGTAGGATTACTTGCGAACTCAAGTATTTCCGCTTGCCATCCAGTCCATCCTACGTTAGAAATCTTCTAGGAAAGGTTTGGGAAGAGTTACTTGAGGTTGAGAGCAATAAGATGACAACAATAATCCAAGAATTCCAAAGGTTTGGTTGTCGGATTAAGAAAAAGACCTTTAAAGTGCAAAAAACATTTATCAGGTTTTATGTTTATATATTTTCTTCCATAATATTACTTCTTTGCAATAGGAATAGTTATCTATTGAAAAATGTTTGGTTTTCTTGGAGTGGCTGCACGTTTTCAGCTAATCTGCCAGCTCCCTCCGTATTAGATACACAAAGGATTGTAGCAGCATAAAGCTCTAGGAGAAACCACCAAAAGGGCCAGCTGCCACTTTGGAAGCAACCAACTGACTTGGGGCCAACTCCAGTGAGCTGATTTTAACCAAGTTTGGGGAAGGACAGCAAGTTGTTGGTGAAGTTCGGTGATTGAAACGTCTGCCATCTTTGTGTAATCCTGATTTTTTTTTCCTCTTCAATTTGAAGTTGCTAACACTTTACCTGGTTGTTTTATGAAATAAAGTCTCTATACCTTCTTTATTTCCATGCAACCTGTGTCACAATATATTGCTATTTCAATCATTTTTTTTTCTTGAAATACTATCAGCAAACTAATCTAATCAAACAACCAAAACACTTGCTGAGCTAAAAAAGCATCCCAACAGTACAAATTTTCCATATGACTTCCCTGAAAGCAACAGCCACCAAATGAAGCTCATGCTTAGCTGAGTTTGAAACTAAACAACAGCAACAGCTTTAGCAGCTCATGCTTAGCATTATCTACAAGAGTTTCACAGCTGACTTCCCAGAAAGCAACAACGACCAAAATGAAGCCTAAACTTCTTGACCACTTGAACCAATAAAATAGCCATAGATTACTTTCTCCAAAATAGCACCTTGTATCAATTCTAATGCCCTTTTCATATTTTAATTCAGTACCCCGGTATGGTTTATGCTTTAGTGATACTTGACTGGGTTTTAATTCACAAGTTTTAGTTTTTTAGCAAGCAAACTAGTCGATAAATCATTCATGATGAGTATTATCTTCCTCATATATTTATCGAATTGTACATTTACATAATTAAAATCATGGAGAAACAAACAGAAAATACTAATTTACTAATTGAGGATAGTCTGCACCATGTCGACAATATTTATAGACATGAAGTCTGATTATGAAGTAAGAACATAAACAGAAGTTGACTAACCAAAAGAATTAATCTTACTACACTTGATCGAAATACCTGGTAATTATGAGAATCAATGTATACGATGTGAACATTCCTTATTGACACTTGGATGCTATCTAGAATCTGAATAAACAAATTAAAGAGAGCAACAATTTAGGAAATATTTTAACAATTTACAATTCTGAATCCGCTCAGAAATACATAAAAACACTTAGTATGCTCACCTTCGTGGAGATATATGTTATGAAGGACTGTCCAGCATGATTGTCTGCACATAATTAAAAGATCAATCCAAAGAAACAGATTTCTCCCCATAAATAATATCAACAGAAAGATTAAGCTCATTTAGATAGATGCAGAGGTTTATCTGGATAGAAGGTTTATCTCAATAGCTTATGAGATTCTTTGATGCAGTATAGTTTGAGAAGGATGTCAAATAAGAGAGTTAGGATGCATTATAGTTTGAGAAGGATGTCACAAAAGAAAGTTAGGAAAAGGTCCTTTTCAACAGGTAAGAAAGCAGCTAGGATTCCCAAAGACAAACCAATGCGGAAGTTATTCAATACAGTAGGAAAAAAAAACATTAACCATATGTTTATTGATGTTAATATTAAAATTCGCATGACACTCAAATCAAAGAAGATATTAGCCATTCTGGAACTTTTGACCTAAACCATTAATATCATTCATTGAACCAAAAATTCTTATACATATATAGAAAGCTGTATGAGGGTGCTGAAATTTATTTTTCTAATTTTAACCCCACCTGTAGAATTACTACCAATCGTATTGTGAAGTAGCACATGTATGAAAGAAAAATCAATGGTACCGAGCTGATTTTAATGTTTCCTAGATTCATCTTTGTAGCATATAATCTATTACTTAAGTTTTTTAATATGATGAGCACAGAGTAAATTTCTAAGATGTGGGTGGGATTGAGTTTTTTAACAATTTTGCACAGATCTCAAGCAAAATAAAGGGTTCCATAATGCATTTTTATGTTTCCTCTATTCACTTTTATTGAGCATGATTTTTCCTTCTTAGATTTTGTACGTGTAATTCTTGGCACGATCGTGCGAATGTGAAGCCTAATAATTGAGAGTAATTTTTAATACTTCAAGGTGCTGATTTTTATCCAAACCATAACATTCATACCGATTGTACTGTAATGTAGCGCACATCTGAAAGCAAAATAAAGAGGTCTAATGTGCATTGTTCATGTTTCATTCATTTACTTCTGCAGCAAATGATATTTTCCTTCAGTTTTTCTGCACATGGATGGCCCACTAGTCAAAAAAGTTGGAATAGGAAGTGAATTTCCAAGCAATAACAGGGATGAGCTATTTTTTCAATTATACACATAACTTAAAGCAAAATGAACGGTTTTGAACTTCATTTTGGGGTTTTCTTGTTTACTTCTGCTGCATATGATCATTCCTTTTGAGTTTTTATGAACGAGCAGTTTAATAAAAGCTCAGCCCATCCTACTGATTGAAATTCGTTCCAAATTTCAATATTTAGATTAGTGGCCCCTACCATATAGGAAAGATAAATGCTCTTCCAGCATCATGCATGAGAGAAACGAACTAGGCGGGTGGGCCTTACTAAGTCATGCTGATTCAACTTGGGTTTTTAGTTCAAATACAATCCATCTGTTGTTGGATTTTCTTCGTGCTCTTACGTTCATGACAATCCTGAGATTTGTTCATGATTAAGGATTCATTCCAATCACAAGTTTTAGACCAATCTTGATATTCTTTTTCAAAAGCAAGGATACAGTTGAATTTGACTTTGCTAGGCAATCACTTTCTCAAACATCCTATCATTGATCTCTTGTTAAATAATATTTATTTTTATTGTTCATTCTTCATAAGCATTGCACTGAATATACTACACTTAAAATATAATTATTAGCCATTTTACCTGCTTATGCCAATAGAAGCCCATGAGTTCTTACAGATTAATTGATTTATCAGTGCATTTGTCCGACATGCTTGTTTATTCAATTGAAAAAGTTCTCAACTGAAATTCCTAATAGCAAGCACAAAGGTAACGACTATAATTAAATTCAAGCTAATAATATATGTGTACTCTCTTGAACAAATCTCATACGTAGATTAAATTTATAAATATAGCTTCTGATCTGCATAACATATTTCTATAAAAGAGCCATTGAATTATAGTGGATGATCCATATAAAGCTTCTTTAACATCACCATGTAAAAAAGAGTTTTTCACATCACATTATTACAAACACTATTCAAGATAAGTCGCCATAGAAATAAAAATGTGAATTTTGTAATCGTTTTAGCAATAAAAGAAAATATTTCCTGATAGTCTATCCCTAAAGATTGAATATATCATTTTGTTACTAACTTTGTTTTATATCATTTCAGGCTTTCATCTACTTTATATTTTAATAAGAAAACTCACTTGCATCCTATAAATTTTTTTTTCCTTTGGTAGCTCAACGATCTGCCATGTTGATTTTTTTCCAAGGCAATGATCTCTTTTCCCATAGCATCTTTCAAATTCCTCTTTTCAAATGTTTCAAATAATTTTTTGTAAAATTTTAATGATGTAAGAGCTGATATTTGTAGGGAAGGCCTTATGTGTATGAGAGAATTTTTAAAAAGAATGTGCATTAGGTTATGGGATACCAAAAAAATATGTGGTAATATGTTAATCATTGCTATAGGAGTTACCTGATAATAGTTCTAAGACTTGATCATGCTAGAGGCTTTGGATGGGCCTTTTCTTCGTTGTATAGACCCAAAGAAGTTTAGTTATAGGAGTAATGCATTGTTCTTGCATGGTGTAGCTAGGGTGACGAGAGTAGATATTTTTCTTCCATTTAACCATTCTCTCATTGAAGACAAGTTTAAGTGAAGAAATTTTGTTTTTCACCAAAAGTGGCATCTTTTGAAGCAAGCAACTTTTTTGGTGGTTGAATGATAACATTTATACCTCTTTTGAATGAATGAATGCCCTAAAAAGACATACTTAAATATCCTAGGATCAAACTTATCCTATATTATTTGTGGATGTGAACAAATGACAATAAAAAAATTTTCAGATAAAGTTTTGAGAAAAAAATTATCTAATATTAATCACTCTTGAGGGGATCATATTCATTAGATATATGGAGGTTAAGATAGCTTCTCCCCAATATCATTTGGGAATTTGATTTTCAAATAGAAGAGTCCTAATAACTTCTAGCAGGTGAAATTTTTTCCTTTTTGCCTTCCCATTTTGTTGCAGGGTGTAAGGGAATGATGATTGGTTAATAATACCTTCTTTATTAAAAAAGATAAATTTTGATTAAAAATAATCCTAATCATTATCAGTTCTTTTTCTTTATTTTAACATCAAATTGATCGGTATCATAGAGATAAATATTTAAAGAAAATGTCTAACATCAAATTTTTATTTGATAACATAAACCCATTTTGAATGTAATAAATCCTTCAGCTCCAAACATATTGGGGATTTTTAAGATCCCTAAATATCAAAATAAACTATCATAAAAAGAGTAGAGTATCTGAATTCACTTTCAGGAAAATTAACTTTTTGATATTTAGCAATTTCACAAAACTCATAATAAAAGTTTTCAATGTTAAACATTTATAAGAAGAGAATGAAATATGCATGGTAGGGTTTTAAATAAGGGATACCTGATGGGGACATCAGATCAAACATCAGAGCATGGAAGTTTTATCAGCGACGTGGCAATCGATCTACGGCCACGATTGAGTCTTTGTATTTTTTAGTATTATTATGTATTTGTTTGTAATTTGCTTTATTAGTTTTTATTTCCGATATTACCCTTACTTAAGGGAGGTCTTATGTAAGCCCAAGAGAGCATTGTCGTATTTTACATTTGAGTCCTTTTGTATGAGGCTATAAATAGCCCTATTGTGTTCTTTTGATGTTAATGAATGATTGAAAGAAATTTTTTCTGCATTTGTGTTCTCTTGTGTTTGAGAGCTTGAGAGTATTGTGGAAGAGCCTAGGAGAGGCTAATTCTTAGTACCCAACAGCGGCCTTCGGGAGCTCTTGGCTCTTTCCCTATCTCCCTTCTCTTCTTCCCCCACCCGCCGGCCCAAAGCTCCCCTCTCTTCCCTAGCAGCCGCCGGCCTCCCCCCATCAAACCGAACCCCAACTTCCCCTCCACCATCCCACGGCCAACCCCAACCCTCTACCCGTCGGCCACCCAAGCACCACCCTCACCCCACCAAACCGTCGGCCCATCCCTCTCCCCACATCCTTCTTCTTTTCCCACCAATGCCTTGCTTCCTAATTTAGTTTATTGGAATTTGGACAGATTTGAATTCAAATCTAATTGATTTGAAATCCAAAAAAATCTTTCCTAATTTACTAAACTTATGTTAGGAAAGTTTCCTAATTGAATCCTATTTGAATTTGGGCAGATTTTAACATCAAATCCAATTGATTTGAGATCTAAATCTCTCCTAATTTGTTAAACTTAATTTAGGAAAGTTTCCTAATTGAATCCTATTTGAATTTCTACTTAAATGGGATTAAATCAAACCTTTCCTTTTTCCTATATCCTAAATTAGAAACCCAAATTAATCTCCACAAATCCCCTCCCACCTCTTTAATGCCGCCGGCCCCTCTCCCTACCCACCCCTCTCTCTCTCTCCAAGCCCCCAACCCCTCCCATTAATTCCTATCCTCTTTAGGAATTAAACTCTAATTCCTCTTCCCCAAATTCCCTCCCAATTCACATCTGAAATTAACTTCAGATTTTAGAATTTTCCCTTCTCTAACCCTAACCCTAACTCCTCCAAATCTGAGCCAACTTCTCCTCCCAACCCTTACCTTGGCCGGCCACCTCCACCCTCCTTTCTCCACTTTATTTTTCAAAGGGAAACATCACTCTCTTGAGTAGAATCATTAGGGACAGCAAAGAAGCATCCTCACAACTCTTCTCCTCTCAAATCACTATGAATGGCGGATCCCGAATGAAACTACGGATTGGTGCATGACGATCAAGATCAAATCGACATCCTCCAATCTCCTTTCTTTGACGTGGGTTTCGACTTCGACAATACCGTTGAAGAATAAATCGACCGCATCCAAATCACCTTAGTTGACGTGATCGACGAACAAAGACCAAAGGGACGTTGGATCATCACCGGCCGACCACCCTCCTCCCCCGCCCCGACCACCTCTCCGCATACAATCAAAGATTACATCGACAGCATCCTGAATATCCTCGCCGACGCTATTCTCGAACAATTGAGCAAAGTCCAGTGGCACATCTATCTCGGTTCACAGTAAGGGTGAACTTCTTCCCCCTTAATCAATTATCTTTTAGTCACTAACCTTGTAGGTGATGAGGTAATCGCAAAGGATCGAGCTCCGCTTAAATGCTAAAGCTTAGTAAACGTAGGATTTGAGCTACCTTCGATGTTTCTAATCTTATTGTTAGCGTAGGGATTTTTTATGAACGTCTATTTAATCTGCATGTCATTGAATTTTTGTATTGCTTTAATGATTTAAGTTCTTTCCATGTGATTTTGCCTAAACGAAGGTGACCCCTCTTGAGTTTTATCTTGTCGTTTGGGAATGTAATAGAAATAATTGCTTTTATTCTCATCAAGTCGTGCAAATTCTGATTACATACTCTTAAAGCATCTTAGTCCTACATCAATAGCCCAGTCTATATTCAATAATCTCAAATGATGTTTTTAATTAGAATAGAGATGAAGGAGCATAATAAGTATAGCTCATCCTATTCTCTAGCTAACTCAATCTTCTTCCCCATTGTGGAGTTATGAAATACACAATAATTAATTAAAAAAGCTACTTTGCAGTTATGATCTTTTGAGATTTTATGAATAGAAAAAAAATATACTGCAAGGCTAGAAATATGTAGCATATCATTGAGAGTAAGTGCAAGATAAATAGGAATATTCATTTAACATGCAACAATGGTTAGGGAGCGATCGGCTACTTTTATTTTTCTATTGCTCGCACAAAATTCGTATGTTTGGAAAGTATTGGCAATATTTGTCATGTGATCAATGGCTCATGAACATAGTATCCACATTTTAGGGGAAACACTTGAGGCATTAAAGGTATAAGATATAGAATTATTATCATTTTGATCTAAAGAATATGACACAAAAAAAAATTTCTAATAAGTTGAGGAAGCTTCTTGTCAACTTCTCCAAAGTTGAGCCCTTCAGATTCAATGAGTTAAGTACACCATTTTAATTGGCCTTCTTTGTTTCCACCATAGCCTTGGGTCTTTCCACGGAGATTCTAACATTTCTCTCCAATATGCCTTGTTTTCTTGAAATAATCGCACCACTAGTTGTTTTTAGTAAAAAGCTTTTTCATTCTTTTTGGGAAGATTCAGTGGCTAAAAAGTCATTTTCCTTGAGTTTTTGTAATTATCATGGCTGCTATTTCAAATTTGGGAGTGTTAAGCATTACCATCATTATTCCTTCAATGATTTGCATAAACAAGAAGACTTCATTTAAGAATATTAGGTTCTCTCTGCTCAATACAAGCTTGATTGAATTCAACATTAAGTCCTCAAGAAACTCAAAAAACTATTTCTCTTTCTATATATTATTTTAAAACAACAACACAATCATGACACTTCATCTTAAAATCTGGGTAGTAATCTAACGCTAATGAATAGACCTTCATTGAATTGAAATATTCAATGACGAGGCAGTTAACTAATTTGGTTATTGAGAGCTTCATCTTGATCTTATAGATCAAAGCGGGATTTGTAACTTTTGAGTAAGTCTATTTGACAACTTATGCAAATGATTGTATGGCCCACTAATTTCAGGCATCATGTTGTTTCATAGTCATGACATAACATGGAATATGCTTAATCCTAAAATATATATTTGAGTCTTTCAAATCCAAAGAAGGATCAAAAAGATGAAGGATTTTTCCCTTTACTTTCAAAAACATCTTTACAATCTAAAATTACTTTAAGTAGTTTCTTCTATTCAAATGATATGAGGTTTGTATCCTCAGAATTCTCCTTTAAGAGAAGCAGTTTGATTTTCACCATTCATGATGGTCGACCTTTGGAATTGAGTCGAAAAAAATGGATATAATGAGGAGAATAAGAATGAACTAGAGGAAAAAAATAAAAGTTGAAAAGATGACCCTAACCTTCCTCAAATACCAATATAGAAAAAAAGCAGGGGCTAGAAAGCTTAGATTATTTATTCCGCTAATGGATGCTTATACAAAAGTGATGCATATAGCAATTAGGAAATTATATAATTCCTAAGAAAAATAAATACATGGAATGATTCGACCCCACATGGTAAAAATTGCATATCATTCCATTCTAGCACCAAGTATCCCTCCAAGTCACCACTCTGTGGGAATAAACCTTTCATTCTTGTTTCTACTACAAATAGGGAATACAATAATAAAATGAATGGGCAATCAACCTTCATTATATATTCCACTGATTCCTTCATTATTTCCGCCACATCATCAATCGAGCGGATTTGTATTCTAAACTAGATGAGCTATTTTACTTTTTAAAATCTCATCCTAGAATATCCCAGCAGCAATGAACCAATAACTTAAAAAATATAATGAATGTCAATCTAATGTAGAGGATTTCAATGCAATGCCCTTGCTATAGTTTAATAGATTCATCTTTAAAATGTATTTGAAGTCATACGAGTAAAAATATATAAGACAAGTTGAAAAAAAATGTCATAATTCAACAAAATGCTCATCCTTTTGCCCTTTGAAGAGTTCAAGAATATTTAACATCCGCCTTCCTATATAATTATATATCAGACAAATCTTGCAGCACTTCAAAAAGGATGTTGCAATACATGCGCTTGGTACATGAGCATTGTTCGTTGTTATACAATAACTAACAACATCAATATGACCATATCAGGCATCTCAAATTTTTACTTGATTTGTCACTCAAGAGTCCTACGGCATCGTGCAATCACAACCTAAACTAAAGTATCTTCTATAACCAATATAGCCACAATCCCTAAAAAGGTTCATATAACATTTAAGTAACACATTAGATAAGGAAGAAATCCACACTTTTCCACTTGTGCAAATTGCATAATATTAGATAATCGCATTTATCTGAATGGATACGTGGAATCATATTTATCAAGCAATTACAACATTTACACGATTAGTAAGATTATTATTTTTTGGAAACACGCAATCCATGGTTAAGATTAAAAGAATAGGATAAATACAACTAGAATTGTATTCAGACGGTTCATTCTACAAACAACCACATGTTGAATGGCATATCTTAAAAATTAAAAATGAATGGAAAACTGTGGGCGATTAAATACCAACTCCATCTGTCATTCTTCAACAGAGATAAGTCACAATATTAAAAAGAATATGAGGAGATGTTTATGCACGCACAATAACAAATATGTAACAGAGCGGAGGAGTGGGATAAGTGGAAACTTTCCGAAGATTAAGAAATTCAGCTTTTGATGAGCAATGACACCAATGAGAATAAGGCAAAGAAATAGAAGGTAACCTGACACTCGTCTTGAAAATTTTGCTAGTTCTATTGCATTGAGTTTAGCCATTTTGCCAGCTAATTCTCTTCTTTCCACTGAATCAGCGCTCCACTATCAAATAAAAAGGAGTTATTAATAAAAGCATTATTATGTTCTTTTAATTGCCAATAATTCCAAATAACAAAAGCAGCTGCATTCAAAATGTAGGAAATTGTCAAGAATTCAGTTACATTCAAGAAAAGAAACATGCCTCATTATCTTCACGCTGGCATGCACATAAGAAAATATCCTCTAACACAATTATAATAGGCTCCCAACCTAGCCTTTTCCAAGGAATTTTGATGCTCAATTTTCCAATTCGCCCTGAAAAAAAATAATAATTTCTTTTTATTATTCCAAGACTTGCATATCAAAGAAGAAAGAGAGAAAGGCAATAGTCACATAAAATAGAATTTCATGGATGGAAAACTTATCTATTGCATTTGTTCGGGCTATCCACTAAGATAGCACTAATCCTAGCATTGGTTCCAATGAGATCAATTAACTGTGTTTTCTAATCTTCTTCTATCTTTTGCCGTCTGTAAGCTGTCTCCAACAGATTATTGCCTAACAAGAAAAACTGAACTTCTATTTGCCAGGAGATGACTTTTGAATGGTGTATCCCATTGTAATGTCTTTAGGAGACCTCGAATTGATTTTTTTATAAAACTATCATTGTTGGTTGCCAGCCTAGATGAGAAAGGTTGATAACCAAAATTTATGATAATATTCACAAAAAGAATCTAATTTTGAATTTTCTTTGTTGTAGGGCATTCCCTAGAAGCAATATGTCATGACTTAACTTGATTGTAGCAATAAGTCGACAAGGGTTTGTTGGGACGTCACTCAAAGTAACATATCACAATTTAACCTAATCATGATTAAAATTAGACAAGGGTTTCAAAATGACATCAACTCAAAGAGAAGCATCAGAAAATAATTAATTTAAATAGTTAGCAAGGCTGATTATCTAAAACAAAGACTACATTTGTTATGGGAATTTGGGGACTTCACATGGGAAGGAAACAGAATTGGTAGACACATTAATTAGCAATGCATTAAATATTGTTTATTTAAATGGAAAAGGAAAAATCCAAGTAGTATTGAACAGGGAATTCATATTATTTGGACCAATAATAGTTATGGATAGTGACTAGAAAAATAACATTTATAAGTGAATAATGTTAGTGGTAGGGTGATAGATATAAACTAATTATTGGTGAAATCATTATAAATGTCATTATTGATGATGATCCTTAAGTAATATTAGAAGATATTTTGAAAGTCCAGTCCTAGAAAGAGGTGGATGAACAATTAATGGAGATGAGGTGATGCAAGAGGGAAGATAAAGTGAAAAATAGGCATAAAAAGCAATCAATTGACCTCACACATAATTTCATTAATATGAATTCCCTGTTCAATAACTTGAATGCAACACACGGATCCCCATTTATAGGAATAGGGTTAAAAAAGGACAATTATTTGAAAATAAATCTAATCCTATTTGAAATCAAATCTAATTATACCAAATCTTCAAACTCGGACCTAATAGTATTCAAAGAAAATAATTGAATCTAATGAAATAAATCAAATTAAAAAAAATGAATATGAGAATAAAAAGGCCTAAAAATAGGTCTTGTTCAACCATATAATAGACTGGTTTGACTTCTTGTAATAAGCCAATGGGAAATTGAGCTTTTATAGGTTAATTTGGAATGAATGGTTTCCTATATTATATCAACTCACCCAGGGTGCAAAGGAATCTACTATGCAGAACTAGCAGTCATATAGCCATTTAAGAGAAATTTATCATTTTTCATTAATGCATCATTTAAAAGAGGCATGCCTTTCAACTTGATAAAAAATATGATTATCCTAAATATCACTTCATCAGAGATAGCATTCAACATCCAAGTAGGTCGTCTGTCAAACTTGAACAGGCTCAATAGAAGCAAAATTGAATTAGAAATCCCTCTTATAGAAGAATCAACAAGCACTCCTTGGTGCCCAAATGTTCCTCAATGAGGCTATATATATCTGCAATTTGAAAATAGGAATCTAAAATATATTAGGAAGCAAATCTAAAACGTAAACATTAGAATTTTCCTACTTATTTGGATTCACAAGCTCTTGCATGCAATTACTTATATCTGGTTTGTGCAAAGCATTCAAGATGTATACAAACCATAATAAGGTCAGCTTCATTATACTCTCAAGCATTTTGATAGGAAATACTTGAGTTCGCAAGTAACCCTACCGGGAAGTACTTGAGTTCACAAGCAAACCTAACAAGATTAGTAGAAAAAAACAGCGAGAAATAATAAAGAAGAACTGATGGAACACCCAAAAACAGTAGATTTTTATTATAGGATTCAAGCAACACAAAACATAAAGCAAGATACAATGGATCCTCAATTCGAGAGAAGGATCGTCTCTCCCAAATCCCTAGACAAAGAGTCTAGAGCCCAAGCACCCAAAAGAACTAAAGAGACAACAATATCAAGCATACCCTAACCCCTCAAGAGAGGAGGCGGTTTTGAACCGCCTTCTGTAGACAATTGCCGGCCCAGGTGGGGCCGGCTGGGTTGATTTTTCCTGAACCGACTTAACAATACGGCCTTCCCAAAAAAACACCTTGTCCTCAAGGTGGAAGGAAGGAAACTGATACTTTACTCGCTCATAAGGCTCCTAGGTTGCCTCATAATCCAAAAGATCCTTCCACTTGATTAACACCTCCTTTGCTCCACCCTCTCCCTAGCGCACCCCTTATAACTCCCCAGGTTCCAACTTTATCTCCAAGTCTTCTGTTAAGGTCATTTGTAGCTCAGAACTAGCTGCATGCTCCCCAATCACTCTCCTTAGTTGTGAGACATGAAAAACAGGGTGTATATTTGCTGTTAAAGGTAGCTTCAACTTGTATGCCACTTCTCTTATCTTCTCCAGTACCTCGAAAGGCCCAAGATATCTTGGTGCAAGCTTTTTATTTCTCCTAGTGGCCACGGTCTTCTGTCTGTATGGTCGAAGTTTTAAGAATACCATATCCCCTACTTCAAATTGGATATCTTTTCTTTTCTCATCTGCTTGTTTTTTCATAATCTGTTGGGCCCTTAATAAGTGTATCTTCAATTCTTCCAACACCCGATCCCTTTCCTCCAGATATTCCTCTACTGATGAGACTAGGGTACTTTTATGCCCAAAATGTACCAAGTGAGGAGGATTCCTTCCATACAACAACTTGAATGGGGTTGTCTGAGCAGCCGAGTGTTATGAAGTGTTGTACCAATATTCCGCCCAGGCTAACCACTTAGCCCACTACTTGGGTGTTTCTGACACAAAGCATCGTAGGTATGTTTTCAAACTCCGGTTGACCAATTCTGTCTGACCATCCGTCTGTGAGTGGTAGGCCGTGCTTCTCTTCAAAATGGTACCTTGTAGTCTAAATAGTTCCTTCCAGAAGTGGCTAAAAAACACGTAGTCCCGATCTGATACTATAGCTTCTGGTATCCCATGCAAGCAGACCACCTCTCTGATAAAACGGATGCTACTGTAACAGCGATGTAGGGATGCCGTAATGGAATGAAATGAGCATACTTGTTTACGTGTTTAAGATTTCCATCACGGAACTTTTTGAATATAGGTGATGGAAAGATTTGTTGTATAAGATTTATCGATTGTAAAATAATAAGAACACATATTGTTTTCCATATTTGATTAGAAATATTTTATAAATGTGATAGAGGTCATTTCTTAATTCTAGAACATATATATATATGCAAGCATGGATTAGAAGTGAAATAAGGATTGAACCCCACATATTTTGTTGATGATGGAGATAATAACAATGATTATACAAGAAAATCAAGCGTGAAAGCATCATGTCTATAATACAATATAGACTCATGTCATATATAAAAGTTAAAAAAAAGACAATACAATTAAATCGTCAAGGCATTATAATAAATAATAGTACTTTTTTAGCCAATATTTCAAATAAATTTGATACAACTGCATTGTCATAATATATAACTAAAAACCGAAGCCATATACAATGCATTATGATGAATTTTAATTCTAAACTATAATAGAGCTTAGAAATGATTTAGTTTGACCAAGCAAAGAAAGAAGAGGATGCTATGTATGCCAAATTGTCCAAAACTCATGAGAAATTAAAAATAAAAAAATAATAAAATTATTCAAAAGGCTACATAAGAAACTAGTCAAAGTAAATACCATTTTTAAAAGAAAAAGGAAGTTGGAGATAGTCAAACGCTTCAAGAATCAACTCTACTTTCTCCAGCAAAATTTCCTCTGCACAACAAATTTAGATTATGAGAGCTTGATATAACGTTAAACCATGACATACTTCATAGAATTGATTTCCATATCAACTTCAATTATAAACATAGTAAACACAACAAATGACATTCCATTTTTACATAATTCAAGATTTTTAACAATAATGACAAAATAACAGTTTATTTTTGACATAGCCGTGATCAGTTGAACTCAAATGAAACTAGGCGGCATCTAGTTGCAAATTCATATGTGTAACACTAGTGCACTCTAATAAACATTAAAGAACAGAACATACTTTAGCATTTTATTTAAAAACTTTGTTAAAAGGAACAAAAGGGAAATATTCTTCACTCCATACAAGTTTAAAAAATTTAATAATAGAATGCACGCAAGCAAGTGACCTATTCTAATATTGGTTAGAAGTAATTGTAGGAAACAAAAAAGTAAACATGTCTAAGAATAACCCACTTTATGTTACAGCAGAAGAAGATTCTCAAATCTAATTTTCAATAAAGTTCATTATCAAATAACAGCAACAAGGATGTAAGACATCTCTGAAGCTTTAGGTTAAACAACACATGGTGCAAAGAAAGTGATTCATTTACTATACAACTTGGATACTGATGTGAAATATTGAAGCAGCGCAACAAAAACAGGACAATGAAGAGAACCATATAGATGATTATATAAAGGGAAAAACATTGTTATTAAGAGCTTCCTCAAAATTTTCACCAAAAAGTAGTACCATGTACATATTGAAATACAATTCTAATCTTCAACAAACTTCATTGCCCAATAATGACTGTATGAATGAATGAAATCTCCCAAATCTTTGGGTATGTATGGCATCTCCAAAACCTTAGGGTCAAATTACACTTGTGCAAAGGAAGTGGTCCGTATATTAATTATGCAACATGGATACTGATACAAGATCTCAAAACAAGATAACGCACACCAGGGAACATGAAAAACCATATAAAGCATCATGTAAAGGGAAATACATGGTCGTAGAAGACTATCTCAATTTTTTCACCAAAAGTAATTGCATGTGCATATTGCAATATCATTATGTATTGACCTCACCAGAGACGTGAATATTTTTCGAATAAAGTGGAAATGAATCAGCTTCGAAAGATTGATCGATAAAAGAACTATATTTGGACCACTAGCAAGAACAAGAAGTACAAATTTAGGAATGTAAGAACTAGAATAGCATAGCAAGAACAAGAAGTACAAGTTTAGGAATGTAAGAACTAGAGTAGCAGACATATTACACATCAAACGCCAAGAGATTGCTGAAGGTGGATTGCTGAAATGACGCTAAATGCATCAATCCCATTTGGATTAATATAATGATCAATACAAATCAACTTCAAACAAAATAAGCACATCAAAATGTTAACTTGTTCACATAATATCACAATTCCTAGTCACCACATAACTGGTTCAGAGAATTAATAGTTTACTACAATAAATAGATGGTAATTAATGTCTCAGACAAGTGAAGGAGATGCCACCAAAATATCGAATTACTTACCGTTCCATAAGCCAACCTTGAGCTGCTCCTTTTGGATTCCCTTCACATAGCGGCCAAGGTAGCCTGCAAGCACCTGACTAACTACCCCTTCGAACATGGTGGGAGGAAAGATTGATGACTTATCCTCCCAGAGATGAAGCCCGCCGCAGAAGCATCGGGTTTCCAAAAGCGACGGGATGATAGAGAGTTGTCAAACTGAGGGCCTCTTTGGATGCAGGATTTAGGCCAGAATTTAGGCAAGATTTGAGCTAAATCCTGCCAAACGCCAAAAAAATACAAAGTTAAATCTCACTGTAAGTATAATCACTACTTTAGGGCGTTTTCACCATTTTTTGCCCTAAATCCCGGACTTCGTAAATCTGACTTTTTTGCGGATTTCATAAATCCGACCGAACAAGCGCGCGAAAGGGGAGAAATATCGTTACCTTCGCTGCGAGCTCCACGCGCGACTTCCGATCCGACAGGAACAACGTCGGAGGAGGAGGAGCAGCGGAGAAGCTTCGAGTCTTTCGGAACTCTACTTCACGCGAAGCAGAACATCAACGAATAAATGCAGAAGAAGAAAAGCAAACCCTTAACAGGCAATGGCGAGCAACTCGTTCGAAGCTCTACCTACCCCACGCCAAGCCGAAGAGCGAAGCTCTACTTCACGAGAAATTATTCTGTCCGGAGCTACCTCCGGACTCCGGAAGTCAGTAGAATAGTTACGCATGTTATGCTTATGTTATGCTTATGTGGACGTCTCTTAACTCGATCCGGTTCAAATCATGAGACTAGAAGTCCGACCACTCCAAACATTAAATTTAGAGTTGGCGTTTATTTTTTCAGTATTTCAGGCGCGAATCACCGCAACATATATTATTCCATTAGGACAAAATAAGAAGAATGCCGATGAAGATGGAGATTGAGGAGGATGTTTCTCTTTACGAGCAGACGATATTCTCATAGGGCGTGGAGGCTGAAAATCGGTACGCAGATGTCCATGAAGCGAGCTCCCATGAAGCAGAACAGTTAAACAAAGCGCAACCAGAGGAAAAGTTCAGCTTATCGGTAAAGTTCGCCACCTTCCATGTTTTCTTTACAGCAATGTAGCCATTATGTATGTTTGACCGCTTTTATTGTTGTCATTATGTTATTCCCTGTATCTCTACTGTTGTTTGCCTGCCTTTTGGTCGAGTTGGTTGAGGTGGCCGTTTGGCTCTATCTCCTATTTCTACTAGCATGAATGGTCCTTTATTATTGTTTTGACCTAATTTATTACTCTCTTTATTACTGGTTTGACCATCTTCTCTATATAAGCTTGTTCGCAGTTCACTTCTTCCTTGCCTTGTAATGGAATGCGGTGTGCGTATAAGATGCGTACGATCTGCGTATTAGGAGCGTATTAGCTGCGTATAATATGCGTATTAACTGCGTATTTGCAACTACACAGCGAATACGCAGCAATCCCACTATCCGGTGAACAAGCATTTCCGCCTCTTCGTGGAATTCCAGTGCTGATGGTTTAGTAAAACTGAGTGCCTAAATCTTCAGCACATGAATTGCCATGAAGAGGCGCATTGCATTATATGGGGAGACCTGATAGTCAAGATCTGCTGTGTATTCGCTTTGTTGTTGCACTATGCAGCAAATTATTGTAATTGAGTATATATGAGGGAACATTTTAGCTCTTTCAAGCAGTAGTGAGCTGAATGTACCTTATACACCTTGTAAATGGTATTTACTGCAGCAATGGTTATTTTTTGAGTATTTTTTATAAATGTGCTTATGTAAAGTTTTTTTATTCTATTTCCATGAGACAAAAGGCTTTATTCGAAAAAATATGTTAAATTTAAATTTGCAAGTTGAGGGTTTCTGCGTACATTGTGCGTACATAGTGCGTCGGAGCCGCGTACCGACTGCGTACGTAATGCGTATTTATAAATACCATAAAAATGAAAGTTTTGTTTTTTGGAAATATGAGTTAATTTTGGGAGGCACAAAAAGAATAGCCATTATGATATACAAATGAATATATGCACAAACATATATACAATTACAGACCATGAAAAGAGTTAATTGTTCATTTTAATGATGCACATAACAATGCGTATGCAAATTCAACCCTATATTTTGGCATATTAGCCTGCCAATCTTTACTTTCAGTCCAGTTCGTGTTGTTTTGAAGAATAATGTTTTCCATGTATTTGCAAACAAACATTCCACAATCCACATTGTTCGTCTGCGTTGGCGCGCCCTTCATACTCTTAAACTTCCACTTTCTGATGTCATTTGGAAAAGCTTTTTTCAAGTCCCTATACAGGCTTCTAATCTGAACAAAATATCGAACAGAATTTAGTTCACTGTTAAATTAGAAACTTTAAGTAGTTGATTGGATACTTACTATCTTTTGAGCAATATTTTTATGGATGAGGTTGAGCACAGAATCGTAAAATTCCCACTTTTCTTCATTCAGAAACCCAACGATAAGGGTCCAGTGAGAACCGTCAATAATAGGATGAAGTAGAATTTCGCTTGACTTCACAGAATTAGAATTTATGTGATCGATAAACAATTTTGAATTTCGATCATTCTGCTTGTAATGCTGCAGAAATTAAATATAAGAAATTAAAACTAAAACAGCTAAAATTATTATATATAAATGATGCATGCATACTAACCCAATACATTGGCGAGATGTATAGAAATTTATGGTACTTCTCCGGCCAAAGATTACTCATCTCATGTAATAAAATGGCGAAGGAATCTACATGATCATTGTCAAGGTAACTATCGGATAATATTTCGTCAAGGCTCCGTCGAGAAATTACTATGTTCCCAGCAGAAAATATTGTATCACTCCTGCAAAAAATAAGCAGTACTTGCGCAGTTAATAAGCAATAATTACACATTATATACGCATCAAATAAGCAGTAATTACGCACACAATACGCATCTCATACGCAATCATTACGCACACAATACGCAATCATTACGCATACAATACGCATCTAATACGCAATCATTACGCATACTATACGCATGACATACGCATAACAACAAAATCAGAAATGCAGTTATGGCATAGTGAGAATCTGTACATGTGAGTAAAAACCCTAATTCTTTCATTCAGAAATTGTCTCTTCTCAGAACTCAACATCTCTATGCCAATGTACTCCAATTTTTCAGGTGCAGGGGTAGGAGTTATTATAACTTCCTCAACCATGATTGGTTCTATTTGGGATAGTTCTTTTGGGACTGGTTCTTCTGGGATTGGTTTGTTTTGGGATGGTTCTGGTTGGGAAGGTTCTTTTTGGGATGGTTGTTTTTGGGAAGGTTCTTTCTGGGATGGTTCTTTTTGGATTTCTTCTTTTGGGGATGGTTCTTTTACACCCTCTGAATTTAATTTCTGCTTCTTGTATACTCTTTGAATTTTTATAATACTCTCTTCATCGGCTTTGTTCTCCTCCTTGGCTGAGCCTTGAGTCTTTGTATGTTCGGAAGATATTTTTTTTTTCCACTGGCTGCTTGCATGATGAGGAGGAGGGAGCAGGATGTTGCTCAGGGTAGGCCTTGCCGTGAGTAATGCTGTTCATCTTGTATTCAATTAAATCCACTCTCTGTACTATTTCCTGAACCTTCTTGTTCATCATATCTTCAAATTCATGGAATAGTTCAGTACAGGTCTCTTGAACTATTTTCATTATTTTATCTTAAAGATAGGATGATGGGTTTCGGTTTGGGGTTGCTGGGGAGATTGGGGTTGGGGTTGCTGGGCAGATTGGGGGGGGGGGGGGATAAGCTGTTCAGGAGTGGAAGTGTGGTTGGGAGAATGATGGCTTGGTGGATATTTCTGGATGCCCAGTAGATTAGCTTCCTCCTGGGTAACTCCCTGGATGTAACCAAAAATCTGTGAAAAAATAAATTGTTAGCAAATCACATCTCTCAACTAATAATTAATTTTCTTCATGACATATCTGCATAGGTACCTGTCGTTTCTTTAAATTAACAAATAACTTGGTGGTCTTCTCAGTATTATATACAATGTCATCGGGCCATCGAAGAAAACGGGGCCTTTTGTCAGGGTACATAGGGGAATGAATGGAAGTGTGCTCCAGGAACCAAACCTGCATAAGATCAAAGTTAATTTTAGCAAATAAATTAGTCAAATTAAACGTTAAATTAAAAATGATATTAGCACTCACAATTAGCAAAGGCACAAAACCACTGATGTAACCAGCTGGCTTGTTGTTTGAAATCTTCTTAGATACATTATTAAACTCTTCAACCAAACATTCCCTAATGGCCCATGCCCAGTTAATTGATAAGAACTCATCAACATTATTTGATATTGTATGTAAAAATCTAGGGGTTCTAAAATTACTAAGTTGGAAAAATAAATTTGTACATAAATACAAAATAAATGTTTTGAACATAGTCTCCGGAGGGCTATGTCTGTTCAACTCTAGCATTTCCAGCTTTATATCTTTTGAGGTGACTCCAACTGGTGGCAAGTTAAGCCAGGAAATCTCTGCAACTCTGTTTGGCAGACCAGTCAGTAGGGCGACTTCATCAACAGAAAAAGGTATAACCTAACCCTTTATCATAAAACATTCTTTCGAAATATCCCACATTGTCATCAGCTGGTAAATAAGTGGGGCATTTTGCTCGAATGCAGGAAATTGAAGAAATTGGTAGATATTTAATCTCTTCAATTTGTCCTCAACTTTCAGAGGAATTATCTTAGCAAACTTGTCGCAGATTGTTCGGAAAGTTGAAACGTAGCAACGATAAGAGATGGGACGTACGTAAATCTGTGAAAATGAAGAAAAAAATTGAAATAAGATATGCATATGGCACGCACTAAATACGCATCAAATACGCATATCATACGCATTATATACGCAGTACATACGCAAATATTACGCATATAATACGCATATGGTACGCATTAAATACGCAGTATATACGCATTAAATATGCATTAAATACGCATTAAATACGTAGATTTACGAATAAATCACTCATAAAAAATTTGCAGAAGGAATATACGCAGAAGATAGGCAGAAAACACGCATTATTTACATTTAAAGCACGATAATATAAGAAATAAATATTCTTCCTTCCATATCGTAATATTTTCTTTGGTTTTTATGGTTTTAAGTTCTATAGTAATTATATTAAAATGTTAGAATGTTAGGGTAAATACATTTTTTTCTGCGTATAAAAACATTAATCTGTTCTACGCAATAAAAATGCAAAGAATGCCCTAAAACAACCTACTGTTGTACGCAATAAAAAAGCAGAGAATAGAAAAAAATAAACCTTTTTTTTTCCCAGGTGACTCCTCCATTTGTTTCTGCTTCATTTGTTTCTTCTCCACCGTTTGTTTCTTCTCCATTTAAGCAGAGTATGATGCCGGAGAATTGCGAATGGCAGAAATTCGAAACTGAACAGGCGGAAATGTGAAAATTTTAAGCCATTTTACTTTTTAACATTTATTTCGGGTTCGGGTGGGCGGGTGTCCTCCTCCGGTCGGGCTGACAAGACAGTTAAATTAATATCGGGCCGTAAGTGGACGTCCACGTAAGCATAACACGCGTAACTATTCTACTGGCGTCCGGAGGTAGCTCTACATCCGGAATCCGGACAGAATAATTTCTCCTACTTCACGCCAACCGGTGAGAAGAAACCAAAGAGGGAAAGCCAACCCGTATTAGATTAATTGTTAATTTCTTAATTAGGTATTAATTTAATTAGCTTAATTAATATAATTTAAAATATAAATATTTAATCAGCTAATCAGTAGTATAAATATTAATTAAATAACTAGTTAGTAATAAAATATTTAATTGATTAATCAGATAATTATATGTATAATTAGTAATTAAATTTATTAAAATAATATATATATATATATATATATATATATATATATATATATATAAAGTAATAAAATAATCAGTGTAAATAGTAATTAAATTATTAATTATTTTAAATTATAATTAAATAATTAATTAGATAGTTATCATTATAATTAGCATTGAAATGCTTATTAAAATAACAGCTAAATAAGTTATTAATAAAATATTTATTAAAATAACACCCTAATAATAATATTCAAAATTATAATTTATCTATCTTAATTAAAATTAGAATTAATAAGTAACTCATATTTAAAATACATATAAATTAATCGCTTTAAATCCTGAATATTATTGTCAAACAACTTCACAGAATTTGTCAAGATTTAATAAATTTCTTACCAAATAGTTTTTAGGATTTAACCCTCTCAAGATTTGTATGGCTTAGACCTTAACCTATACGCCTCGAGTCTTTAGATTCTAGGAGAACTATTATTTTAGATTTAAAACTTTAGGTAGGCATATTTTAAAGAAAAAAATTTGCCTATGATATAAAACTAAGATTATTTTTTATAACATATACATATTATTTTGCTAGATAACAAAATTGAATTATTATATAATATAATTAAGTTTTTATATTAATTTTTATGTATTATGTTGAATTCAAATTTGCAGCTGATAATGCATGATTTTAATTATAAGCAATATTATACATAAGAATTGAAGAATTGAGAAGTATTAAAATGAGTATGAGAGTGAGAGAGAGATAAAAGTTCAACATATGCTAGAAGATTCGAAAACATTCAAAAGATTCAAAATTTGCATCTTCACTCTTTATTTTTAGTGCTTAAAAGGTATGGGGAATGTTACATCGAAAAAGTAAGAAAAAATACAATATTCAATATGAATCATAATAGAATTTATTGGACACATGGCATAATTGGTAGGTGGTTCTCTGCCTCTCATGTGTCCCTTTGTTCCATGGTAAGCCCCTTGAGCGAGTCTTTTACGAGCAAGTGTACTGGACAAGTCCTCGAGATAAAGCATGAAACATGAATACGTGTGAGTGAGTCCTTTGGATACAACAACGAATCCCTAAAGAGAGTGTATAGATATCTGAGTGTGAGGAATGAGTCCCTTTGGGTGATTATGACCACAAGTCGAGGATTAGCAAAGTCTAGAGAGTCAAAATCACATACCCTTGAGGTATGCACTTCCTGCAGTTTGATTTGAGGATATCATTCGTAGCCTAGATGATGATGAGTGACCTTGGAAGATTACTTTCCACTGAAATAAGTGATTCCCTAGGGCTTGGACAAATCTATACTAATCCCCTTGGTGTGCATGCTTGGGATGACACCTTGATCCAATCAGCAAACATGAGTTACATTCACCACTAGTGATTTCCTTTAGTGAGCGATGTGACTACTCTAGCTAAGCTCTTTATGTAGAAACTACGAGGTATATGGGTGTGTACGAGTATGCATTTAATTTTTTGATTCACTAACACTTTGAAAGGTGAGCTATAAAAAAGACAAATGAACTTAAGGCAAGCATTTATTGATGCTACCAAACATTAAAAAGGTAAAGTATAAGTCGTTACCCTATCATTACCATAATCTTGGGCTTTATGCAAATTCTTCATTATGAATTTGATTTGACCCCACTCAAATCCATTCATCTATCAACCTTTTTTTGAGCATGGATATATGAAAATACTATGCACATAAGACAAGTCTACATGCATAGATGATAGGCAACTGTTTCAATTCTCTCACTAATTTCAAATGGCCCAATGCATCTCGGGCTTAGTTTTCCTCTTTGGCTAAATCTAAAAATGTCTTTCATGGGCTTTACCTTCAAAAGTACAAAATTTTCAACTTTGAACTCAGCTCTTTTATATTTGGGACCATAATACTTTTATTGACAGTCTTGTGATGTCTTCAATTTATCCCTAATCAAACTGATTTTCTCAATGGCTTGTTCTACCAATTATGGACCCAACAATTTGCCGACATTTATTTTCACAATCAAGCCCGATTCAACTCGATCGAGCTTCGTCGAATTCAAATTGACCCAAACGAGCCTCAATTTAATCAAAATAAGCTTAAATTTATCAAATTAATGTCAAATTGATCGAGCGACCCAAAATCGGTCCAAATCGAACCTAATTGAACATCGTCGAGCCTCGTCAAACCAAATTTGATGTGCTTCGACGTTGATTCAAGTTTAATTTTGAAAATTGACTTGATCGAACCCAATCGAACTTAAATCGACTCAAGTCGATCCAATTTTGGTTTAATTCAGGCTCAAATTCAGTCCAATTAACTCAATCTTGGTTCAATTTCATTCCAAATGAGTTCAATTGGACTTTCTAGCCAATCCTACAAATTTCCCAAGTTAGGAAATCATATCAAACGACAAAATTCAAAGATTGTTGCTGTAACATATTTTCCCCCTAATTTATCAGCGGAAGATCAGAATATCATAGCAGAAGATCACATTAGGCAGAGAAGTCTTCGTTTCATGCATAGAAAGAGTGGGAGAAAGCTCTCAAGAGGATTCTATTATGTATTCTCCGTTGTGGCATATGCTTCCAGCTGAGAGGACAATCATGGTCAGGCATCTTGGAACAAAATAATCTCCCTACTCTTCATATGCATTGAGATCATTTTTATGATTTTAAAAGCATTTAAGTGGACTTAGCTGGTGTTACAACACAACCCGATATGACCTAATATCAGATTGTGGCAAGACCGACCCCAAGATATGGCTGGAGAAGTACTAAAATAAAACTTTCAATTTATATACTACACAGAGTAATTATTGAATGCAATATAAAGTAAAAGTTTACTAAATCTCAAAATGATTTTTTTATATATCATTCAAAAACATATAATATGAAGGTTATCTATAATAATGCTTGGTAATAGAGAGAATAATAAAATAAAAGTCAAGCTTATAAAAATCAAAACTAACCAAAACATACCTATAACACAAATTGGAGGTTACTATCCAAACTACTCAGCTCACTCCTTACCCTAACTCAGGCCTAAAAATAAAAGCAAAAGCAGAGATGAGCTAACACGACTCAGTATGTTATCACAACCTAAATAAACAAAAATCAATAATTAAAACTAAAAGAACTCTAAACTAAATCATGTGCTGAAATTTAATTGAATATAATTAAATGAATACAAAAACTAACTAAATTATAAACAAATACTTCATAATGATTATCATAATAACTCTTAAGCCCAAATTTTCATATATTTACTAAAATCCCACCTCGGCACCCACTAGCACCGACATAACAGAATCCCACCTTAGCTGCCCACTGGTGCCGGTATAATAGAATCCCACCTCGATCACCCACTAGCGTTGGCATCACAACACTTCAGTAACAAAATTCCACCTTGGTCGTCCACTAGTGTTGGCATCAAAACACTTCGGTAACAAAATCCCACCTCGTTCACCCACTAGCGCCGACATTACATCACATCACATTTTTTGTTCATATTTTTAAATACATTTCATTAATTAAAGCATAATTGGACTGAATTCAAAAAGTACCAAAATCTCGTAATGATAAACAACAAAAATACTTCAGAGCAAAAATTCACCATTTTTAAATATAACCAAATTATCAGGGATTGTGTAAAATATCATTCTAAAGCTTTAATTGAACTGAAGCACTATGTTTACATGTTAATATAAATTTTGAGAAACAAAAAATCACTATTTTTTCAAAATCACCTGACGAAAAATTTATAGAATATACTCAAAATATTTATAATCATAATCTTTATAACATATAAAATGTTACACGGTCAAAGTTTGACCAAAACAAAGTTATCCTTATTTTTTCAGAAACGAAAATACAAATTTGATCGAAAAAATATCAAAAATATCAAATTATTAAAAAACTGAAATAGGTAAAATGTAACCTACCTCGAGACCAATAAAATTTCTAACTGGGCCAATAGACGAAAATCACTCTATTGTTGACAAAACCTAACTTCCTTCTCTCTCCTCTCTTTCTTCTCATTCTCCCAACATTTCTCTGTTAACAAAAATGGGTTTAGGAAATGAGGTTTTAAAAAGTTTGATTAGTAGAAATAGATTTTTATATAAAATAATAATATAATAATATTATTATAATAAAATTTCAGTATAAAATTTATAGAAATTTTTTTAGAAAGTCCAAAAATTATAGAAAAATATTCATAAAATAAACTGTTTTATTTAAAAATTTTGGTGGAATTGGTTTGTAAAACGAACACCTAAATGTCCTAAAATCCTCACTTCTATCGATAGAAGCTAATTTCTTAAGAAATTTCACCAGTGCCCAAAAATTATGAAAAAAATAAAAAAAAATTAAAACACAACAATAGAGATGTTATGGCAAAGACGATTTATGATTTGGGCTTATAATGACTCCTAAATAAATTCTTGACTATTGTAGGTAAAAATCTATTTTTTAAAATTTTGAGTTATAATAGCTGGTAGCTATTTCCAGGCAGAGTTATAAGTCCAGAGGTCGGGCTTGCTATGCCTTTGGTGAGATGTAGTTTATAAGTCTCTTTGTATTTCATTAGACTTAGGTTCAAGGCACTACCCCTCAATAGTCCTTACCTTAGTTTTAGGGTCCGAGGCTATTATTGATTTCAATCATTTCATAATCCCTCACCTTTCATGTATTTTCTCGAACACGTGTTGTTGGAATATAAGACTCGAAATTCTAAATTAAAATAATCATTCCTCTAGCTCTCATTCCAACAATCAGATTAAAGTTTGATCTCCTCCTCCTTTAAAATTCCTAAAAACTAAATTTTTAAACAGGAATTTCATGGATTTTAAAATGAAAAGTTTAGCTAGTATTTCAATGATTTTCAAAAGAAAGGAAACCACTAGTTTAATTAAAAGTTTTCTCAAGTACAAAATGATTACCATATAATTTATCATATATAGGGGTATTTGCCCCTATGGAGCATCTATACCCCAGAATAAAATATACCACATTCAACCAAATATTTAACGGGAGAAAATCTCTATTAAAAATTAAAATTTAATTTGTTACTAAGTCCATAGAGAAATGGTATTTTGACATTCGGGATAATATATCATTTTCTATGTCGTGCTCGATCACAAGATATGCAATCCGTTGAGGGTGACAAAATTTCTTCAACACAATTGTCTTTCCCTAACTTTAACCCAGCTAAGTGGAGTTATGCATTTCCTGCCATATTAGGCTTCATATGGAGCCATTTTGATGTTGGATTGGTGACTATTATTAAAGCAAATTTAATCAAAGGAATGTGATCTTCTCAACAACCAGAAAAATCTAAAATATACAATCTTAACATGTCTTCTAGCACTTGAATAACTCTTTATGATTGTTTATCTTCTTGTGAATGAAATGTTGTTCTAAAATTCATTTTAGTACCCAAAGCCTCATGAATACATTTCCATAGTCTTGATGTAAAATGACCATCTCCACTGAATAGAAAAACTACTCTAGGACTGCTATGTAATTTGATAATTTCCTTCACAAATAGTTTTGTTAAATTATCTGATGAATTAGTCTTACTTACATTTGAAATTATTGAGAAAATTGAAAATGTTGCACTTCTGAATATGCCTTACCTTCAAAATTACAAAATTTTTAACTATGAACTCATCTCTTTTATGTTTGGGGCTGTAATACTTTTACTGGCAGTCTTGTGCTGCGTTCAATCTATCCCTGATCAATCTATTTTCTCAATGGCTTGTTCTACCAATTATGGACCCAACAACTATATTTCCCTAACTTTAACCCAGCTCAGAAGAGTTATGCATTTCTTATTACATGAGGCTTCATATGGAGCTATTTTGATGTTGGCTTGGTGACAAATATTTTAAGCAAATTTAATCAAAGGAATATGATCTTCTCAACTACCATAAAAAATTAAAACACATAATGTTAACATATCTTCTAGCACTTGAATGAATTTTTATGATTGATTATATGTTTCTGGATGAAATGTCATATTAAAATTCAATTTAGTACCTAATGCCTCGTAAATACCTTTTCATAGTCTTGATGTAAATTGACCATCTCTGCATAATAGAAAAACTCTAAGAATGTTATGCAATCTGATAATTTTCTTCACAGATAATTTTGTTAAATTGTTTAATGAATCAGTCTAATTAATAGTCAAGAAGTGCATTGAATTTGTTAACCTATCAATCACCACTTAGATATAATTATGTCCTTGCCTAGACCTACGAAAGCTTATAATAAAATCTATAGCCATATCCTCCCACTTCCACTCTCGTATAAGCAATAACTGAAACATTCCATTAGGCTTTTGATGTTTAGCTTTTACTATTTAACATGGCTTACATTTAACCACATCTTTCTTTAAGACAGACGACCAAAATAGTGATTTCAAGTCTTTATATATTTTCGTACTACCAGAGTGAATTGAATAGCCTAAAAATTAGCTTTGGTGATAGCTAATGTGTAACATCTTTGAAACCTGTGTACGATTGTACCTATTCTACTTGACCTGATAATGAAAACTCACTAAATTTCTATGATTTAACCTTTTTGCAAGTGTCTAGGAATGTTCTGTTGCATATGAGTGTCTAAATCTAGTCTAAAGGGGGTCATGGAGGTCTATGTGCATATTTGGGTAATCTGAAAATTTTCTCTTCGGGCACCGCAACGTTGGGTTTGGCGGCATCGTTGCTTTGAGCTCTCTATTTTTTTGGTCAAAATAATTAGGATGATATGGCATCGTGCTCCTATAAAGAGAGCACTACGGTGCACAAGTTCTGGTGCCACAGTGCTTAACTCAAATTTTATGTTAAAATATTCTTTTCTACCATTTTAAGCCATTTTTCTCTTTTCAAGGAAAACAACTAGAGAGAGAGAGAGAAGTAGATTGTAGTGAGAGAAAGTTAGAGTTTGGATGACTCTAGTTCACTTTTTGCTATCAACCAAGTTTTGTTGTCCGACTAAAGGTAGGTTATATTCTGCGTAACTCTTGTTTCAAAACTACTAGACTTTTGGAAGTTTTCTTATTTAATTTATATTTTTGTAAAGAAAAAATTGGGATAAATTCATATTTGTAAAACTTTCACCATGTAACTTTATATATTTTATAGATTTATAGATATGACAGTTCCCGATATTTAGGTATTTTTTTGAAAATTTTCACTAGGCAGTTTAAAAAATATGCTATTTTATTTATTCAAAAAGTAATCATGATACAAAAATAAGAATGTTATAGTACAATTTTAGTTTTAAAACCGTATTCTGAACAATCCCTCATAATTTAGTGATATTCTAAAATTATGAAAATTCTACTTAGTAGATAGTTCTATTGCCTATCATTGAAGAATTCTATGAAATTCTAAAACTATATTATTTACATTTCTTTCGTTGCAATGCAATAATGTATCTAATTATCTATTTGAGATGTGTGATTCTAAGGATATCTGATGTGTGGTGGATGTTATGTTCTTAAAGTTTTATTTTGGTGCTTAATACATAGTCACAAGGGTTTGAATTTTTGAATATCTGACATGTGTTGGAATTGGGAGTTATAAGTGCATGTTTTCTAATATGCCAGCATGGGAGTCATAAGGGCCTATTTATCGTGGGAGGTAAAATGGCTGAAGGGAAATTTATTACTTTCTGCTCTGATGTATGGAATACTTATTTATTTATTTTCAATGCCTAGTCTACTTCATTTCAGATATTTATAGTTAATATTATGTTCAGTCCAATATATTTCTTATGAACTGCTTTTACATTCAAGTTAAATGCTAATTAGATGAATTATTAGAAATTTATAATGATAGGTGTGACTTATTGAGCTATGTTTGCTCACATATGTTTTATCATTTTCTTTAGGTCAAGGGAAAGGAAAAGAGCTAGTTAAGTAATTGAGCATTTAGGATCCAATTTGTTTGAATTTGTATAAGTGTTTTCGTGATTTTTATATAGTCATTGCTATCTATTTTATTTCTCTATTATGGATTTGTGTAACTATGTACTGCATTATAAATGCTGTATATATAAATAAGTTAAATGAAAGGAAATGTGTGGATGAGTTTAAATTTATTTTGTTCATTGAAGTTAATTAGAAGCTATGTGGTATGTATACATTAATAGAAGAAATCTGATTAGTTTCCCTTAGAACTTAGATTTTGGGCTGGTTTGTCCCAATTCAACACAGTATAATTTGTTTGTCTGCGAGTCATTGTGATGCCACAAAATTATTTTTTTCATTTTTTTAATATATACAACTAGAACTATTTAATTTCTTTTATCGATCAAAATATCAATAAATATATTTGTTCATTTTTTTAAAAAATATATTCACTGTTTAGGATCTATACAATCATATCATAACTAATCTGTCATGAGTATAAAAGAAGAACTAAAATAAAAAGAAACAGAACCTGAAGAATTCTGACCAGCCTCACACTCCTGATTCTCTAGCCTGGCCTAAAATCATTTAACAACATATAATGAGCTAAAAAGCCTAACAAGTTACCAAAACCTACAACTAAATTCAAAGCACGGTAAAATAGTAATATGTATATTAGAGATCAAATCATAATAGTAGCATTCATATGATCATTAAATCAGCATAACAATAATAAAATTCACATGCAGTAGTAGTAAAATCTATAAACAGTAAAATATTACGGTACGAAATCCAGTAAAGAAGCAAACCAGTACGAGTGTCAAATCTATAAAGTAATATATCATCGTATTCGTAATACCAATTAATATAAAAATTAGATAAAATATCAGTAAAAATTATTGAAATCAAATCAATGCAGTAAAATCATATAAGTATGTACGTAGGTTATACATTTATTTTATATTAATATTAAATTAACATCTTAATCGCATGCTCAATATATCTTGTATATCACGTGCTTAATAAATATATCATGCTTTTTGTATCAATAAATCAATAACAATGTTAATAATAAATCCAAACGAATGAAAGGGAGAAGAAAAAAAAAGATTTAAGGTTTTAAACATAATGGTTTAAGATATTTTAAATAAAATAATAAAATAATAATATAATTTAATCAGTTTTCAATATAAATTCAAATAAATCTTTTTGGTATTTCAAAAATTATAAAATAATATCCATAAAATAAATTAGTTTATTTAAAAAATATTGATAAAATTGTTTTGTAAAACGGACACCTGATGGTCCTGAAATCCCCACTTGTACCGATGAATATCAATTTCTTAAGGATTTTTACAAATACCCAAAAATTATGAAAAAATTCGTGTAATTAAAATACTATAATATCGATGCTATGGTGAAGACGGTTTATAATTTGGACTTATAATGATTCCAGAAAAAATTTATTTACCTGGGTCAAACTATGGGCTATTACAATCTATCCACCTTAAGAAAATGTCGTCCCCGATATTGTCCTTAAGGATTCAGGCACAAAATCAATATAAACAAGATTTATATGATCAAAATGCAAATCAAAACTCATCAAGAAATTATACAATTATGTAATTCATTCTATCACATGTTATTCAATTATATATGCAAACTAATGCATCTTAATCTACCCAATCTATCCAACTCACAATCAATTTCCTATAACTCTGATAAGAATTCAATCAATTCTTCCAAAAACTGCTCTGATAGTAATAGTCATATCGAATTGGGTCGTGACAGTCCCGTTTTAGTACCAGAGCAGAGGTTTTGGAGAAAACTGATTGTAAAACAGAGCTATAGGAATTGATTTGTTGTCGAGTAAGATAGTTTTGGGTAATATTTGAGTATTCATTTTTGCTTGTTTTCATATGCATGTCTGCTCAATTGTGTTTAGTGTGATTTTCTGATTGATTTGATAGACCTAGATAGGACAGATGGGTAGAGTGCTAGTTTGGCAGCACCAGTACAAAGTACTACCTATGCTGTTAGTTATAATTGTTTTCATAGTTTGTCAGCCTAGTAGACCTACTGATGGGTGAGGCTAAGAGAAGGATTTTTTATGTCCAATTTGATGATGTTGACAGGCATTTATAGATGTTACTTGTTAATAATCCTTAAAAATTGAATATTTATAATCATGGACTAAATCCTCATTACATTTTGAAGAGTCCAAATCATAGACCTCTAATATACCCCTAATTATTTTATTGCCTAAGCCCTTAGGGATTCATGCTCCTCCTATTCAATGTTGAGGAGCATTTGACAACTTTTCTTTAGCTCCTAAGAGCTTAAGAGTTGAGTAACAAGTTTCACTTTAAGCTTACGAAACAACTAAATAACTTCATGTTGGGATCTAAATAACCAACAGAACAATATATCCATTAGAGCGGTTAGTAACAAATAATACTTCATCATACCTAATGCTAGATGCAAGGTCATCATCACCTTAAAGTTTTATGGTGATCCATAAGTCAGTTGTGTGGTGATAAGGATTTAGATGAGGAATCTTGAATTTTATTATTACTAATTCCTCCATTATCTCATGCACAAAGGCAAATTCTTATGCTAATGCCCTCATTGACTCTATTTGCATTAATGTCCCAACCCTAAGTGTGTTAAAGTGAACTGCATAACCCTCACATCAAAGGGTGATTTTCTCTCCTTTCGAAGAAAGATAATTTGATATATTGAAACCCTGTAGTTTGAGACATGGATGATGGGTAGCTATGTTGGCTAGCAAAGTGCACTTCAATTAAATGGGCAATGATAACTTATATCATATCAAATTGCCTGAAGGTACATAGGCAATTAATCTACACTGATTCTTTTTTATGTATAAATTATATATGAATGAGAACATCAAACATAAATATATAAATAGTAAACATTAATGTATTAAATATTTAATGTGTTTGTAAGATACTTTCAATATGGCTAATTAAGAATCTTCCCATACTAAATTTAAGGGATTTTGAATTTTGTATAAGGTAGTAGGGTAAATTGAGCGAAAAAGAAAATAAGAACAATCCACTCAAGAAGGAGATTCGTGGCTTCCTCTTCCTTTCTTTTTTCCACAAAAGGTTACATAAGCAACACTAGCTTTTGGCAGGAAGGTTGCGATCCTCTTATTAGTGGCTAAGGTTTCATAAGATTTTCAGAAACTCCTTAGAACAGTGTATTATATCTTTATAGGAGATTTAGGCTTCCATAATGGTGCAAGTCTCCTTGATCACAAGAGACTTCAGACAAACCCTTGTTAATCGTTCTTCCTACACTTTTATTAACTCCAAATTCATAGAGACCAAGAATCATGCTTCCTAAGTTATTACTGTGGAATCAAGCCAGATCAAGCACATGGTTTATGGTAGAAGATCGGCTAAAGACTAACCTTTACTAAAGGGTTAGAGGAGGTGTGCCTTACAGGCTTGCTCCTTCCACCTCCATGGGATTTTGACTAGTCTTCTGCTTAGAAATTCAATACTGCTTACTAACCTGTGATATATACAGGCTGTTAACAGGCTATCACCATACAATAGATGTTTTATTGCCAAAAAGGCTACCAAGACTGCTCATGTGATCATACCTTATTTGCTCCCATATCCTGCTGTTGAACTCTTCCCCTGCTTCCTAAACTTTGGGCTTGAGTTCTTAGCTCTTTAAGAATAATCCCATGATCTTGCTCGGTGGCATCCAATCCTAAAGCGAAGGGCCCCAATCCCTTCGCTTCTAGATGTGATAAGAGTTGATTTGAACCTGAGTCATGATCTCAAGGTTCAATCAATCCCCTAGCAAGAGGAAATGAAAGGGGAACTGATCCTGTAGTCCACACAGTGGCTTCTAGAGCCCTTTTCATTGTTTGAGATTGATAATATTAATCACGTTGCCAATATGTCCTTTATTGACACTCTTCATGTATAAAGGGCTAAACATCAATCGTTGATTAAAATATCAACTTGTCAGATAAAAACAAATAAAAAAATATATACTTAAATAGAAGAACAAGTAAAACATAACAAATTGTTCAGATAATAGCTAGTTTCAGATGCATGCGGCAATAAGTAAAAGCATAAATCAAGTTATATGAAATCAAGTACATGATACAACTGCACATGAAATCACACTAAGGATAATTAACCAAGTACAAATAATATTCAAGGAAAAAAAAATTTAGTATCCCTCATTTGTTTGTTGACAAAGGTAGGAGCCCAAGCACCCAAATTACAAAATGCAATTATCTTTCACACCAGAAAATATATAAAGCCAGAATGATATTTATAGATAATTAGTTACAATAATCAGTAACAACTGAACGTACGTATAGTTCTATGGCCACTGTCGCACTAAACTGGGAGCATCGATGCTGTTTATTATACCCTCTGACTCTGAATGACAATAATCTAATCCATTCCCTATAAAGCCTTGCAAAAAGTTACGAGATAGCTGCTTTGTTTCTCTAATGTACAGTGAGTTGGCTGAATAGCATCTTACGATTTCATTTTATTCCTGCTGGAAAAGAACTATCCTTTGTTTATCTTCTGCAGTAATAAGACTAATCTATGAACACCCACAGTCCACAATAGCCTGCAAGACTGCACGTTCTTTGTCTACAAGTTGTTGAATCAATACCACATTCACTATCAGTCCTACACCTATGATCAGCATGATTATCAGGAATATGGCAAGCACTCTCAACCCGACGACCACTATTTTCAGGGACAGTCACTGGACAAACTTGCAACGACATAGAACTCACGTGAAGGACATCATCTTCATTCTGCAAGAAGATTAACAAACTCAATCTTGCTTTCTGTGAAGGCGGAAGGATGATGCATCAATGATAATACATGTGTTTGATAACATTTAAGCTCTCTAACTCATGCAACGATACTGGAAAGGAAAAAAAAACAATAAGTTGACAGTATTTTGTAAAAATATTTTATCTGATCATGCTAATTATATAGAAATTTGATGCAGGATCTATTCACGAATCTAAAACTGAAATAACCAGGGAAATATTTGAAAAATATAAACGCTAGAGGAACACAAAAAGATAGGAGGGAGAATCCCTTGGTTCAATATCCAAGATCTACATCAAACTGAAGATCCTATTTATATATGTCATTGTCACTTGTTATAAAAGGGAAGAAAATAGTAAAATAATAATGTTCAAAAATAAATCCGAAACATAGAACAACTTGCAGATTATAGCATAAAGTTTAAGATCCCCATGATGCATCTGTCATCGTAGCAAGCATATCAAATATAAGGTCACACTTCTTTATTATATATAATAACATTATATTCACTTACGTAGTCATTTGGGTTGCAAAGGCTAACAAAAATTCAAGCCTATAATCGTACATGGTTTGCCGTGTTCATGCTCGCCCTCAAGCAATCTATCTTCCCCAGATAAATTTTGAAATCTCCAAAGTTACGCTCTATTTTAATTGATTTTCAGAATTACTTATTTACTAGAAAAAAATGAATTAAAAAAGTCTGGTAAACAAAAAGAAATATACGAAGAGGAAAAAAATATTATTTCCAAGAAATCAAAAAAGAAAGTACACAAATCAAAAAGAGAGGAAAAGTGTTGTTTCCCAGAAACCATCAGATTATTCTGCATTAAGTAGCCATCAATGTATCAAAATATTTGAATGTGAGGCAAATTTTTCATAACGGTTAAATTCACATCTTATAAAAGAGCAATACTCCTGGATATTGTGAAAGCATCAGAATCAAAGAACACCCTTACCAAAAGCTATAGCCATTTACAACATTCCTCAATAGAGTGGGAAGATAACTTATGACTCTCGTAAGGATAGCAAGTTTGCTAGAGCATATGATTCTTAGCCACTTTGCATATTAGTTTTCAATCTGATATGGAATCAAAGATTAAAATTTTGAAAACTGATATGGAATCAGATATTTAACAAAAAAGTCGTGCTGCTTGGTATACCAAAATTGGAGACGAAGACAGCCATCGTCAAAGACCATAGATGGGAAAAAGCAAGGGCTTTATGGCTTGCCATTCAAATGTCGATGAACTTCAACTTAACTTGAACATTTTTCAGATTTTAAGGAGACCTTTTTTTTATTTATTTTTATTTTTTTAAAGATTTTAAGGAGACATCAATCAGGTCATAGTCAAGAATTGTTAAAGACATTTTTATTGCTTGAAAGCAAAAAAACTGTCCCGCTTCATTTCCTTGTAAGAGGGCATTCAAAATTTAAAGATGAAGGTTAAAATAGCTCAAAATATTTCTCCATCCATTTAAGAGGGAGTGCTTGGCCTAGTATTATAAAGGTTCAGAAGATGCACCATCAACAGGTTCGTTAATGGCCGAATTAGCCGGTTCAATAAATATTATTTAATTAATTTTTTTTAATTTTAAATTTAAACATATATATATATATATATAAAGGCATATGCTTTAGCAAATAAATTTAACCAAAATATAAAACTACTAGCTTGCCACATCATACAATTTTATTTGCTGCTTATGATGCGTACTTTATATTATATAAAGAGAACAACTTAAAATTCTTCTATGATGTGGGACTAAAAATCTATAAGAATTCTGCATGAGTTAAACTATCAAATTGTCTGAGATGTAAATTTAGATTGAGAACGCCTGTTATTTATTAAAGTTAGATATATAAATTTTTTTATTATAAATTTATATATTATATTATTATTCTTATTAAAAATTATATTTATATTTATAGATTTATATTATTTAATTTTTTTAATTTTAAGATATTTATTATGCATATAATTATATTTGTAATATACATATACTTATATTCACATTAATGGTCATAAGCTTTATGTTAAGCCTTAATCGAGCTTGTTCATGAGCTTTAATCAAAGTAGTTATATATTATTTTTTAAAAATTTTAATTATTATGTAATTTATATTATATTTGAAATAATTTTAATATTTACTATGTCATCCGGTTCAACCATCGAACCGTGAACCTCGCATTCAGGTTCGTTGTCCGGTTCGATTTTCACAACCTTGCGGAAGATAATTCATAACGTTGAAACCCACATAGCTAGCATAAGGCAAATGATGACAAAAACATTAAAGACTAGCTTGCAGGATAAACTCAATGGAAGTAGTTTAATAATCTTCAAGGAAGTAGTTTAATAGTAACTTATAACTAAGCTTTGCATTTTCTAAAGACTGCAAAATCAAGAATTTTGAGTCAATAAGGAAACCTAAATCTGAAGGACTGATGAGCAATATACTAAAATGCACTACTTGTTGCACTTGCATAAATGATATTGCCAAATGCGCACACATGCAGTGCATGAGGGTGTGTGTGCCAATGGCCACTGGCCAAACCCACGCAAGTGCAAAGGACATTGTTGTTTACCCAAGAAACTCACTCATTCAAGCCATTTTACACTTTTTCTAATCTGCTTATGTTTAGAATGTCGTTAATAGAAGTTTCAAAAGGATTCTGATGAGGACATCAATCAGAGATTTCGACATGTGTACCATCGACAGAATCATAGATCGACGGCTACGATTCAGAGTCTTTATTTTTGATGTATTTTATATTTTATTTATTTTGCATTTCAGTTTTTCTAGTTTACCCCTATGAATAATGAGTTCTTATTGTAGCCCTGAGGATATTTGTGTCTTTCTTCTTTTCTTTATTATTGGGACCTATATATAGAGGCCTTGTGCTTTGTAAGAGGGTAATGACTGATTAAATGAAAATTTCATATTTGTCTTCTTCTTGTGTGTGCACTTGAGAGAGGAAAAGCCTAGGAGAGGCTCAACTAAGTACCCAACAGCCCTTTCGGGTGAGCTCTTGGTTTTTCCCCCAAAACTTCTTCTTCTCTTTCTTCTTTCCCCCACCACCAGAACCCCTTCTCTTCTCCCACCCGTCGGCCCACCTCAACCCCTCTAACGTCACCCTAGCGCCACATCCAAAACCTCCCCACCCGCCGGCCTAAATCCCCTCCCCCTCTCCTATCCGGCGCCACCCCTTTTTTCCTTCCCCTTGCCGCCAGCCCACCCCCACATCCATCTCCTTAATGATGAATTCAATCATCATAATTTGCTTTCCTAAATTAACTCAAGCAAGAAAGGAAAGGATTTAGTATTATTTGAAATACAAATTTGAATTTCAAATACTTTCCTTATTTACAAATTCTAATTTAGGAAAGTGCATAAATCTAAGTCTAATTTAAATTTAAATTAGATTGGACTTATTATTCCCCTTCCTAAATTACATAATTCATTTTGAAAGCTTTTAAATCCCTCCCCAAATTCCCTCCTCCTCTCTAAATGCCGCCGGCCCCTCCCTTGGCCTTGCCTTCTCTCTCCACTTCAATTCCCTAATCCCAATTTGAATTTGAAAGTAAATTTCAAATTCAATTCCCTCCCAAACTACTTAATTCTGGAATTAGTTTCAGAGTTATTCATAACTCCCTCACCCAAATCCTAAACCTAACATAGCCCCCACACCTCCCCTCTCCCTTTGGCCGCCCCCTTCTAAGGCATTGTTTTGGGATAATTTTGGATTCCAAAATCAATTCCCCCTCTCCACTTAGAAATCTGAAATCTGAATTCAAAATTCAGATCTTCTAAATTTTCCCTCCTCCTCCTCCCCTACCCGATCACCTCCCAAACCCCGGCTTCCCTCCCTTCTCCCTCCAAAAAACCGCCGGCCTTCAAGCATCTCCAAGAGGAAAAGGTCTCTTAGTCCATGGATGGCGGATCTCGAAGTTGACCATGGTTTTGTCTACGATCAACAAGGCTTAGTGGACATCCTGCGATCCCCTTTCTTCGATCCCGGCTTTAGATTTGACGGCTCCGTCAAAGAATACGTCGACCGCATCCTTTTCAACTTGGCCGAGGTGATCGACGAGCAACAATCATCGGCAGTGGCAAATCATTAGACGACCACCGACTTCTTCATCTCCGACTACTTCTCCGGCGAACAATACCATAGGCGTCACTTGTCTCTTAGTGGCTTCTCTAGGATTGCTTGCAATCTTCTTCCGCTAAGCACTACTTTCATGAGTGAGAGTGAGAGATCTCAAGGTGACATTTCTAGTTATTAAACTGTGGATTATTGTTAATCATTGCCATTAATTTTACTTTCTTATTTTGTTGTTGCTTCGCAAGTATCCTGTTAATCTCGTTTGTAATCGCTTGCTATTACATAAGTTTCTAATTGAAATTTCTAAGAATCCAACTTGGTGAAACATAAGTTTATGATTAGCAAGGTCAATGTTCAAATTATTATTAATTTCCAAGAGCAATTCTTGTTTACTTGCATGTTTCACACCAGATTCGAAGTTTGTTAAAGGCTAAATATCATGAAGTGATGCACACTGCTAGTAAGTAAATACTCAAATCATTTATTGCCATGGAATCAAATCAACACAAAGAGACCTATTTTAAGTGAAATCGTATGAGAGATGATTTGTAACAAAGCATTCAATGCATCATATTGGTTCACAAGACTAGCTAAACAAACAAAAGCGGTTATCTACAAGAAGCAATTATGTTTAGCATAAGTCTGATGGTATTATGCTCTCACAAGATTAAGCACAAAATGGATGCAAGAAACCAAAATTTTCAGTTAGTATTCGACTGATTAATTAAATGTAATTGAGGCTCAAAATCATCATATCATTTTTCCAGTATTTTTTCTATGAAATATTTGATTTGAGCACTCACTACAGTGACAAATTTAAATAACTCATTTCAAAGAGAAAAACAAGCAGTTGGAACAGGTGAAAAAAGGTGAAAGAGTTGCATAAAATGCAAATAGAATAATAAATTGAACTAAAAAGAAACATTTAAGTCAAAAAGATATCGAATATAGGAAGATGATAAAGATAACCTTAACCCTTGTCCAGTTATGTGGAATATAAGATTCAGGTAGCTTTTCATGCCATGAGCTTCTTATGGGTAGCGGATGCCCCTCGGTAGTAAATATATAATTTTGGCCAGCTAAAAAGGTATCATCATAAAGAAGATAGAGGTATTTACAACTGCGACAAAAAAAAAAAGATTATGAATTTAACACATCATGTTTCGTAATAAGTAATCATCATTTTCCATGACAAGTAGGCAACAAGATTACTCACGTTTCAGAAAGAAAGAAACTGTGTTGATGATCTTCCTGCTGCATTGTTGTAACATCTCTAATGCTAGCAAAACCACCTGTAACTTTGGCGTAGCGATTGAGAGAGCTAACAATTGATTCACCAACTTCCATATACCAAGGATCTGATCATGCATAAAGTCAATTAAAATTTGACGTAACAAGTGCGATTAATAAGAGCACCAATCTTCAAATCATCTAACTTATGCATATTATATCTTAAAATCACATCTAGGTCCCACAATGAAGCTAGAAACCATTGGCTGCCTATTTTCTCAAAACTCACTGCAATGTCCCTCATGTGGTAAAATAAGTTTTCATATAGGCTTTTCTCCATTAACACTTGCTAACATTCAGATAAAAGATAGTAACATCATTAACGGGGCATTTTCAAAAGTATTTTTCTATGATCAAACAATTTATTTCTCTTTCACCCTTTTCTCCTCCTCTTTCTAATAGATTAAAGCATCAAGGAGGCTTTAGGACGGAGTTAATAACACCCAAACTCACTGTTAGGCCCTTCAACTTAAGGGACAATTATTTCTACAATCAAATAGTTTGTCTCTTTTAACAGATCTGGGCATCTAGGCAAGTTTAGGAGGGTGCAAAAACTCCTTTGACTTCTCAATTTATAATAATTGCAAGAAACCCACACTTGCACATAAGGCAGCTTTTGTTGTAAACCACAAAACTCTGACCTCTTAAAAAAAGAGAGGACAATGTGAGTGTGATGTCTTGGCTTTACAATTTACATAGTTAAACAAAGAGAGAAGTAGAGAGAGGGGGATGCCATTTCTAGCACCTCATATAGGAAAAGAACCAGAGACAGACAGAGGAAAGTAAAAAAGTTCAAAAAACTATATGAAAGTACTCATGGCTAGATGAACCTTATAAACAAGAGTGATTTAACCTCCATTATATTTACAACTAAATTTGCAAAAAGAGGATAGAAACTTCCAAGTAATACTTGAGGGACTAGTGAATTATTAAATGTAGTTAGTGAAGAAATTGATTAGGGGAAATTTAATTCTAATTTTATTCCTTGGAATCATTACATATATATATATATATATATATATATATATATATATTATAGGAGAATAAACAGAAAAAGAAAGACATTTAATCTAATTAATTATAATAAACAGAAGAGGAAAGTCATTTAATCTAATTGATTCTAATAATTATATCCCATGAATCTTGGAATCAATCCCACGGATCTTGGCGTCAGAAGAGGAAATCTCCAATTGCAGCCCACGGTTGCAGGCCACGGATTGTTGATCTGTCAAAGCCGTGGGCCCCCTCCTTGCCGTGTGATTCAACACTCCCCCTCAAGTTGAATTGTACAGGTTGTACAATCCTAACTTGCAAACAAACTTATCAAGTAGAAAGCCCAATAGTGCCTTTGTTAGAACATCAGCAAGTTGTTCATGAGTTGGGGTATATACTTCAATTTCTGAGTTCTCTATTTTCTCAAATATAAAGTGTCTATCAGTGATAACATGTTTTGATCTGTCGTGATGTACTGGATCCTTGGCCATACTAATTGCGGCTTGATTGTTATATTTCAACTTTATCGTGCCTTCAATCTTTATTCCCAGTTCAATCAATACTTGTCTGATCCAAATACCTTCACAAATAGTAACTGCTAATGCTCTCAATTCAGATTCCGCACTGCTTTTGAAAACAACAGATTGTTTCTTGCTCCTCAATGTCACTAGTTTCCCCCACACAAATGAACAATATCCTATAGTCGATCGACTATCAACTTGACTTCCTGCCCAATCTGCATTAGAATAAATGATTAATTTCCTATCTTCATTTTTCTTGAATAATAGCTCCTTTCCAGGAGTGTTCTTGAGATATTTCAAGATTTGATATACTACCTCCATGTGCTCCTTCATAGGATTATTGTATATTGACTCACCATGCTCACAACAAACCATGAGTGTAGGAGAGGTATATAAGCTTTCCTGCTAGATCTTGATATCTTCCTTTATCTATTGGAACCCTCTCCTTTTCTATCCCAAGTTTCTTCCTAGGATCAATAGGTATACTAGCTGGTCTGCATCCTAGCAGGTCAGTCTCCTTCAGTAGGTCTAAGGTATACTTGCGCTGGGAAATAAATATACCTTTCGAGCTACCTCCATACCAAGGAAGTATCTAAGTGATCCTAGATCTTTAACTTCGAACTCGTTGGACAGAGCCTGTTTGATTTTCATTATTTCCTTTATATCATTTCCAATAAGGATGATGTCATCAACATATACAACTACTATTGCTACATTGTTTTTTTCTAACTGCTTCACAAAAAAGGTATGACTGCCTGGCATTGTCTAAAATCATGGCCTTTTATATACTTTGATAATCTTCCAAACTATGCTCTAGGAGACTGCTTTAATTCATACAAGGATTTCAACAGTTTACACACTTTGTCCCTTCCATAAGACTTCTGAATCCCCATTGGAATCTTTATGTAGACTTCTTCTTTCAAGTTCCCATTCAAGAATGCATTCTTGATATCTAGTTGATGTAGGGGCCAATCTAAAATTGCTACTAAGGAAAGAAGAATCTTGGTGGTGTTGAGCTTTGCAACAGGAGCAAAAGTTTCCTGATAGTCTATTCCATAAGACTAAGTGAATCCTCTTACAACCAGTCTAGCTTTCAGCCTCTCAACAGTCAACACTATCATCCTTCTTATGCTTTAAGGTGAACACCCATTTGCAGGTCAACTTTTTTTCATAGTGGGAGATTCGTAATTACCCATGTTTGATTTTTCTCCAAGACCATAATTTATTCTTTAACAGCCTGTCTCCATCCGGGGTGATTCAAAGCTTCCTAACTATTGGTCGGAATCTACACATCATCCAACTTAGAAAGGAAGACTTGATAAGTGTCTAATAATCTGCTATAGCAAAGAAAGTTTTCGATTGGATACTTGGTGCATGATTCTTTCTGTCATTTGATGATTCTATCTCCTTTTGAACTTCCTCATTTTTCTCTGTATGAATCTCTACAGTTGTTGGATCCATTGAAGGAGATTTGACAGGTGCAAGATGTGTCTCACTGCTCTATTTATGCTGATTTTTCTTTCTTTTCCTTGAGTATACATATTGATGTTCCTTAATTGCTGCTCTTTACAGGGATTGATTAGGACTTATGGGTGGAGGTAATAGGTCTGAAGGTCGAGGTTGAGAAATAAGAGATATACCTTGGGAAATACTCGTGGTTCAAATTTTTTGTGATATTTGTTGATTTTGACTGGACTCTGTTTGACGGTATAATAAGGAATTTCGCTCCCAAATTTGAAATTCTCCTTCACTCTCCCCCTGAATTTCAGAACTAGTGAAGTATGGGTTGTTTTCAAAAAAGGTGACATCCATGGTTTCAAATACATTCCTAGAAGTAGGGCAAAAACATTTGTAACCTCTTTTTGTCGGGGAATAGTCAATAAAGATGCATTTTTTTGATCCTGGGTTAAGCTTGCTCCTATCTTGTGAATAAATATGAATAAAGGTAGAGCACCCAAAAACTTTAGGTAGAAGATTTGATGATATGAATCGAGCATGAGGATAGATTTTGAGTAGAGTCTGTCTAGGTGTTTCAAATTTTAGTACCCGAGTAGGCAACCTATTTATTAGGAATGGAACAATATGAATGACTTTTCCCCATAGATATTTTGATACTTTTGTGAATAGCATAATAGATCTGGCAACTTCCAGGAGTTGCCTATTTTTCATCTCAACTATCCCATTTTGTTGAGGCGTATATGCAAATGAACTCACTTGGATTATCCCTTGGCTTGATAGGTATTATCTCATGATAGAATGAACCTACTCTCTCCCATTATCTGAGTTTAAGATTTGAATCTTTGTATCAAACTGATTTTGAATCATCAGTTGAAATGATTTGAATATCCTTTCAACTTAAAATTTTCCCTTGATTAAATAAACCCAAGTGAGTCTAATAAGATCATCAACAAATATCACATATCACCTTGCACCACTTATATTTTTAACCTTTGAGGGTCCCTAAATATCACTATGGATCAAGTCAAATGGTTTAGAAGGTTGGTAAGGAGCAATTGGATAAGATGATCTGGTATGTTTAGCCACTTGGCAAATTTCACGTTTGAACAAACCTGAAATTTTTTTAATAAATAAATGAGAAAAAAACTTTTCAAGATACATGAAATTTGGATGACCTAACCTATAATGCTACATGATAATCTCTCTATCTTGACTGACTCTAGAATGACTCAACAAATTAACTCACAATAGGATGATTCTTAGCAGCAATTAAGGATTTGAGTGTCTTGATGTAGTATAACTCAGAACACATCTCAGCACTATCAATCTTCTTTTACGAATTTAGTTCCTGAAAAATACTACATTATTAGAGAAATTTATTAAGCAATTATTATCACGAGTCAATTTACTAATAGAAATCAGATTGCACTCAAGATTGGACACATAAAACACCGATTTAAGAGTGATAGCTTCTGTGACAAAAGCAGAACCAGTTCCCAAAACTTTGAATGTTGAGCCATCAGCAACCTTAACTACTCGATTTGAATGATAAGGTTGATATTCATGGAGTGTAATGTCTCATGTCATGTGATCTGATGCTCCTGAGTCAATAACCCAAAGTTTTGACTGCTTTATATCTGAGTGAGCGTGTAGGCTGATAGCAGGTTCTAGAGACTATTGGTTCGTGATGTTGTTAAGCAGCAACTTCAACATCTCGAAATGCTCCCTGGTGGAAGGAATGACTTTAACTTTGATGGATCTTGTGTGGTGTTAACAGAGTTTGCCTTACTTTCTTGTACTGATTTGTTTGTCTTCCAATCAGCTAGCTTTCTATGAATCTTCCAACATGTCTCCTTTGTATGTCCTTGTTTACCCACATACTAAAAACCAGCAAAAAGAGCGGAAATCGACGACTTAAGTAATGGTAGTAGGACGCAAAGCGTCACTTGAAGGTCAAACGGCCTCCGATCGCCAACCGAATTGCGTCGTTGCGATCAGAGCGTCGAATTTGCCTAAGAGGAAACCCCTCGCAATTAATTCGGGCGAAAATGGTCAAAATTAGTGACTAACACCCGAAATTGATGCACGATGTTGCCCAAACGACTTCCAATTGCAAAACGTACTTTGCCGTTGTATTCAGAACATCGACAATACCCAAAAATGACTAATTTTTTTAACGAAATTTGCACGAGGTATTCAACATGTATCATGAGATAACAATGCGCGAATTTTGAGAAAATGCACGCAAATCAAGGCATCGACGGGCGAATTTTGTGATGTGCAAATTTTTTTATTCTTATAATAATAATATTATTATTATTAATAAAAATAATTAATAAATAGAACAATCAAATCAAAATCTTACCTCATATCATGTCGAAGAAATCCTGCTAAAACCTCTGGCGCTCTACACTAACAACGCAATCGCTTCCCGCAAGTCTCGCGGCAGCCTCGATCTCATTCCCGTTCTCGTTGATAAAATGAGAACGAAGTTGAAGTCGTTCGGTTCGACTTTTCCCGCATAACTCCTGCGATCAAATCATCCTCACCCGATCTCCACAACAGCTTTCAACCTCCTGATCCCTATTCACAACCTCAAGCCGCTCACTCGCAATTAGCACCACCGATCCTGAAGCCACACTCAAGCCCATTCGAAATCTCCAACTTCCGATCCAACAATCGACATGAACCCACAGCTTATGGTCTCTCCCGTCGAATCACTCCCCACAACTGAGCTTTCCGTCCAACTGAATCCCATGGAAGCCGTCCATCTAAGCCTCTCGATCCACTGCAACAACGCCCAACCCCCTTCACATAAGTCCCGAACTCCAGCTCGACTACCCATATGTTCCTTTGCTTACATTCGACCAAATCACTGACTAAACCCCATCAGCTCTGCTCTCATACGTGAGCAACCCGTCTTCACACATAGTTCATAGCCCCTCTGTTAGAAGCCCGATCTTCACATCACTGTGCCGAACTCACCATTTGAACACCTTCAACCGGATCCAGTCTTCAGTCCTTCAATCTCGATCGAAGGTTCCTTCATACCTATTCACATAAGTCGTTTGGCCATTCATCCCTCTATTTCGATCTCCACAAGCCTAGTCTGTCGATACACTTATAGAAATTGCAAGCTTTCCAATCCTTCGAGCCGGTCCCTGCTCTTGCCAACTAACCACGCAGCCCAAAACCCTGCAATTCGACCGATCCTTCACTACAAAACCCGATTCCTTTCTAACTTTCTCCTCTACCCGCGTCCAACACCAGTAGCCACACTAATCACCTCACATTAAAGCAAGCAACAACCTCATCAACTCTAAAACTAAGTCTCACTCACTCTACCCAAACAACCTTGTAACTTCTCCAAACAGCAAATCCTCCTTCAATCCCTCAAACTAAATCAATTCCCCCATCTTTATTACAGTTATTACCATTATTGCTATTTTAATACTGATATTATTTATTGTTATTATTAGTATTACTTAGAAAAAAAGAAAAGAAAGAGAAAAAAAGAAAAAATCTTTCTTCCTCGATCCTCGTGCCCTCGACGCCAACACCACCGCCAACCACCTAGCAAAAGTATAACTGTTCTACAAACTCAAAAAAATCTCAAACCCTGCTTTTAGCGCTCGTGGTGCGCCGAGTGACCACTTATACACACTCTCATAGCGTGGTGGGAGGGAACTCGATGCGGCGCTTGAGGTGAGACAAATAGGCCCTGTACACTCTCTCGTAGAGTGGCGGGGATAACTTTAAGTACCCGTGTATGTGCCTCAGTGCCTGCGGGAAAAAACTGCACATTTTAACAGATACCTCAAAGACCTATACACGCTCTCGTAGCATAGTGGAATTGAAGAACTACGACCGCAGTGTCACTCGACACCTATCATACACGCTCTTATAACGTGGTGGGAAGGCCCAGCTCCCCAAATTTCTCCTAAATAGGAAAGACACGGAGAGGCTATTGAAATTCGAACTAAACAGAGTACCTGACTTGAATCAAATGACAACGAACTGAACTTGCAAATTGGAAAACAAGGAACAGAACTCAATTCAAACAGCAAGGAACCAAACTTTAAATTATAAACACCCAATCAAATTGAAAATACAAATGCTAATTAAAGAGTCGGGTCATCCAAATGAAATTCAATGAATAAGCAGGGGACTTGTGATGAGCAAAGCCCTCAATGCACATGAATGATGAATGATGAAAATTAATCAATTTGCAATGCTCAATCAATTTCAAGCAAACATCAACGAGCAATTTTATCATGTAAATAACAAATTGACTCCAAGGACAACAAGGACTTGTGATTTTCAACATGTTTCGACCGCAAGCAATAAAGCTGAAAATAATGTGTAATCTGATGGCGAACGAGCATGTAAAGTCTTGAACACATGCTATAAATCATTTATGGATGATAATAGTTGATATGTGGCACTCATATCAGTCATGCAAGCATATGGATTCCCTGCAAGCGGAGGAGATCAATGTACAATGAACATAATAATTTGGTTTATTCAATGAAGTTTGAAGTACATGAAACCCGCACACAGCCAATACCATTCAACTCCAAATACTGCTTACTTGCAAACAAAAATCCAATAACCGATACAAGCGAATGTAGCAATTCGCTAATCAATATGAAACACGTCATCTGCAAGCAAAGATAGAAGAATGTGATGAATGTGAACACCTACTAGCAATGACACAAGATTCACCGTATGCACAATAATACACCTACGGGTGATGATCAGCAACGGGCAGTAAATGCTACGAGTTGTTAGACAAATACACTAACCCCTACAAGCAAAGGTGGTTGATTTGCAACAAATGCAAGTACCCACGAGCTGTCGCACAAGACCCGTTATGTATACAATATGCTGTCTATAAGCAATGACAGTGGATGTATCGCAAGAATGATGAATCCCCTACAGGCATAAAGGATGAGATTGCAACGGCTACGACACAATGTCTTACATGCAAAAGCAACGAGCTTGTGATAAATGCAAGCAACTACACACAACTGTAGGAGATTCGTTAGTGCACGACAATCTATCTGCATAAAGTAGCAAATGACCCGTAATGCAATGCTATAATTTACCTGTAAGTAGAAGCAGAGAATTCGTGGTAAAAACTGCGAGTCACTGATATGCTTAGGTAGTAAATTTGTGGTGCTAGGCTGTCGCACCAAATAAATCAACTTATTTGCAAGCAACAGGTAGGAGGTCCCTGACGCACCGCACAGCTTATTTGCAGGCTGAAGTATATTCCCGCAGGCTGAATACTGAGGAAAATAACAACTTATAGAATACAAGATGAACTAAACTTCACTGCCGATACGCATAAATAAAGCACAACGTGTTGTTAAATAATGCAACCGGATCCATAACATGCATACAAGCAGATAGAAGACGTCTATCAATTGCAAAACCCTGCATACCTATCAATAAGGGTCATTTGCATAGCTGATCACTGCAAAAACACCTCAACCAGAGGGTACCCCAAATATTCAAAATGTCTCCAAATTCCCATGAAATACATTCAATGATGTCAATATTTAAAATTGAAATAAATCACTAAAATACTTAAAAGGAAAAATACCCATCCACCCTCCGCAATAGTTTGCCGAGGTGGATAAATATGAAAATCACTCCAGCTCACAAACAGCAAATATCTGGTCGAGAATATCATTAGAATTCATGTTCAATCTGTCCCTTACCAGTAATGGTGTGGCATGTGTCCTCTAACCGGTGGTTTTGCTGTCAAATGACACAATAGGTAAATGGTTATGACCGGGACCCTCTAATCGGGTGGTTTTGCTACCAAATGGCACTATTATATTACGGTCATGATCAGAGCATATATGTTCCCCAACGGCTTCAAATCATTGAGTAATGAATCAATATGATATAACTAATAGGGCACAAAACTCTCTGTTAGCTAAGCTGGATTCGAATCTATCCCCCTAGGCAAATATTCACCACATGTCTACAAGGTACCCTTGGACGAAACAATCCATGGCTGCCGACAAAGATCCTTCTATCAGGTTGGGTCGACTACCTCCTTTGACTAAGTAGACTAGGGATCATGATGACCCGGGACGACGGAACCATGAGATCTTGATCGAGTCCATCATTGCTCCCCCCCCCCCCCCCCCCCCTAACATCTGCCTTAAGTGTGAGGTAGTGAATTTCTAATTTTAAATATTAAATTTTCAAATATCTAAACATGCTGCTACTATACGCTAGATTCTAGGTATCTGTTTGACGACTAGCTTTAATCGAAAGTTCTCTCTCACTATCAGGAATGGTAATTAACTATAGGGGCTTGCGCCTATAACAAAATCTGAACTCATATCATAAAGTCCTCATACGAAATTTCTGGGTAATAACTTATTCAAAACCCAATCTGCCTTCTGAAAATTTGCCTCTGAACACTCGTTAAAACTCTCCTCGATGACACGAAGAAAGAAAGGGGCCGCGGAGAGGCCAGGCGCGAATTTTTGGAGCCCATAGTCTTGGTTTGGCACAATGATCACACCATGGTCTTCTTCCCTTCTTTTGATGTCGATTTTCAACATGTGAGGTATTTCAATTGCTGCGGATAGTAAGAGCATTTTCTTCTTCAACCTTTGGAGATCCTTGAAGGCCTCCCAACATGACCTTTCTTCTACTCTCTTTCCTTCGAACTTCAGAAAAGGCCTCCAGAAGATTTGGAAGAGGTTTGGTTCCCATGATCCATCCTCTAACTCCATCCAAGTTCTTGTTCAAACCCATCAATAATTTGAATATTCTTTTTTGTCTCAACAATCTTCCGGTGAAGTGTGTGATCTTACGGGCATTTTCATTAATACTATTCAAACATATCTAATTATTGCCAATAACGGATTAAAGCATTAAAATATTGAGTTACCGTCAGGGTCCTCTTGTCGGCATTCATGAAGGATGGTCTCAATTGCGAATAGCTCAAAAGTGTTGTCGGAGCTAGAATAGGTCTCTTTAACGGCCTCCCATATTTCTTGGGTCATCTCGTAAAGAAGAAAACTCTCACTGATTTCTACATTCATGGAGTTGATGAGCCAAGACATGATATGAGGATTCTCTGCTTTCCATTTTCTGTAGAGAGGATCGGTTGCGATGGTATAGAGGCTTCACCTGTGAGATAGTCCTCTTTCCCTCTCCCGCAAATAAACATGCTCACTGATTGAGACAATTGCAAAAAAAATTTCCCATTAAATATGTGGTTTGTGATGAGAGGAGGAAGAGGAGAAGAGTTGCTTGCAGATCTAGAATTTTCGGTGTTTAAATCGGTAATATTTGGATAGAAGGATGAGATCTCATTATCCATGGACATGGTTGTGTTTCCTCGGTTGAAAGAAAAGATGAATTTTGGGCAAGGGCTACTGGTGCTTGAAGGAGGCTATCGGCAGGATGATGGAGAATTACCGTCAGCTGAAGATTGGAAGAAAGGGAGGAAGGTTTGCCACCGGCACTCAGAGAAGGCTTAGGATTTTCTAAGCTCTAATATCATGAAAAAGTTGTTTAGGAAAAATTTAATTCGAATTTTATTCCTTTGAATCATTACATATACATACATTCTAGGAGAATAAATAGAAAAAGGACATTTAATCTAATTAATTATAATAAATAAAAGATGAAAGTCATTTAATCTAATTGATTCTAATAATTATATCCCACGAATCTTGGAATCAATCCCACAAATCTTGGTGTCAGAAGCGGAAATCTCCAACTACAGTCCCCGGTTGCAGCCCACGGACTGCTGACCTGTCAAAGCCGTACCCCCCCCCCCCCCCCGCCCATGTGATTCAACAATTAGACCAAAGTTGCCAGGGCTATCAAGTAGGTTGGGTTGATCATAACCCATGAGCCCAACACTCTAAAAACCTAATGGGCTAACTCTAATGGGCCTGAGTTTAAATGGATTTTTACCAGGTTGAGAGCTAGCACATCATCCAATTTATCAATTAAAAGACTTAATGGATTTTTACCAGGTTGAGAGCTAGCACATTATCAAGAAATTTGAAATGAAGCTAAAAAAAGAAGGTATGGTTTGCATAACAGCTAATAAACATAAGAAAAAATTCTTGTCTGATAAATTTGATAGTTTTATACTAGGAATTAATTATAAAAATATAATTACTTTTGAGTTAGCACAAATCAAGTTTTTAACCGAGACATCATAAATTCAAAATATTTTTAGAGAACAATATTCTCATTTCAACTTTGACTCAATATGATCAAGTTGGATTTGATTAGTCTAAGGAAATTAAGCCTATTTCTATATTAATATATATTGGAGAAGTATATTATATTATAAATAGGACCAAATGGGTATGGGGCTGAAGCTTATCAATACTTTGAGTTACTAAGTTCAAACTTAATTTTGGCGTGCCTAACAAAATGGACTTAAATGGGCCAGAAAAACCCATTTGGCACCCTCATATCTAGCCCAAATAGAGTGAACTATGTAATTTAGGCACCTCTATATCTAGCCCAAACAACGTGAAACATGAAATTTTCCCTTTATTTTGATTACAAAATAATCATGTATCTCTTGTAATTCATTGCTTTCTAGTAGTGGAATGCATTAAGAATTTCTTTGAATTCTAAAAAAACACTAGTTTGCAAACTAGAAACCAAGATAGCTCAAAATTCCTAATAAAGGAAAAGAAAAAAAAATTATGTCAAAATATGCTGATAAAAATTACATTAGGACTGGTTTAAAAGACATTATATTTGCTTTGAGATTAGTGCAATTCAAACTCTTCATGTAATACTAATCTCAAAACAAATCCAGCAATCCATCTTGATACAATTTGTATTAGAATATCTTGACATTCTTGCATTGGAAGAAACAAATCAATAAAATTTAGTATTTGATTTCTCATTGTTGAAGAGAAAATGGTACCTTTTCCGATCAGAAAAGATAACAAATTGGTTAGGCCACACTGAGTTTCATTTCTTTTCAATTAAATATCATTAAATCATAACTGTGAAACAGTTCCAAAATATGTAGGTGTTCATTCAATATCATTTAAATTGCATAATATTTCTCTTCAAATTCAAATATGAAATATCCCAAGTACTTAATATTAGCATTATGACCAAAAAAAGGGACAAAATAATGGCTCCTAGTAGTTTCGGACTGCATCTTGTACCTATGTATATGAAAGTAAAATTTAAACATAAGCTCACCTTTAGTTGCTTGATAAAGGTAGAAAGTTGATTCTGCCAGTTCAGGTCGCAATGGATAATATTTCTCTGTTGGATGCAACACATTCCTATCCAAAAGATATCTGTAATGTAGAACATCAATTTGGTCATTAGAGAGGTGAGCAAAGGGAACAAGCTGGACGTTAAAACAAGAGAGAACCAATGATAACAAGAAAACTACATATCACATTCTATTGTGGGCAAGTTATCAACATGACTTAGTCAAAAGTAACGACCGAGATAAACCCAATACTCTAGTAGATGGACACCAATCAGACAAAAAATTTAAGCCAATGGGTAAACTCCACTATGGTAATATTAGGACTCATGTTTCATTTATGTTGTAGAACTATTTTACTATCAGGTACATCTTAATAATTTCGCCCGACCCCATGGTTCCCTATATTAGCCATCGAGGATCCCTTATTAGCCATCACTCCTCGAATGAAACACTTCCAATATCATCAAATATTATGTACTAAGACCCCATTAAATCACATGAGGCTTAGCTTTTTAATATTATTAAATGTTACGAACCAAAAGCCTGCTCAAACACATGGAGACTACATGGGAGTCACTCACCCTTTAAACTTGCTCAATCATGATAGAAACAACCAAGACCAATACAAGCCATAAACTGCATAAAAAACACATCTCTAGTCAAGCCATCAACTTTAATACCATCTGTTAGGAGAATGGAACATCATGGTGTGATGTAGAACGGATATGGGGGGAAGGGGTCATTTGAAAATTTGGGCTGATTAATTAATTCATTAATGGGATATCCAATTGGGGAATCAATTAATTAAGAAGGAGAGAGAAGGGGGCCGGCCTATGGGGGGCGGAAATAGTGTCTACATATAATATATGTGGACCCAAGCATTAATTGTTGATGGAAGAATTAAATCTGAAATTTAATTTCAGATTTGAGGTGATTAGGGAGGCTTTCTAAATTAGATTTATCAATTAGGAAAGGATTTGAAATTCAAATTCGTTTGAATTTTGAATTCCAAAACTTACCAAAATTAAAACAACTTAATTTAAGAACTTGATTTGGGGAATTAATGGGAGGAATTAATATGGGTTAATTGGATTGGAGGGAGAGGGAGGGCCGGCCAAGAGAGAGGGAAGGAGGAGGTGTCTAGGTTCGATGAATGTGAATCAAGCATTAATTGGGATTGAGAATTAAATCTAAAATTAATTTCAGATTGGGAGTAATTGGAGGAGGCTTCCTAAGGTAGAACTTATTAAATCGGAAAGATTTTGAAATTCAAAATTATTTGAATTCAAACCTAATAACTTTCCAAATTAATAAAGAATTAATTTAGGAAGGTAATCAAGAGGAAGTGAGAAATTTGAAATCAAAGGTTTGGGGTGGTGGAGGGAAATGCAGCCGGTGGGTTGGGGAGATGTTGGGGAGGAGCCGGCGGGTATAGGAGGCAGTGGGAAAGGTGGTCGGCGGCGTGGAGAAGAGAGGAAGGAGGAGGTGGCGGTTAGGAAAAATAAGGAGAAACAAAAACAAAGAAAATCGTGAGCCCGGACGCTTCCTGTGGCTGACGAGTGTTGCGTTGCCCTTCACCAAGGGACTTCAAGCCACGAGCCCGGACCCATCCTGCGGCTGGTGGAAACTAAGCTTTCCTCTTATAGGGATCTCACCAAAGTTCTCCCCAAAGAACAAGAGTGCAAAAAATTTTTTATTAATAATCCATCATACCTAATACAAGGGCAAGAGCCTCTATATATAGGCCTTAAAATAAAAGAAACTAGAAAGACAACTTTGCCTCTTGGGCTTACATAAGACAAGACTCTTAAATAAGGGTAAAAATGGAAAATGCATAATTAAAATAAAAAAATACAATTAATAAACTAAGATATAAATGGAGTGATCTCGACCGTCAATCTTCGTCTCTTCCTTTGATTAACGTCCACCGTCGGATGTCCGCATCATTCTCCTAGGGTGAAAAAGAGCTCGACTCCGTCGAATACACATCCCGAGTAACCATGCTCTGATACCAAATTGATGTAGAACGGATATGGGGGGAATGGGTCATTTGAAAATTTGGGCTGATTAATTAATTCATTAATGGGATATCCAATTGGGGAATCAATTAATTAAGAGGGAGAGAGAAAGGGGGTCAGCCTATGGGGAGGGGGGGGGGAGGAAATAGTGTCCACATATAATGTATGTGGACCCAAGCATTAACTTTTGATGGGGGAATTAAATTTGAAATTTAATTTAAGATTTGAGGTGATTAGGGAGGCTTCCTAAATTAGATTTATCAATTAGGAAAGGATTTGAAATTCAAATTCATTTGAATTTTGAATTCCAAAACTTACCAAAATTAAAACAACTTAATTTAGGAACTTGATTTGGGGAATTAATGGGAGGAATTAATATGGGTTAATTGGATTGGAGGGAGGGCCGGCCAAGAGAGAGGGAAGGAGGAGGTGTTTAGATTCGATGAATGTGAATCAAGCATTAATTGGGATTGGGAATTAAATCTGAAATTAATTTCAGATTGGGAGTAATTGGAGAAGGCTTCCTAAGGTAGAACTTATTAAATCGGAAAGATTTTGAAATTCAAAATTATTTGAATTCAAACCTAATAACTTTTCAAATTAATAAAGAACTAATTTAGGAAGGTAATCAAGAAGGAGTGGGAAATTTGAAATCAAAGGTTTGGGGTGGAGGAGAGAAATGCAGCCGGCGGGTTGGGGAGATGTTGGGGAGGAGCCGGCGGGTATAGGAGGCAGTGGGAAAGGTGGCCGGCAACGTGGAGAAGGGAAGAAGGAGGAGGTGGCGGTTAGGAAAAATAAGGAGAAACAAAAAAAAAAGAAAATCGTGAGCCGAGACGCTTCCTGCGGCTAACGGGTGTTGCGTTGCCCTTCACCAAGAGACTTCAAGCCACGAGTCCGGACCCATCCTGCAGTTGGTGGATACTACGCTTTCCTCTCATTAGGATCTCACCAAAGTTCGTCCCAAAGAACAAGGGTGCAGAAATTTTTTTATTAATAATCCATCATACCTAATACAAGAGCAAGGGTCTCTATATATAGGCCTTAAAATAAAAGAAACTAAAAAGACAACTTTGCCCCTTGGGCATACATAAGACAAGACTCTTAAATAAGGGTAAAAATGAAAAATGCATAATTAAAATAAAAAATACAATTAATAAACTAAGATAAAAATAGAGTGATCTCGGCCGTCGATCTTCGTCTCTTCCTTTGATTAACGTCCACCGTCGGATGTCCGCATCATGGTGCCAAGTTGCGGCCAATAACCTAGTAGATAAACACCCATCAACCCAATAGCGTAGGGTAATAAGTACCACTAATGGAATATTAGGGACTCTATTCTTATTTTACTTCGATGTAGAACTATTTTTCACTATCATATATATCTAATTATCTTTGAAATCAAATAAATCTATCAAATTGCATAAGTTACATATAAATCAAACATGCACTACTAGCACTAACAGTCACAACAATTTGCATAAAAGAACAAAATAAATTATTTACCAATCAATGAATTAAAAATAAAACCATAGTATAAATTAAGTTTGGCGATCATAATAATAGTATTACTAAAACTAAGAAAATTAAACTCACTCATGACGAGGTCTGTTAAATATTACTGACATCATGAACTTGAGAATTGTTATTGCAATGGTTATATAGCAAGTCAATTCAGACCAAAACAACAAACATAATTTTTTAGGAATTTGTGCTATCCTAGACAACTTAGGCTTGGAAATTAGCTAGTGACACAATCGTATGCACTTATATGATGAAAGGATACATATTGATTCTTAAAGAAAGACAATGAATCATTAATCATGAATCATTTCGAAGCAAAAAATCAACATCCACAAAGCTAGATTCTTATATTACTTGATTTTAGGGTTAATCCATTTGCCTTTTAGTGAAAGATTGAACAACCTAAATTATACCAGTCCCAGTTAAATGTTTGGATCCTTTATTCGAAGTAACATAACCTCATGTCCCCAAGCATTTTGAACTAAGCAAATATTCTTAACAAAAACTTCCAACTTCTCTAATTATTTTATGCTGCCAGAAATACCATGTGCAATGCTCTGCCGAATATTTTTCATTTATTCCCATGTTTTAAGTACCCGGGAGATTATCCTGAAAAATTATTTACTAGAAGTAACTCAGCTTGGTATGCCTCAAAAGTGAAAGAATGGTAACAATGTCATCCACACATTACACATGGAATATGTGGTTATACACGAATTGCAGTTCACACATACTCATTTAAGAGCTAGCACTATATCTGGATAATTGGATCATTAATCATCAGCATTTTTGCTGTTCTAGGAGAAGCATATCAAATGCTCTTATATAGCACAGCTCATGTGTTAAAGAAAAAGACCAGCCAACCTTTCTGGTAAAACACCAAAACGCTCCCATACATGATAAAATTCACGATGTGATGCATTGGCAGCAGCTACATCTCCAATAAGAATCTGTTTACAGAAGCTTAAAGCGTAAATAATTACCAAATTTTCTGCGGCTATCCAGTATCCTAAAATGTATTTAGCAGTCTAACTAATAACCTGAAGACCAGGCCAAAATGCTTGAAGGCTTGTCAGTTGCCAGTAGGTAGCCCTCCCAGTCCTCATGTCAGCTTCGTGGTACCTGAAATTGAGAAATAAGGAAAGTTCAGGAAAGAAAACAGTAAGTGGAAATAAACAGAATTTCATATAGAATCAAACTATATTTCAGAGTAAATTTCATGGATAAAGGTTTTTTTACCAGTCTATTTATAGAAATTTACCTCGCACTTCACACCTGACTTTTAGGAATAACTCCATGTTGAAAAACAAATACTCTATATGCGTGCATATGATAACAACTATAAGTAGCGCAGTAAATAAGAACCAATTAAAAAATGCATCTGTTGTTAATTAAAAGATATTTTTTTGGTCTACGAAAACGCCAAAAGGGTAGAATATAATCAATAGAAACTTCTCACAGATCACATAATTTCTGAGTAGACACTTCATTTTTTGTAATTAATTATTGAAAACAAAGGTTATTGAGCTCTCGATTTCAATCCAGCCTAAAATATATTCAAATTGATTTTTAATCGGTTCAACTTTTACTCGAGAGGCATCTATTGTTTTGTGCCAGTATGCATAATATCTCTCTCGCAAACTATTCATGTGCACCGATAATGCTCTAGTGTGAGCATGAAGCCTGGTTTTGTCCCATGCCCGTATGCAAGGCGCACCTGCACTTCCATTGTGATGTGGCGATGGCTGTTGATGGGCCATCTAAGACTATGACCCTACGACATTTCTCTCTTACTAATTACTGCTCTCCCCTTTAAATGACTTCCACATTACGTGCTTAAGCCCTCACCTCTCACGAATAATGCAAGTTAGCTTTCTTCTCTTTAATTCCAACGCTTATGTCGAAGACCTTTGCAGTAGTCCCGAAGGTTTCAACTTTTCCTCTAGAGGCAAATGTTGTTTGTGCCAGTATGCATAATTTCTCCCTCGCAAATATTCAAGTGTGTCAGTAATGCTATTGTGAGCATGCAACCTGGTTTTGTCCCACGCCCATATGCAAGGCACACCTGTGCTTCCATTATGATGTGGTGATGGCTGATGATAGGCCATCTAAGACTATGGCCCTACAATCTCTCTTACTAATTACTGCTCTCCCATGTGGACGACTTCCACATTACCTACTTATGCCCTCACCTCTCACGTATAATGCAATTCGGTTTTCGTTCTCCTTAATTCCAACGCTCAAGTCCAAGACCTTTGCAATAGTCCCTAGGGTTTATTGCCCCCCTACCTCTCTCGCTTCATCTCCCATCACCACTGCATGTTTTGATAGGTGTTGTCATTTCAGAAGTACTCCTTTTATATCATCAGATAATGCTCTTCTTGTTGCTCTCAATTCTCGTTTCTTCACAAAATTGTGGGTGGGTTGTTGGATTCGGGATTGCGACCCTCTTCTTTCATAAGTTTCCCTTCATATTTTTATTAAGACTTAGTTCCGCCTCAACATAAGTAATCATCTACATTTCAAGGGAACATGTTCTTATTTTCTTCGATGCTGAGATCTTTAAGCAAGATAAACCACTACCTTTTTTCACTATGGCCAAATTTTCCTTGGGTATCCAATAAACAGGATGTTACTCAAAAATTAAAGTTAGATTTACACTTGGATGGAGAATACTTGGTTGGGCCCAATGATTCTCATGATGTTATTATAAGATAACAATAAGAGAGAAGCATTTATCCCACTATATGGGGTTAGCAACATGAATCATTTTTCTCTATTATGCCCTATTAAAAGTAAAATTTTTATTTAAATTTAATAATAAAATATCATTTTTAATACTTTCTAACCAAGTCTTTTAAAGTCCCTCTCCACCTTTTCTTAACATGGGCTAGATCTAATACATCTACTCTCTGAATGATGTCATCGAAAGGCCGACGTTTTATTTGACCAAACTATATAAAGCAACTCTCTCTAACCTTATCTACCACTGGAGCTACACCAACCTTTTGGCATATACTCGTTTTGCATTCTGTGTCTGAGTGTAAAGCCACTCATCCACCTACGCATCCTCATCTTTGCAACGCTTAACTTAATTTTATATTTCTCTTTTAATGGCCAATATTCTACGCCATAAAGCATTGTAAGCCTCATCACTATCTTATAAAAATTTTCTTTGAGGGGTACTTTTCTATCACACGACAAACCCAATGCATTCCTCTACTTCAACCATCCAGCATAAATTCTACTAATAATATCCTCATCTCTTTCACCATCACTTTTCTATCACACAAAAGGCCATTTCATTATAAGACTCATTAAAAACAAGGATTGCATAAGAGTCTTCTCTCGACTAATTTACTATGTTAGTGGCAATCTTATGTGTATGCTTATATGGTCTCCCCATCTTGATGCTTCCAAGTAACAATCTATCACCCTTGTCTGGGTGGCTTTTCCTCGGGTCCATTTACATTATATTAATCAATCCACTCTATACTAATTGTGATCTATATTTGGTAAATCATGACAAATGGACAATGAAACTACTCTCTTTTCTAGACCATTTATGGCCAAAGTTCTCGTGAAAATGGAATAGGGATGTAAAAGAGTCGAGTCGAGTCGAGCTTTTGTCAGGCCCAATTCGAGCTCAACTCGTGAGCTGAATCCCGAGCTCAAACTCGGCTCGTCCCACTGTAAACGAGCTCGAGCCGCTCGCGAGCCTCCAGCAATCCAAGAACTGCGATCTTCCACGGTCTGGTCCGCCTTTCGGGAACTCGCGAGCCTCAGCGCTCCGCGAACTCCAACACGCGCGCACAGTCTGCCAGTCTGCCTTGAACCTGTAGTTTTAAAACTCCGTGCCCGCGGTCGTCTGCCTTCCGAGCTCCAACACGCTTACACGCGTGCGATCCGCCTCGAATCGCGAAATTGGCAAGCAGGATATTTAAAACAGTAATCGAGACCGCGAAATTTTTAAAAGGTTTAGCATTTATTATTAATTTTTTTAATATCCAAAGTTAATAAATAAAATAAAAATTATTTAAAGAATAATAATAGTGATTCGAGCTGGCTCGTGAGCTCACGAGCCGAGCCTCATTAAGATCAAACTCAAGCTCGTTTAATAAACGAGCTCGAGTTTGAGTTTGAGCTCGAGCTCGTGGCTCGATAAGCTCGGCTCACGAGCTCGTTAAAGAGCCGAGCTCGAACCGACTCGGCTCACTTACACCCCTAAAATGGAAATTATTTCTCCACTTAAAAGGGTATACATTGGCTCAATCTCGTGAATATTGATAGAAGGTAGAATTTGAAGGCTTATCCAAATCTAAGGAAATCCAATGTTCAAGCACAAAAACAACAATTCAAATGTTTAGATCTCTCCTCCAACAAAGGTTGTTACTCTATTAGTTTAGATTTGCACTCAAGATTTATAAGCAATGGACTTTCCTTTGGATTCTAAGCCAGTGTTTTATGCAACGTTTAGAGTCAACTAGACTTATATGATAAATTTACCGAGTTTGATCATATACGTATCAAGGACTAGAATTGATAGGACCCATATCCTAAAAAGTACTTATTCAATAAAAACTAATAATAAATTTCAGCTTGCTCGATCTAACCAAATAAGATCGCATCATCGCAAATTAGGTATTTATTCCAGATTTTTTGCTAGGTGATTTTGAAAAGCAGATATTTTTATCAATTCAGAAATTCATTTTGACATATAAAAATAATGCTTTGGTTCAATCAAAACTTTAGAATGCTATTATACACAATCTCTTGTAATATAATAGAATTCTAGAAAATTATAGTTTTGGTGAACTGTAGAAACTGGGTGGAAAATTATTTTGATAGTCGTAAGAGCATTTTTATATAATTATACAATAACACTGTAATCGGTTCGGCAGTGTAGAATGCGGTTTATTTTCAATATCATAGTTTAAAATATGTGAATTGTGTGAAAAGAATTTCTATTGGCGGAGCGAAGGAATTATGTTTGTGTAGAAAAGGGATTACGTTATTTGTTATTCTACGTGTTAGAAATTCTGGAGCTGAGGGCTATTCTGATATTTATTAAGAAGAGATTTTGTTCGCGGCGAGAAGATATTTTGTTATTTATTATGTATTGAAAGTTAGGGCCTAAGGGTCATTCCAATATTTGTTATGAGGTATTTGTTTATATTTCAATCAGTTTCAGTAGTTTATTTAAATGTTTATTTCAATTTAGTATTAGTGTCAATTTCTATTTCAGCTTTCCATACAGTATTTCAGTTTATTATTTCAATGTTTTTCAACTCCTTTGGGTTAAGTTATTGATTCCCGTTTTAGGCAGCCTATAGATTTGTGTTAGCTCACTCCTGCTTTTGCTTCTATTTTTAGGCAAGCGAAAGGGTAAAGAGCAAGATGAATAGTTTTTAATATTAGGCTTTGATCTGTACTGCAAGTATGTATATTGGTTAGTTTCTTTTTGACAGACTTGGCCTTTATTTGTTCTACTTTTCTGTTGCTAAATGCTATTGTAGATTGATCTCAGATTATATATATATTTTTAAAAAATCTATAGAAAATCATTTATGAGATTTAGTAAACTTTTGCTTTACATTTATATTTAGTAGTGGCTCTATATTGTACATAATTTGGAATTTTGGATGATTCAGTTAAGCAGCATTTCTCCAACTAGATTTTGGGTTCAATCTTTGCTTCTTATCACGATCGGGCACGGTATAACCTATGTGGTAGCATAGGTCATATTGGGTGGGATCATGACAATAATATTGTTATAGTCAAAGCCAACATGTTTTCAATGGCCAAGTCTATGAATCATAACGTGCTTGATAAGGAATAAAGCACTTAATTAGCCAATGTCAGCTTGAAATAATTGGACCCTTTGACAAATCTCTACCCCAGGTTTGCAAGATCCCTTTCGATTATGTAAAATATGATTGTTGACGAAGATCCTTCAATTAGGTAGGGTCGATTTTCACTACCTAAGTAGAATATAGTTCACGAAAAGTATGGATAATAAAACCATGGGATTTGATCAAGTTTGTCATCATCTACCCATCACTCACTTTAAGTTAATTACGCTCTCTTTTCCTAGCCAAATCATTGCTACAATGTGCTAAGTATTTACAGCCTAACAGCCAGTCTTAATTGAAATTTCTCGCTAGTGACTGAGAGGGGTAATTTATCATAGGTACTTTGCTGATAAAAAACCTCGAATTATATCATAGAGTCCTAAAAAATGAAGGCAAAATCTGAGTAATGTATTATCTGATATCCAATTTGTCTTCTTAAAATTTAACATGAACACGGTGGAAACATTCAGAGCCCGGACTCTTTATTAAGTAGTTAATAGTTGTGTTTGCAAAAAATAACACATGTAAATATATCTTTTAACAAGGAATCCATCTCCTATTTCAAAGGATATGGATTCTGTCTATTCCTCATTATAGTGATGAATATTTTGTGTGTTAGACTGCTTCAAAATGAAATTACATGCCAGGTTATGCATCAGCCTTACATCAGTGCATGAAAATTTTTAAATAATTCATTACGTTGTCGATTATTTATATTGCATTGCATGCTTTTGAAATCATAAACCTTACGTCCAACAACATTGTATCCAGCAAATAAGTACTTAAAATTCAGTTAATTCTCTTGGAATGCTAAAATACACAGTATAAAACTATGTCAATCCAACCACCGAATAAAATTATAAAATTTGGATGAAAAAAGTAGACATCTTTTTGAGAACAGAAACTGACTTGTAAGCTCCTTTGTTTCTTCCTGAGTTTTTTCACTAAATTGTTATTAACAGAAGAGGCTTATGGCCTTTCCTTTAAAAAGTCCAGAAAGACGCACTTTAACAGGTATTGGAGGCAAGCTTGTATATATACTTGGAAGGTCAATGGTCATGCAGATGATTAATGTGCAGAAAATACACATGAAAACTATAGATGTTTTAAGTCGTCAGAATGCACTATTCAGAAGATCTAGAAACAGGATTTGCTCTCCAAGACTCTAACTAATGACCAGGCGGTTCACACCATGTCCTAAAAGAATTCCCACCACTTTTCAAAATACTCGTGCAAAAAGTGCATCCAGTGTTTTCTATAATTTCTTAGCTTGTTTAAATTTAGGCTTACATAAAGGTGGAGCAAACTAATACATGAAGTATAAATAATTAAGCAAAACTGAAATATCCTGGCAAACCAGAACAGATGTTGCACCATGGACCATGACGGAAATATTTTTGTACAGCAAGATAAACTGAGTGAAACATATCCCAGAACTCCTCACTTCCAAAAAGAATGTAGGCCTTCAACAAATATTCGTAGAATGAATCAACACCTGCAAGTCATACAACGGTAATTAGAAATCTAGAATATACCGGGACAATTAGGAGAGCTTGGTGGGAAAAGAGCAGGAGACAGTGAAGATGAAGAGGGGAAGAGAGAGAAAACAAAAAGAAGTAACATCACAACTGCATTAATCTTCTCGCTTTATTCACATATAGACATAAAGAAGTGTTTCCACATACATTCAATAAATCACGTGGCATAATCACAAATATATGCAAAATGGTGATAGTCTCAAAAAATGACCCGACCGAGTCAACTAGACCTGAAAATGGGGTTGAATTTCTTGACCTGTTTATTAAACAGATCGAGTTGGCCCACTAACCCATTTTTGACCTGAAAATGGCCAATTTAATATCTTTTTTTTTCTTAAATTTTTTACTTTAGTTATAGCCTTCTTGTTTTTTATCAAATATCCTAAAACCAAATTAAGTTATGAATTTTTTTTAATCAAAATGAGTTAACGAATCAAGTTTGAGTCATTTGGTTTGCTAGCAGGTCAGGTTCGGGTTGGAGTTTTAGATCCATTTATTAAATGAATTAGGTTCAGATTTATTAGATTAGGATCGGGTCAATTTCAAGTCGCACCCAAACTTGATCCGTTAACCAGTTTTGATACCCCTAAGTCTCTACAACGACGACAACAACAACATGCCTTTATCCCACTACATGGGGGAAAATTGGGATAGTCTCTGCATGATGAAAATAGAGGATCATCAACAATAAAAGAAAAAGTGAGAAGAAAAGCAGGAACAATTATTTCATTTCACTGTAATTCATCCAACCAAATAGTATGAGGTATAAATACAACTAAATTACAAATGGTGTTATGAAAAGAAATACACTGTAAAAACTCTTAAATCTATGAGAGAAATCTACTGGGAATCATCTTAATTTATTACAAGAATGAATTAAAACACTACCAAAACAAGCTGAGTAAATAAGGGGACTACAGCAAACAATAAAAATAACATCTGGGAGAGATCCTGATTTTATATGCTATTAGTCTACTTTCCATTCACAACTGGCAGATAACAGAGTTGCTAGAATTAGGTGCTTCCTTTCCGTCCGGAGTCAACGGATAGCAAGGCTACACACAATTGAGGAAACTGTCAGCTCACATATCAATTTTGAGTCCATGGAAACCTAAGGGTTGAAGTATTTGAAATCAGGGTTTCCAACATCCCCTGGGTGCTTCCTTTCCATGAGCCAATGGATGGTCAGGGTACAGGCAATGGAGGAAACCACAAACTCACAAACTAACTATAAGTCCTGGAAACCTACGGCCTATAGTAATAGCAATCAAGGTTTACACCCCAGTGGCACCCTAAGCTGGATTGTTCACATCAAATAATCCCCACTTGTCAAACATTTTTTTCAAATAGAAGTCTAGCCAATCTGGTGGTCAAGATATATATAATTTATCCATAATAAGACATATAAGGAATACATAGAGTCCTACTTTCAATTTAATCCTCAATAAATGTCAATCCACCTCAACTATTTAGTACAATCAAGATGGATTAGATTATGCATAATATTGATGTCAGCCTTATTTTTACAATATTTCTTCATAAGAAGTGTTGATGGTAACCCGAAGTGACCCAAACCAAATCAATTCAGTAATCCCATTTGCGGGAGATTTGACTTTAACTTCTTCACTACTTATAGCCACTGCAATGTTCTTTTTTTGCTTCTCTATGCCACTAGATTTTCCCCTACATAAGAATAATAGCCAGATGTCTATCTTCTATCAATCATAGAGGCAGCTCAATCCACATTGGTAAGAACTTCAATTTCTTGGGATTCCCCCTATCTAAAGAGCAATCCCTATCGTAGGCATCTATATGACAATACAAAGATGCATTTTATAAAGTGCATGCATAAACTAACTTACCAAACTAATGACAAAGACAATGTATGGCCTACTACATGATAAACTGCAGAATTTTCCAGCTAGATGTTAAGACATGCCCTGATCAACATGAATGTCAGTGTTTTGATCACTCAACATTATATTTAAATCTACTGAAGTATCAGTTGGTTTGCATCTTGTTAAATTTAGAGAATTTGGAGAGCGAAATGGCTTAATTTTATTATACAAAACTATTCCTATTTATAGATCTATACAAGATATCTTAATAAAGAAATAAATAAATACGGAATCATGCATAATTGCCCTAATATAATCCTTCCTAAATCAGCCACCCGAATATAGAAGGAGATCTGCATAATCCAGGTGAGCCTTCCACGGATCCCCATCCTGGCTATGGGATCAAGAGCCAAGGAACGGCTGAGATTTAACAGTGTGATCTAGATGAGCCTCCCACGAATTCTCATCCTGGCCGTGGGATCAAGTGTCAAGGGATGGCTGGGATTTTAACAATCCCCCGCAAGCTGGGGAATACATATATGACATTCCCAACTTGGTAATTAGTCATGAAAAAGTAGAGTTATCAAGTCCCTTGATGCACCATAGAGCCCTCCATTTGGTCAAAACTTTGGAAGAAATTAGATTCAGACATTGCAGTGGCAAAGGGCAGCAATGAAGGCTATATTAAACAGGGCAGCAATGAAGGCTGCATTGGTTATAAATAGGATAGCAACCACAAGAGAAGGCTGACAATGAAGGCACGACAACAAAACTGTTTTTAGGGTTGCGGTAAGCTTCAAGGATAGCAACAGAAAAACATGTCTCAAGCGGCTCAACACTTGCCATGCAGATCTCCTCCTGTCCGATCGAGCCAGCCTTCAGTCCAATGCAAATTAGTCGTCCGACTCCACTCGAACACTCCTGTTCGATCAACTTGGTACATGCGCACGTAAGGCCTCTGATCCTTCTGGTATGATCTGAGGAAGGAGTGCATGTCTCACACTCTTGCTTGTCCTGGCCCTAGACTTACACGAGAGGGAACCATCGGCTCTTTCCAGACATATGCAAGAGGAGCCCTCACACTCAATCTCTCCTCGGTCTTGGACGCACGAAGGAAGCAGAAGGACCAATATTCCTCAGAATTCTGGCAATGAAGGCTGGTGGTCGGAACCTGTATTCCTCAGAATTCCATCAATGAAGGCCAGTGATAGAAACTTGTATTCCTCAGAATTCTGCAATGAAAGTCAGTTGTGAGAACATGTATTTCTCATAATTTTGGCAATGAAGGCCAGTGGTGGGAACTTGTATTCCTCATAATTCCGGCAATGAAGGCCTATGGTGGGAACCTGTATTCCGCAGAATTCTGGCAATGAAGGCCGGTGGTGGGACAGCAGGAAAGTCGATTAATTATCCTTCCAAATTCACAAAATCAAGAGCAAACGCATGCACAAGAGGCTCCCAGGTTTGTTCGCCCGGTTATATCGCATGCATAGCAACTCTTCAACTGCTCGTTCCTAGCTCGGTTCGGCTCCAGCACAAGCATACGAGCTGGTCATCCCGGGAGGCACACATGCATGCAGTTCCTGCTCTCTCCCTCTCTTGATCCTCTTCTTCACTTGGTTCGACCACCAGATAGGTACGTACGAGAGGGGTCGCGTGTGCCTTCCCTAGCAGCATGCAAAAGACCAAAAAGGGAAGCCCTCTCACCTGCACGGCTACTCTTGACATACGCGTGTAGGAAGCAGAACTCAAGAACCGGCTCGTCCTTGATCACACGCAGCGGTGAGCGCAATCCCGCTCAATCAACTCCCAGGCACACGCGCAAAATCTTTTGACCACACGCCTTGCTCGTCCCGTTCGGTCACACGCATGCAAGAGGGACAAGACATTCGTCTCTCTCGATTTAACGCATAGACCACAGGGTTCTCGCTCAACTCCTCCAGATGAGACGCACTAGACCTTTGTCTCTCTTGATCAAACGGATTTCGTTTCTGAAGGGAAGACCGGGCCTTCCTTTCAAAAAGTCCGGCAGTACAAAAACTCAGAATTCCTGCCAATGCAATAAAGGCTCAAATACAATGTTCAATTCAAAGAATTTGAGAGGGAAAATGCTTAATTTTATTATAAAAAACTATCCCTATTTATAGATCTATACATGATAAAGAAACAAATAATTACATAATGATGCATAATTGCCCTATTATATCCTTCCTAAATCAGCCACCCAAATATGGAAAGACAACGATGTGATCTGGGTAAGCCTCCCACGGATTCCTATCCTGGCCGTGGGATCAAGTGTCAAGGGATGGCTGGCATTTAACAGAGATTGACGTGATCCAGGTAAACCTCCCACGGATTCTCATCCTGACCGTGGGATCAAGTGTCAAGGGACGGTTGAGATTTTTAACGCATCTAAATAAAATCATTTCATTTATTAGAACAGGAACATATTTCCTTTGGGATATAAATAATACCATATCGATTTCTTGCAACTTCCAAATCAAAAAATACCAAGGAGAGCCAAAATCTTTGATTTCAAATTCCTCATTAGGCTTTCCCAAAAGGGGATTATCTCATAATCATGATAACCAACTAGGATGATATTATCAACATATCAATTAATATTATTATCTTACCATCTTTATGTTTGTAGAATAAAGTGAGGACTAAATCCTAGTTGACATAATCATGGTGAAGCTTTCAATCATGCTCTTAAAGACTATCTAAGGCTATTAATATATATTTTTTTAAATTACATACTTGTCCTATATTTTAGTCCTCTTGAATCCTCGGGAAAGTTCCATGTAAACTTTTTTCATTCAAATATATGTTCAAAAAAAATATTATCAGCATATAATTGGTGCAAAAGCCAATCACGATTTGCTGCTATGAAAAAAAGTACCCGAGTTGTATTTAGTTTTGCAACTTGAGCAATTGTCTTCAAGTAGTAATTCCATATGTTTAGGTGAATCCTTTTGCGACCATCCATACTGTGTATCATTCAATAGCTGTCAAACAAATAATTAAAAGTGAATACCCATTAACACCCAACAAAGTGTAACCATTAAGTTTTTTTAAAAAAATTCAGAAGTTCCATTTTTTTCAAGAGCCTCCAGTTCATCCCCCACAACCTTCCACCATTATATTTTTTTAAGAGCTTCCTCTAAAGTCTTTGTAATTTAGCTTCTATTTAATTGAAAACTAGAGTTTCATACAGGAGAATAGATGGTCAGATCCCACAACATTTTCTATAGAATAATAAGAATAAAGTGAGCACCTTTGCTAAACAATTCATCAATATTATCCAAGAAAAAAGCAATTTCTGAATTACTTGAGCCGGATTATGGTTCATGTAAGTTTCCAAAGGTTTGAGGACTTTCTACTCCCTGAAAATTCTTTCATCACGAACACCTGAACTCCTAGGGAATGGTGTGGGAATTGATGTTAGGCTTCAGTTGGGTAAATCAAACTCATTTTGTTGAGTGCAAGGCATATCAATAATTTCTAAGTGGTCTGCTCTAGAAATATAAAGATTCCTAGTGGTGTGTATATGATTGAGAGTCTCAAAGGAAAGGTTATGAAAATTATCTTCACCCTTTTCTCCTCATGAAGGAATTTTTTTTAGAAAAATGGTTTATTTTCAAAAAAGGTAATATCTAGGGACCTAACAAATTTTATTTTTCAAAAAAATAATATTTATACCTATTTTTATGGGCACTATACTAAAAAAAACATTTAAAGGCCATAAAGTTAAGTTTATTTCTATTAGGTTCATGATTGTGGATAAAAGTAATACGCCAAAAGACTTTAACGCTCAAATTTTAAATAGTGCAAATATTAGCAGCTCTAGGAGAGAATTTCGATCGGAGTTTGAAGGAGAATGCTTTAGATCGATTCTTTTACTTTTTATTTTCATGAATGAACACTTTCCATAGGAGCGAAACCACACATGGTGCTACAAAAGCTAAACAGAAAGTCATAGTAAGAACTTAAGCATTGCAACCGCCAATAAAAATAGGACCAAATCTTGTTAGAATAATGTAAAAACTCCAAAACAAACAACTCAATTGCGATCAATACTTTTCCATGCTACGGAGACCACATTGAAGAGTTCTCAAAATTTGCAATTAATACATACGAATGTAAACCAAAACTGCGGAACCAATAGAAGAAGATCTAAACCAAACTAGATGAGAGATGAACCATACCAAGAAACTAAAAATATTAGAGAACTTTTTTCTTTCTCATAGTTACATCATCATAGGCTTGAAAGAACAATGAAATAATCAATTAAAGAAAAAAAGTCCTCCAATAATCAAATAGCTAATTTGCTAGCCTTAAAGCAGAAGATTTGCTCTTTCCCTTTCCCAAAACAGCCCTTATTAATCCTATCTGCCTCCCTGATCCTTCTGTTTCCAACTAATCTCCTCTCCCTTTAGTGGACAATATCGTTTGATGAACATCCTAGTCTTGGCATACAGAAGAAACTGAGAAATTATGTGTTCTACATCAAATTTTAGCCTGGCTCATCTCCTCACCCTTTTAGTGGACAATATAGTGGAATACCCTAGTCTTGGCATGCCAGAAGGAACAGAAAAATTATGTCTTTGACCTCAAAATATGATGAAGTGAAAAGACTTTTATCTTTCTACATTAATAGATCATTGATAAAGTTATTTGAATCCCCACGATAAGGCTGGTACTGAAAGCAGATCGGAGAAGGTCAAAATTGTCCATTGTGGTGAAGAAAATGTGTAGGAAAACATGAAATTTTATTTCATGAAAATGAAATGTTTGTTTATTGGCCTTCTAAAGATAATTGAGCTGTTTTGATCAGGCATATTTCATGCAGTGAAACTTCATGGAGATGCACTTTAATACAAGAATGTACCAGCTCCAATGCCAGACGAGTATTCAATCCACTCTCCAGTGACAACATCAAGAGTAGTTCCCAAGAGATTCAAAGAACTTCTCATACTCCATAACTTTTGAAGAGCATGACGTGCTGCATTTTCATACCGAGGATTACCGGTTAACCGTGATAGTGCTCCCATTTCAAGAATAAGTGAACCTGAAGTGACATAAATTTATTAGAGAAAGAAGAACTGTTAGCCAAAAACAGGCTCATAATACCAAATAAAATTAGTTGGTGCCCTCACCACATCCTGATGTGCTTGTTTCAGTTGTCTCATTTTCCACGACTCCATACTAGCAAACATAAAATTTCGGCAGTATCAACAAAATGAAAAAAAAAAAACAAGATAGAGTAATCAAAATGGCTCTTCCGCAAACCAATTCAGTATTTTTCTTAGATTGATAAAATTAATTGTTGAAGATAGTTATTTATTATTAAAGTTTCACAAGTAAATTATAATTTTAACATACATTTAACAGTATATAAAACAAGTAGTTGACAAAGTATCATGCTATGGTTGCTTCATAGATATTCAAGATAGCATAAAAGGCTAAAAATGCATTTGGAATTCCACATTATTGTGCAAAGCAAACACCAAATGGTTAAAGAGACTTCCTTATCATTAATCATGTCATTTATTTAAATAGTCAAATCGACCTAATTATTACAAATTGCAAGCAGATGGCATCCTGAGAGGGCCCTTAGTATTCCTTCTATTCAGGATTTTAAAATACCTCAAAGAGGCACAATATAGAGGTTGAAACATGGTATGATGAATCATCATGTCCTTTAATGATAAGGCATTTTACTCTCTCTTTAATGGAGCATTGTGAACAAACACACCTTTTATGTCGAATAATCATCTAGCAATTACTGTCTCGTCGGTTACTCAGTCCAAATGAACTCGGTTCAAATTAAATGGATGGACATGTCAGGCTCGTCTTAATGCCTGGGTTCTCAACATGTGAATTTTCTTAGATCAAGCGGATCCAAACCAAGCAAAAAGCCTTGGTTGTTGAGATGTTATGCCTATTTGGTTATCTAAATGAAGTATGATCGACCAGATATTTTGTCTGAAATTTGACAAACTATTGGATTCGGAGCACAATATATAACTCAAGCAAATTCAAACAGATCAAACAAACGTGGATAGATTAGACACGTCTGAACAAATTTATTGGCTTATCTGAGTTGACCAATCAAATATCTGAGCAAATTAATTATGTTCTCAGAGCGCTTTTTTTGAATGTAATGGATCTTTTATTTAATCAATAATAAATAAAATCTGATTTGAACTGCCATAGATTATCTTTAACCTACAAGATCATAGTTTTCTTCTATGCTACGAACAGGATTCTACAAGGTTGTGAAAACCGGACAGGATATAGAACCGGAAAAAGGAGAGATTTAGGATTCAATGGTTTGGGTCGAATAGGAAGATATAATAAATATGAAAATTATTTAAATAAAATTTAAATGATAGAATAATTATGTAATAATATAATTTTTTTACTAAAAAATAAACTAAATGAAAAATGAATAAATTAATAAATTAATTAAAAAATAAATGTTTTTTACATCATAAAAAATTAAAAAATCTTTTTAAAAATACATAGCGTATGTTGTAAACTTAAAAACTTTAATTTATTTAGAGTCTCACATCACTTGAAAACAACCTCTTGATATTGTTTATATTGCTTTGAGTTTACATGTGGTAAGAAGTCACATGGAGTGATGGAGCTATATGAAAAGCTTAATTGGAATTTCTTTGACAAATAATTATTTTAAGAAATTAAAATAAATTAAATTATAAATTAATATGTTAATGTTAATATTCTATTATAAATATATTAAATTAATTTATGTAATTATTTAAATAATTTATTAAATCGGCCGGTTCAAACGAATCGGAACCGGACATGACCTACAAAGACTCAGAAGTATGGTATGACCATCAGTTTTGCATGAGCTTTTATTTGTTTGATGAAGTAGTGTGAAAGAAAGTAAATACCATCCATTGAGAGAAAAGCAAGGTAAACCTCATGCTAGATCAATTTGACAGTAGACAATTGATATTCAAACCCAATCAGGCCAAAGATCAATGAAATGGGGCATTTGAGTTAGCTAGACAAAACACCTATGGTAAGGATTACTCACCCATGTTCTTTATTTTGAGAAGAATTTGACAGAGGGATAGGCGGGGCAAATCAAAATTACTTGAGTTCTTGCAAGAGAGATTTTATTGCACGGGCTCCTGGGCCAAAAAGTTAAGGGCTAAAATGAGAAGATGTGGAAGCTGACGTTCATGTGAATGTAGTGACTTATGTGGGATGCCACTAACGGTTGAAAGATGTTGGTGTATGTTACAACATGAGATCTGCGATCGTGATTGACATGGCGTGATAGGAACACTTGAGATGGAGTGCTTGAGATGCAAAGCATGCATGCAAAATAGGTTGCAGTAAGGTTCGCAATCGACGATGTTGGTGTGAGCTTTAGAGGATGCAAATGCCAAAAGGAAAGCCATTGTTTAAAATTGCGAAATATGAGGCCCGTCTTGAGGCCCGCATTTGTGCAATTCCACTGAAAAACGCCTCGAAGCTTACGTCTCGAACCTTTTTATGAGGCTTGCACCTCAACTTGGCTGAGGTCTGCCTTGAGAAGCGTCTCGCCTCAATGGCGTGAGACGGTACGCCTCACCCTATTTATATATTTCTTTATTAAAACTTAGCTAAATCCTAAACTAAAGCCCCAAACAAATCATGCCTTAATGCACCCTTGAGCTACAACAACTTCTTCTCAACCGCCTCAACCTCTAGCCTACAACCTTCGTCGCAGCCACCACTATCGTAGCCACCGTCGGGAATCACTTGAAAGCTGCACACCACTATCACCATCTCCTTTAAAAATTTAGGAGTATTACTCTCATTATTATATTGATGATAAATATTTATGAAAGACAAATATGACTGAAACAAATTATGAAGAACCAGATTGAGACGCTTGGACTCCACAGGATGAGGCCGAGGAGAGACCAATAAAAACCCCCTCACTGATGACTGTGCAGATGATTTCTCAGTTGTTGACAACTATTTTAGCTTTCTTTAAGAATTAATTGTGGATGAGTAAGGAAGTGAGAAAGAATGGAGAAAGAAGGAATTTGAAGTTAAACTTGATGTTATATGATATTTTTATGCAATTCTTATATTTTACGAGGTTCTGAAAATCAGATCGGACAACGAACCGGAAGAAGAAGAGATTCACGGTTCTACCGGTCGAACCGGGGTCGAACCGGATGACGTAATAACTAATAAATAATATTATTATTATAAAAAATTAAGAAAATTAACAAAATAAAGAAATATAATAACCATATAATTTAATATAAATTAATGCTAATTTATATTACATATTTAAATTTAATTTATAACTATAAATTATTTAAAAACTCACAATATAAAATTATAAATATAATTAAATATTTAATATAAAAGTATTTCATTTAGTAATATAAAAGATTTTTAGAGGTGAAAAACTAAAACTTTGCAAATTTTTTACATAAGAGTAATTCATTTGGTAAAAATTAATTATTATTAATAAAAATAAATAAAATAAAAATTTTCTAAAAAAATTACAAAAATTAAATATTATTCAAATTATAAAAATTAATTGTTTATATTATAATTTATATCATATAATTTTTACTCATGACAAGAGCTATTAATGTGAAATCCACATAAAATTTATAACATATATAATTAAAAATATAAAAAAATAAATAGATAAAAAATAAATATTATCAACTAAAAAAATAAATATTATCAACTAAAAAAAATAAATATAATTCATATTATAAAAATTAATTTAAAATCGTTAAAAAAAAATGAGTTGTATAGTGTGTATATGAAAGTACTAAAGGTGACTTTTTCCTTTGTATGGTTAGTCCCACATCACTTGGAAGTTTTGCTTTATATAGTTTATATAGCTTCTTGCTTTCACTCATGACAAGAGCTCATATGGAATAATGAAGACATATGAGATTGTTAAAATTAAAATAATGATGTGTTTAATTAAGTTTAAGAGTTTTATATTAATATTTATATTAATTTTGATTAAGTTTAATATTTATTTAATTAATATTATTATAAAAACTTGAACCGGCCGGTTTTTAAAAACCGGGACCGGTTCGCCGGTTGAACCGGCGGTTCTTCCCAAAACCGGCCGGTTTAAAGCAGAGCCGGTTTTCAGATTGGACCGGACCGGCCCTCAGACCGGTTCACGGTTGAACCGGTCAGACCGGCCGATCCGGTCCGATTTTGAAAGCAATTTTTCACTTGCCACTTTACATCATGTGCAATTTTTTTTATATGCATGTCAATTTGTTACTTCATAGTTCAATAAAAAGCTCATATGTCATTATTTAACATATTATTTTGGTATTATATAAAAAATCACTTTTAGCCTTTATTTTCACTTCACGCAATTACTGGATTTTGACGCTTACGCCTCAAAATACCTTGAGGCTTACGCCTCGCATCACAAATGGAAAACACATCAATACCCAATTGCGCAATTTTAAACTTTGAGGAAAGCTATAGGATTAAACAATGTTTTAAAAATTAGACCAGCCCGGTCAGTTCAATTAGTTGAATTAAATATCAGTCTACCGGTTCATCTAGTAAATTCACAAAATCGGTTTCGCAACGAACTGGCCTGAACAGTTTCAAGCCAGAGGTTCGACTAGTGGCAGTTTTTGAAAATAGACCGGCTAATTTTATTAAATCATTCATATAATTAAATAAATTAATTTAATAAATTTAATATAAAATATTTAACTTAATTAATTAATTTAATTTAAATTTTAATAAATAATTATTTGCCAAATAAATACCAACCAAACTTTATCACATGGCCCTACCATCCCATGTGACTTCTTTATTGATGTGAACCCAAAAATTTAATACTAACACATAAGGCCCAACTAATATGGGTCTAAATAATCGAGATAAAGCTTTCAAATTTAAAACACATATACTACATATTTTAACATATATTTTGAATTAATTTTTTTATTATGTGAATAATATTTAATTTTTAGTTGATAATATTTAATTTTTAATCTTTTTTTATTATTTCTTTATTTATTTATTTATATAATATAAAATTTTAATTTTTATTAATTTTGCAATTATAAATTATCTAACATGATTTTATAGCTGCAATTTTATAATATAAATTTTGTATATAATTTATAGGGATAAATTATATCTAAATATATAACATAAATTAGCAATTATTTATATTAAATCTATAACTTATATGTGAACTAATTTTATATTAAATGTGAATTAAATTTAAAGATTGAACATATTTAAATTTAAAATTGTAGAATATATTATTTGTGTATGTATTTTATTAATTTTTAGTCAGAAATTTACACTATTGCATAATTATTATGTCATTTAGATGTTATTTAAATAATTTTAATATTTATTGCATCATTCAATTAAACCCTAGTCGAGCCATTGAACGTTGAACTTGTCATTCTTTCGGTTCTATGTACGGTTCGATTTTCACAATCTTGGGATTAATAAAAAAGCAAGTTATTGAGGCATATTACCTCTTCTTTACTCATATTTTTGAGTGATTTGAGTCTAATTAATTTTCAAACTAATGATAGAGATTACTGACATAAGATATTAATTGAGATGTTATTCGAACTCATAATTCCTCAGATTAATATTAAATGATCAATTAAGTATTATTAGAGTGGTTCTTTTAATCAAATTAATTTCTAAGCATAATTAATTAAGCTATCTTCAACGGTTTGAATTCTCTCCAAGCTCACTAACCCTAAACCTATTCATCAAAACAAACCACCACTTATTCTACAATCCTGATTAAGTTGATTAAATCATAATCAGGATAATTAAATAATATTAATTAACAACTTTGATAATTAGGGGATTAATTAACCTCTAATTTAATTTATATGCATTTTAGATAAATATTAAGACTGCTATTTCCAGTTATTAAATTTCAAATTATACCTTAGTAGCACTAATGTCAAGTAGTTAGCTCAGCTTGACAAGCCTTCTAGTCTCCTGAGATTTTGTCAAGTGAAACTTCTATTTGAATCATCAAGAGTAAATTATTACAGATTCTCCAAAAGATGCTGTAGATAACATTGAATTAAATAGTGATAAAACTGAACGGATTAGTATGTGCGCAGTCAACAAATGAAAAAATCTTTTGCAAGTATTGGTGTTGAAACCATTTGTCACCAATTCGGTAGGATGAACTCAATACTACGAGTTGTACAAGACTAAATATCCAGATGGTCTTTGCTAGCCCTTATGTCAACCGATTCTGAGAGATCAAAGATAGTGAAGTCGTTCGGCTCAAATAAGATGTTTAAAATTAGTGCGTAGCTCTTCGCACGTTGCATAACTTCAAATCTTTAACTTGCAATCGTGACTCTTGACGGACCTCTTCATATAACATATGGATTATCTTTGCTTACATGTTCTTAGGGGGGCAACTTTGCATGATGCCTGAATCCTCTTCACTCGATGGCCCTCGAGGGTACAACCTCGTCTTCTCTTCGACTTCTAATCAGCTTGCAGTCTCATGGCATCATCTCCTCTTCACATGGTGCATCGACTCCTTTTGCTCAAAACAATTGATGGCTTCACAAAAGGATGCAACTCCTTCTATCATGTTCGATAGAGAGGACCATGATAGGAAACACTAGTAGGAACCAAGAGTTTCCTTGGCTGAATTTAAATTTTAACACTTTGCAAAAATAGGATTGAGAAGAATTTGGAAGAATAACCTGAAATAAACTTTTTAATTGATAATAGAGGGAAAAAATAACGAGATACAATGGATCCTCAATTGGAGAGGAGGATCCAGCTCTTCCAATATCTAGCCACCAGCTAGAGCCCAAAGCTCCCTAAGAACAAACTAAATTCAGCAAAACTCTTCCTCCCCTAACCCTAGGAAAACATCATACTTAAAGCATATTAAAATAAAGGAAATATCTAAATAGCACCTCCTTTGAATTTTCCCTCATAAACCACCCTAATTCCTCCCTAAAAAATGGTTGTTGGACCCACGGTTTGGAGGCGGAAACTGCCGGCCTTCTGTAACAGGCGGAACATGTCCGCCATAAGGCCGGTCCCGGTCTAACAGACCAACAACTTCACAAATAAATGTAGATAATGGAGCAGCATTTGCATCTTATTCTTTGCACTTATGCTCTCTTTACTCTGTCTTTCCTTACAATTTGACTCATTTATTTGTTTGTTTCTCATTTGATCTCATTTGATTAACACTTAAACCTAATTTTTTCTTATTTAACTTACAAAACTATGATCTTGTGTTAAATCACAATATTTCACGGTTTAATTAATTAGCTACAAGAAAAAATAAAACTATCAAATTTAGGTCAAAATTTTAGGAGAAGATCCACAGTGAAAATATATTGTCTTCATAAAGGAAAATGATACCAAATGTGTAACATCTATATTATCTGGTAAAATTATAAAAAGGACTTGCTCATAATAAGCAACATTTATTTGGGTTTACAAAAATGCTGAAGATTGTGGTGTTGCCCTCAACATGTGAAAGATAAAATTCAAGTACATAAACAAGGAGTTGAAAGATCAAATCAATAAAATACCACATGATGATATGGACGAAGGAGATAATTTTAATGTGATGGTGGTACGCCTTGGAGACAAAAACAACAAATATACAATGAAAAAACTGCAGAAATACAAATATAGGTAGCTGATTTATTATAACTTTAAGAAGAAAACAAAATACAAGTGATCTACAATTCGAGAGATAGATCACTAGATCAGCTATCCCAAACCACCTAGACGCCGCTAGGAAGCACTCACGAAAAGAAAACTACAGCACCTCTCCAATCAACTTATGCATAAAAACAAAAAAACCCTAAACTTAGCCATAAATAAGCTTCTCCTACTTCCCTCCTAAATCAGCCCCCCTTTCCTAATATATTTCCCTCTACAATTTGAATTTCAATTAGGAATCCTTCCTAATTAATCCCTTCCCAAATCAACCCTCCTTTCCTAATATATTTCCCTCTCCAATTTGAATTTCAATTAGGAAATCCTTCCTAATTAATTTCTTTCTTAATTCCTCTTCTCACATAATGAATTAATGTTTTACTGTGTCCCACAAAAGGAGCTGAACTCTGTCCAGGTTCAGCCCCCCCCCCGGTCCATCCCTCCCTGGTCCAGGGTCTGTTGGACCGGCCAGTCTAGTTCTTCCATGGTCTGCCCCCCAAGGGCTGCCGATGTATCAGATGGATGATGGCATTTTTGGTTTTGGGACATCAAAGCAGTACCATATATTAAAATTAATTATTTCAGATAATGATGGCTTCAATAGATAAATTATTAATAAAATATCCATAATTTTTTAATATTTTAGGCTATGTTTAGAATATAGCACATTACGGCGCATGCTATGTCCAAGGGACCTTAAATGGGCTATTCATCATTTGTATTGGCTAGGTGGAGAGTGATTTCACAATTCTCATGAGCAAATTACATAGTTTGGTTGCCCAGAACTAAGCAGAGAAGGAAAAGAATACTGTTAAAAGCCGCCAGGAGATTATTTCCAGAAAGATCGAACTACTCGTGTTTTCTGGAATTTTGAAAATACCTGACACAAGTAATGGAAACATGAAAGACAAATAGCCAACTAAAGACATTTTCATTTCAAACCATAATATCCAGTTAAAAGGAAAAAAATGTAATGATTAACTTGCAGAAAAGCTTTTACAACATCACTGCAGAGCAGTAAGACAACTTTGATGTGGCCTGTAAATGCATACTATCCCACACTATTAAAACAAAATGACATGTTCAGAAAAGAAGAAACAAAAGAACATAATAATCTCATACCTTTAGATTGATCCATGCATATGGCAAGCCAGTAGGGGTATCAAAGGCTCGCAGAAACCGTCTTCCTAAATCTTCAGCAAGGTCAAGAAGTTGATTCTGATATATTCCCCTTTCTAGCCTGTTCTTAGAATCAGTTGCTAGTATATGAGCAGATAAAAGCCCACCAAGAACTCGTATGTTACACTGAACAAATAAAAGGTAAAGAAAAGAAATTATAAACAGCTGCACTAAGCTCAGGGATTAAAACCTATCCAGATATAATCTAGGTTTATAAATACGTGCTTATGAAATTGAAAAGACTAAAAAATACCTCAAACAAGTTTACTCGAGCATCCACATCAAAGGAGAGATTCTCAGCGAGCCAAAGAACTCCTTTTTCAAATTCTGTATTGTTACCTAAGACAACAAGACTGCAATAAGCAAACAAAGATTCTATCAAAATGAATCTATATTTTAGGTCAGAGCAATGATTAATTACTTATCAATAGATATAGAAATTAAACAATTAATTAATTGAATGAATCATTTCAGCATCCTGCGGCAGGAGCCACATGGAATATGTAAGTAAAAAAAATTTAAGAGAGAAAGCATCCACCACATAGAATATGAGTCCCCCGAATAGCATAGTTCAAAAAGACTTCTATGTCGTTCATACTAGTTAGGATAAACCTTTTGTCCACTAAGTTTTCAACAATCGAATCCTCCCGTCCATGTCAAACCATTTGCACCAAACACTGACAATATTTTGATAATAAATGCTGCCACAAATTGATGAAGGATGTCTTAAGGTAGAAGGTTTCAAATATAGATCAAACATGTGATACCATGCAACAAGTATACAAAAGTTGGGGAACACTAACTATTAATCCGAAATAATTATGGACCACCATTGGTGAAAAGTTAAACTGATTGGAAATCAATTTTGACAAAAATTCTATGAGCTTCTACTAGAAATTAACAAGTATAATTAAGTATAAGTAAAACTGCAGACACAGCTAAATTCAAACTGATACAAATCTAATTTCTAGCAAATTTGAGTAAATACAATCTTTCTGTTAACTGACAATGACAAATGTAGAAGAACGAAGGAATAGAAGAAGAAAAGAAAGAAGGAATAAGGTCACTAAAAAAGCAAGCCTCACACCAATAAAAGGAGATAATCTCTACCCAAATTCTTAAATCCTTACACTTATCAAGGATCAAAATTCCAGAAAAGATGAGGGAAAAGAGTTTCCAAGTTAGCAAAAAGAATTAATTTTATTCATGCCATGACTATATCATATGACTCAATGAAAAAAAAAACAATCAACTAACAAATTGTTAATAAATTAATAACAAATTACTAATAAATTGCTAAAGTTCAGGTTCAGTTAAGTTCTGAGTAATTGAGAGGCGCATCCGAAAGTGAAAACAATTGTATTACCCCATGAAAGCAAGTATGATCCAGTCAATACTCACAGTGAAGAATGGGGAAAAGTAAGGACTGAATCATTTCATGTTTTGTTGACAATAAGGCCATTGAAAAATGCAAAAAGAAAAGAAAAAAAAATTAAACAGAATAATATGGATGACTATTAAACACCACAAGAATAAAAGACAGAATAACTTATGGACACATTGAAATTGTCCGGCATAACTTATTAAGAAACTTGGACAAAAACCGCAGAGCAACCAACCCTTCTGCTCGTACAAGAATTAAGAAGGTTAACGTGAAAAAAAGGAAAAAAAAAAAAAAAAGAAACCTTTTCTGCTAGTACGACATATCACAACAAAAGAATATGATCCCAGCTATGACTCAAATAACCCGCTTACCCTCAAATTTGTTTGAAGAGACATGTTTGCATTAGCTATATACCAACTATTTATATTTAAAAATGGAGAAGAATGCTTTAACTCTGTTACTTTCATTGTGTTACGCCAGGAAAATATGTGATTGAAAGTGCTATTATAGGAAAGCAATAGATTAGAAATATTTTATTTTTTTAATTTTTTATATACTCATACTTGAAGATTTTCTCCTCTTTATTATGTTTCTTTTGCACTCATCTTGAATGCTAATTTATAAGCAAGTATTCAATCTATAAGATATGAATTTTCTCAAATATAGAATCAGAGGCCTATTAGCGTAGCTCACTCCCTTCCAACTTTTCTCTAGATCAACCCTCTGCTCATTACCCACCCGTGCTATGTCCGCTTAAGTCTTTCCAAGTAGGCGCACTTGACTCATTGGGCTTACATACTCGCTATGTACCTAAGTTATGCTCAACTACATTCGCTTGCTCACTCATACGATCACTATCGACGTTGCACTCAAATCCGCTGGCTCTCACTCGTAAGGTTTGACAACTTTATGACTCACACTCTCCACATATTGTGCCATAGCTTCTCACTAAAATATTAATGAACTGAAACCTCCGTCCAAATTCAATGATACCAATAATCTCATATAGTTGAGGATATTTAGTTTCTTGGATGCCTCTCCTCCAAATATCTAATCCAGACTCAAAATTTCTCGATAACTTTTTATCCCTGGTACGTTGTTTTCCAAGACCTCAGTACAAGAAAAATGTTTAGCAGAAATATTGAACTTGGTATATGTATAATCCTGATTTTGTTGATCACATTGCCTTATCATTCACATCCCCTTATGAGTTGCATTGTCATCTAAGTCACCCTCCTCATCATCTTGGGAGCTTCATCCATGTATCTTCCTATATTTTAAAATTGGAAAACATCAATGAGCGTCATTTATCTTTGTCTTTGGCATCACATAATAGTGCACATTCTAATTTGGTTAACTCTAACATATGGGGACCAAGTCTATTGTCCACCTATGCTATTGTTATTGCCTACCGCTTAATCAATCATGTGTCAACTAGTCATGAATGGTGCTACTTCATTCTCTATTGTTTATGCCCATAAATCTCCTTTTCACATTATCGCTCGCATCTTTGATTATTTGTGTTTTATCCATTCTCTTCAACCAGGCCTTGATAAACTCTCATAGAGTCATTCAATTCATCTTTATGGATTATTCTCTTACTTAAAAATACTATCTATGTCATGATTCTTCAACGAGAAAACTATATTTCTTTGTCGATGTAATCTTTAATGAAAGCTCCACTTAATTTACACCCACTCCACCTCCTCTAAATAACACTATGTTTGATGCGTCTATCATCTTTTGCCCCAATTCTTATTTCACCTCCCTCATAGATTTATACTCGCTATCATCAACCATCGCCATCTATAGCACCTTCATCCATCTCATCTACTTTGACTGACATCTGAATGTCATGGAGCCCCCAAATCTCATCTTCTTATTGCTCTCCACAAAAATAAATGCCTAAGAACTAACCATCAACTACACCCTTTTATGTCCTCAGATCATATTTGTTTTTTCTTTCCTCGATTTTCTTTGTCTTTGTTTACTATCCCTATCCCCATGACATAGCAAAAGGCCTTGCTTGGCCCTAATTGGAAGCAAGCTCTGGACAACAAAATGGGTCCGCTTCTTGATCATTATTTATACCTAGGATTTAGTTACAGCCCCATTCTAGGGTAATCCATTTCTTATCGAAGGATCTTTACGATTAAGTTCATCTTGATTGCTCTATTAATTATTATGAGACTCAACTAGTGGTAAAAAAATATAATTAGATCCATCTCTTTGATTATAAGACCATTTCACCAATTTCCCAACTAAATTTTGCTCTTCACTTTGATGCCATTAATTAAGGATGGCCTACGCTTCAAATGAATGCATTAATGATTTTCTCTATGGGGATCTTAAAAAGTTACTTATATGGAGCAGACATTATAGTATGTTGCTCAAGGGGGAAACAAAATGTGCGAGCATAAAAAAACTATATATAGATTGAAATAAAGTTTGTGTTTGGTTCAAAAAATCATACAAATTTCTCAATAATATTGGAGTATGAAATAGTACTGTTGATAATTTATCTTATTTGACAGGCTTTCTCAGGCACAGTGATTCTTGTTGCATTTGCTATGGACCTTCTATACATTGGGAGTAATACTTTACACATAAATGAGATAAAATAGTATTTGCTAAAGAATTTATCACTAAAGATCTTTGGCATCCAAAATACTTTCTTAACATTGAGTTTGCACTTAACAAGGTATTTCTCTCTCACATAGAAAAATATGTGAAGAATAACCATATTCGGATCTAATTTTATATGATCAATGTCTTAGATTATATGAAACAAAGAACATAATGTACTCTTTTTTTCTTATATATTTTCACTTTTTTACTAGGTCATGAGTTGTGTTAAGTATTTTGACCTAATCTATTGGATCTTGAGTTATATTGCATGCCAAGTTGTGTGGACAAATGTCATAAGTCATGCATACCATATATGTTGTCATGGTTGAACCCAAGTCACTTTGACCTAGCCTTTTCTTCACATTTGTCCAGCCCATTTGACCACCCACTTCAATATTTGATCTACGTCATTATTGGCAGCCACATTGCCCTAACACATCCTTTACTCTCTCTTGTCTCTTCTAATAAGCATAACTCCACTTCCCTCTTCCCTCTAATTTAGTGTTCTCCCTTGGCAGTGCTAGTACACATTGGAAAACACTTTTCACTTCTATATACTGCTCATATGTCATAATATGTAACTTGATATGCTGAATGAAACTTATTTTCCTTGAGTCAAATACTCTTCTTTGTGCAATTTCCACCCTAGGGCATCTTTGTGTGGAGTTCACAACCATTGGAGGTCTTTCAAGGAAGGAAGAAAATCACTATGATGAAGGACTGTTTATAGAGGTTGACTTCAGTTATCCTTGCTCCACTTACAAAGTGTTAGCACCAACCACAATTAGATCTTCATTAAAACTTGTTAATTTCCTCTTTGCAATCATAAGGTTAACAAATCTTGCCAGGTTAACAATGCTCTGACTAAGTATTTCAAATTCAAGCTTGTTGTTTGTCTGGATTGTCACTAGGAATCAACTTAAACTATGCATAGCTTGTTGAAGCATGACTTAGTTGAATGATCGATGACTTTCATTAATTTCTGCATCACATTATCCTTTTGGTTTCGTATATCATGTTTGGTATCAGAGCAATTTGATACTTGTTTGTGTTGCATTTGCATAGCATTTTGAAGCCATACCATTGTATGCATCATTCTAAAACTTTCTGTTTCTACATCTTTTGCCTTCGCTTCTCACTCTTTATATTTTAGTTATATATTTATTGTTTTACATCTAATTTCTGAGTTTAAATAGTCAAATTCAATCATCTAGACCTTGAAAATTAGTAAAGCCTAGAAGCAGTTGTAAAATCATGTTTTGAACTATAGGAGCATGGTGCATTATTTACCACGATAGCATATTATAGTGGGATTCTTATCAATGTAAATCTTATTCAAGGTCATACAAGAGTGTCCCAAATTCTTATTATAATTCAAGATCCATCAGTAAATTTGCTAACGATCATCATGACCTAGGTCTCAAGAGTAATGTCCAAAAAGTTTACTATAATTCAAAATTCATGTTTGAGTCTTCTCTTCTTTCTCATGTTGATACTCCTTTCCCTGTCCAAATTTGCAAGATATTTGTACAAATAAACTTTTGGATCCATCTCATATTAGGGGCTCTCTAGAATTTATGCATCTACCTTTGAGTATATTTATAGATTATGAATTTGGAGTTCCTAGAATTAATATAAGAAATAAATCAATCTTCATGCTAATAACGCTGACTCCCAAAATGATAAATGACATTTCAATTCATGGAACTTTGGACCCTGCACACATTACAGTTCATTTTTTCATAAATCTTAAAAATTTGACTTCCGTGGATAAGTTTGCAAGTTTATAAAGATCAAATGCATTTACAAATGCTTTTGCTCAAAATATAATTTAAGCTATGAAATTCAAAAGAAACTTGCATTGAAATTCATTAAGTTAAAACTAATAGTCGTGCACATAGGTGGTACATTGAATTTAATGAGAACGATTTGGTTCTTGTTAAAATTAGGCTTGTGAGACATCCAACTGAAATTCTTAGAAGGTTAAGCTAAAAAAAATGAACTTAATAATAATTGTGAGGAAGATAATTAATAATGCTTATGAGACAAATCTTACTATGGATCGTAGGATTCCCCCAATGTTTGAGTAAGATTTAATATTATATTGTGGGGAAGGCACCAAACATTTTTGTTCCATTTGCAAATAACAGTGAGATATAAGTTGCTACTCTATATGTACTTACCCCATGCATTCAGCTCTTACTTGTAGATTGATACTAATTCTCCTATTCCATTACCACTGCCACTCATGATTCATCGATTGAGATTTCATTCGAGATGAGAGCCCATTAATTCTTTACCCAATATAACATGCTCATGCCTCCTGAGGATCATGGATAACTGGGAGTTCTATAAAAGCCTTGTCCTCGTCGACTCGTATTTTTCAGCTTCATTCAATAAGGTCGAATTCTTTTAAGACGTTGAGTTTGATACAGGAGCATCATTAGAGATAGTTTTATGTAAATTAAAAGCTTGAATTATATACAACTGAGGACTTTTAAGATATCTATTTTTTTTATTTCTTATTAATTTTCACTTTGGAAATCCTGGTGGGTCATGAGCCGTGTCATCTTTTTTGACCTAGTTTGTTGCATCATTATTGAGTCTTGAGCAGTTTTGTATTTCAAGCTATGCGTGGGTTAATATCTTGAATCATGCATGCCATATATGTTGTGATGGTTGACCAAACCTTTTGCTTCTTGGGTTCACTCTTCACTTCTATTTATAGTGGTTTTTTGTCATGATATATACCTTGATGTTGCTTGATGAATGTTGAATGGAACTTATTTTCCTTGAGTGAAATATCTTCATCGTATGCTTTCCATCCCAAGAGAACCTCTTGGTGTCTGAATTCACGGCCCATAGTGGACTTCTAGGAGATGAAGAAGATCCATGATGAAGGACAGTTTGTCAAGATCAATTTCAGTCATTACTCCCTCAACCTACAGAAGTGTTAGCTCCCTCATAGTTATCCTTGTCCACCTATTATTTTCTACTTTGAAATCATTAGGTTAAAAGTCTTGCTAGGTTAACACTACTCTTACTAATTATTTTAAATTCAACTTCACTATTGTCCAAATTCACACAAGAAATCAACTTGATTCATACTTTTCATAAGTTGTTGAAGTTTGACTTAGTTAAATCATCGATGACTTCTATTTTAATTTACTACAAAAAGCATTTTATTTCTCTTTTTCTTTGCATTATAGTTTTGTATTCATCTTGCATAACTACATTATAGACCTTTTTGAAGAAATCGGACTTCCTTGGGTGCAAATTTGCCGACTATCCTATGAAAACCCTGCAATTATAAGAAGAAAAAAAGCTAGGAAGATGATTATCACTATCAACATCTTGTAAGCAAATTGATCTATCTAACTGTCACTGGATATAATAGATTATTTATTATTGGTGTGGCTAGTCAATATATGCAAAATCTAAGGAAAAAATATTTGAATGTTGTCCTGAGAATTTCAAGATATACAAAGAAATCTCCAAGAAAAAAGTCTACACTTTCAAAAACATAATCATTTGAGGATTTAAGCTTTTTTATGATGCCTGCTATGTTTTGAATCTATTGAGGGTCAGAAATCTATTTCAGGATACTATCTTTTTAGAAGTAGAAATCTCGTGTCATGGGGAAGTAAGAAGCAAAATGTTGTAGTGAAATCTTTTTTTTTACTTGAATAAAGTGTCATGGCTCATTCTCATTGTGAAATAATGTGGATTAAAACTTTAATAGAAGAAATTAGTTTCTCTGTTATACAGCCTATGTCCTTAGTTGTCATAACCAGGTTGCTACCTATATTACAAGCAATTTTATCTTCCATAAAAAAACTAATTATATTGAAGTGAATTGTCACTTCAATACACGCACATCCTTGTCAAATAAGATCACCATTCCACACATTTCAAGTAAATAAAAATTAGTAGACATCTTTACCAAAACTTAGAGGTCCCTTTATTTTTCTATTTTTTTAACAGAATAAAACTTATTGATGTATACACTCAAGTTTGAAGGGGAGTATTATCAAAAAAAATACTAGATTAAAAATTGTTATTATATAAAAGTGCTAGATTAAAAAGATACAGTTAAATTACTATTTATATCCTCATGATTTAGGAAATTATCCTTTTTATTGTTTTACTTTAGTACTCTTCTTGAATACTTACAAATGGGCACTAGTATTCAATCAATAAGACAAAGCTTCTCCTCCAAAGCATTAGAAGTGCAACACCTAATGATGTGCGAATCTTTTTTGTGTCATGTTGTGCAAGTAGAAAGAGGAGTGAAAAGATCAGGAAGAGAGTTCAAGGGTAGAAATGCATCAAAGACGGGTGAAGGAAGGTACATGTTTAATGTATCTTATTCTTAGGTTTGCTTTGGATCTTTTGAATTTATATAAAGGCAAAAAACAATTCTTATTTTGTCTCCTCCATCTTGACTTGCATCCATTCTACACTGCAAGTTTGTTTGGAAAGATGTTGATCTCTTTCCAATTACTGGGTTTAACTTCTTCGTTTAAAAGGATTGCATCTGAAAATTTGATACAGTATTTCTGTTATACTCAGAAATTTGGAAAGATGCTCAAGATTTTTTGGAAAGATGCTTTCTTTAAGGTGTTAAATGATTAGAAGAATAAAAATGATGTATGATGTTGAACATGTGCTTATCAATTTTTTCAATGACTTTTAGGTGTGGCTTCAAAGAAATTCACTCACTAAGTTTTTTTCTTATTTCTGTAATCAATTTCATCAATTGGCTAAGGCATTGAACACTTGAACATACACATCACTTTGATTGTTTTTATTAACATGATGGTTTATTTTTCGATTTAGTAGTCTTTTATATTTAGATGCAATTTTATTTATAAGTATTAATATTTTATAATATATTTAAAATAGTGTGTGCCGCATCATGCGCTTATGCTATGGCTCCACACAAATTTTTGCACAATAGTGTGTTATTCGCCATTGACAAGTATGCATGTCCCCTTCCCTAGACCACACATTGGTAGAAGCATCATGCGTAGGGTTGAGCCTTTTCAACTGGATTTAACATACGAAAGGAAGAGAGACAAAGGAAAACATAAAATAATTGAAACTGAGTTAATCCAATCAATAGTTGTACCTTGAAAGTGATTCAATCAGTGTCAAGGCTGATCCTTGATAATTTTGAGGAAGATGTTCAAGCTGATGCCAAAATAAAAAGAAAAGTTATATTGCAAGGAATAAACCACAAGGAAATGGCAAGCATTTTCATCAACTACCAATTTAAAACCTTAAGATTTCCAAGTTCGCTGAGAGAGTCTGTGAAAGTACTTGTGAGAGGCTTTAGCTCATCATGCTGAAGGAAAAAATAGCCATCATTAGCAACAAAGGCTTTGACACTAATAGACAAAAGAACTTTTTGTTGACTTTCTGACCGGAAATGCAAAAGCCATGTAATTTTCATATGCATGATAAAACCTGAAAAGGAACACAAAATAATATTTAGACAATGAAATGAAGTTTCTTTTTAAGAACAACCAATATACAATGAAAGAAAAATAATACACTAACACACTGAGACAAGTAGATAAAATTAGTATCAGATGATTAGGAGGGAGAAGGGATAGACCAAAAATAATATGGATAGAAGTTTTTCAAAATTGTTTGTGAATAATAGGTTCAAAACTTAACACAATTGAATAGAAAATAAGGATTCATAAAGTCAACCCTAGACAGTTATGTTAAGGCCTATGATAATGATGATAACTATGATGACATATCATCAACAGCCTTATGGAAGTAAAGTAGAAAAAATCTATGTCAAACTACCAAAGATCAATGTAGTTCTGTATTTGATAAGTTACCAAAGATCAAACCATCGCTGAAATTGTCAAGTGTTTGGTTATCTAATTTTGTGGCATGTGATTGTGCAAATCCACACCAAGTGGCAAATAGACAGGTCGTAATTTGAAGATATTCAACAATATAAAAGAATAAGATCAGCACATTCCCTAATTCCGATATAGCTGAAGAAAAAGAGATTGTAGGATAAGCAACTTACATTTGCCGGACTTTCTCCTTCATGTTTCTCCTCCTAGCGTCCCCAAATCCAGCGGCCGGCTGGGAGAATGTAGAGTTGAGCAGGAGAAGGGATACGATGAGTACCCTGCTCTTGAGAGCGAGAATAGATCTGAAACGCGCTACGGCCATCGCCGAGCTGTTGCAATTGGATTCCGCCCCCGGGCGGAGACGCTATGAGACGGCGGTCGTCAGGAAACAAGTGATACGACCCGCAAATACCGACAGTGTAGCAGTGGATTCGCCGCTCCGCTAGGATCGCAGATTACGGAGTACGGCCACGTCAAAAAAATTGGCAAGTATTTTTAGGTTAAAAAACTTAAATTTGCCGGAAATGTAATATAAATGATAAAATGTTAATTAAAATTAAAAATATTTATACTAACGAATGATTCACATAAAAAACACTATATAAATATAATCTAAATTTTAATATTCACCTATTCTACTCTCTTTTTAACAAAGTTGCGACAAGAAACTCATCAATATGATCCCAATGAAGAAGGCAACTACTTGTGCAACAAAATATAAAGAAGAAAAGGAAGTCATAAGACTTGTGGGATCTCATTGAAGGCATTAATCGAAATAATGATAAGTAAAGAAGAAGAGTTCATAAGACTTAAGAATTTAAATTAATTCAACTCAATGACATGATTTACTAAATATGAAATTTAGAGCAAAAAGTGGACAAAAGTGATTTAAGCTTATGTAAGTTTAGGGTGTTTAGTTCGCTGAAAAAAAGATTGCATTGTACTTTGGAGTTGTTTGGATGAGTATAAAATAAATATAGATTTTATTTATTTTTGTTGGCTTGAAGTAAATTGAAAGCAGTATAAAGTTCAAAATGGTGATGATTGGCGACAGTCGACGGTGGTCGGGGGTGGCCTATGAAACCCCTTAAGTAAAAAAAGCTAAGCTCTCAAACATCTAAGTGCCTTTTTGTGTAATTATTGGGATTTCATTAAGAAACTCTACAGTTAAACGTGCTCATTCCGAAAAAATTCTGGGATGGATGACCTATTAGGAAGTTACACCAACATGACAAAATCGCAAAGCTCTTAAGTCAAAGCGGACAATATCTCAATAGTTAAAAATTTAGGTTGTTACAAATGGTATCAGAGCAATATACCAGCCGGAAGATGCGAACTAAGTGTCATACAAGACAAAGTATTATGCCATGGGATCCACCTCTTGAACTCTGTATGGGACAAAGTGCTACATGACTGGAGCCACTACTTGAACTTGTAGATGCCACCTCTAGTATCCTGCATGTCTGGTGGATGATTCTGGGGTAAAGATGTTGATGAGGACGTTAGCTACTTAAGTGGAGGAGATTATGAAATCCCTTAAGTAAAAGAAGTTAAATTCTCAAATATCGAGGTGCCTTTTGGTGTAATGATTAAAATTTTATTAAGAAACTATGCAGTTAAGCATGCTCATCCTAGAGCAACTCTGGGATGGGTAACATACTGGAAAGTTATACCAACATGACAAAACTGTGAGGCTCTTAGGCCAAAGCAGACAATATCTCGATAGTTGAGAGTTTGAGCTGTTACAAATGGTATGTAATAACCCAAAAAGGGGAGGTTGAACTGGACCGGTTCAACTAACTCGGCTCACTTCTTCTTACGCCTTATTAGGCAATCTCATGCCTTTTAGATTGGAAGCAGGGCTTAGGGCATGTGTGCATAAGAGAATAGGGATGCGACAAGAAAAGGAAGGAGGGGGTCGAGACACAGCTTGCAAGCTGAAACTCAATGAGGAGATGGTCGACGACGGACTCCAATGGCATGTGAAATTCGAACAAGAGGGAGAGAAGTGGTCGTGTTAGCTATTTCATTGTTCGATGGCTTTGCTTTCATGGCTTTGATAATGCCGGTGAAGAAGAAGTCAATGGATTCATAATGATAAGAAAGTATTGACCCTTTCTTCTCCTATTTTCAATTCTTCTTGCATCACCATTAATTTCTTTCTAGGATTAGAAATTAAAAAGAGGATGTTGCTTGATAGTTTGCAAGGAAGAGGAAGATTTAACTGATTATTGAAGAGGGAATCATGAGGATGTCTATGAAGTTATTGTTCTTCCTTTTCTTTGTTTTGATAATGTGGAGATCCTAGCTTTATTTTTTTCCTCATTAATAATTAGTAATTCATATATTTTCATGGTGATTAGAATTTAGAAATCTTTATGCATGTTAATAGTAAAATTTTAAGGGTTGCCTTTAAAGATTTTATATATGAGCTTAAGATTTGAATTCTCTTGTTCCACTTTAGAACAAGATAAATTTTATTTAGTCTCATATTAGTTTTATATTTAAAATATAATCACATTGATTTAGTATTCATATTTAAGATTTATTATGAAAAATAGTTTAAGGTGCATGATAAATCATTGATTTCAAAAGATGTTTAAGTGTTTGTTTTTTTTATTTAATATTCTAAGGTGTGATATATTGAATATATGATTAATGTAGACTCTTGTGGATTTAGGGTCTGTTGAATACCATGTGTTGGAATGGAAGGAGCTTTATTATGATTGGAATTTCCAACTTCTTATGGTCTCTAATTGGTAGGTGGCTCTTTACTAAGGGATAAATGTACTCTTCCTAGTTAGGGGCACATTCCTTGCTACTTGTAGTATATTTTAATTATTTATATGATATAATGTGTTTATTCATTATCCATATTTCAAGTGAGCATTTTGATATGATCTGATAATTAACTTTGATATGATAATTAGCTTTTCCATAATTATTGTAGCACAAATTTCTAAAGAGCACATATATTTTGATTGTTGTGCATAACTATCACTCAACAAATTATGAATTATGTAATATATATAACTAAACTTAATGGTGTTATAACCCTTATCAAGACTATTATTTCAATATGGTATGCATATAATATATGCTTGTGTGTATAATGCATGTAATGTCGGTATAGAGCCCTATTGGTTATTGGCTAGCTGGGGTCGACGGGCCCCAAGAGTGACGACTCTATAAGAAATCGTTGGATTTTCTTAGGATTGGTGCTTACCTTTCTCGGTAGGGTATTATAGTAGTCCGACTTTAAATATTTACATATTGATATATAGAGAAATTAATGAGTCATTGGTGGATGTATAAATATCAAATGTTGTAGGAGAATATGTTTATATTTGAACGCAATGATTATTAATTGGACCAAATAATTCATTGTGAGTTCTGCTATATAATAAGCTATAATAAATGAAGTATGTATATTCAAAATCTCCTATCTTATACATTATTTGCCACCATTATATTTTAGTGTTTATTTTTCATTTATGTCTGTTTCTTTGCACATGTTTATACTCCATGCCTTGTCGTTTATGTTTTACATAGTAGGGTTTTATCTGCTGAGTTTGTTACTTGCAAACTCACACCTATTACTTCATGGTTTCAGGTTTGAGTTTGGGCTGCTTATGGTGGAACTTGTAATTTCATGCATCAGGTTTATCTATTATAGGTTTTTAATGTTAGAGTTATTTAATTGATTTAATTGTATAATAGAATTTCATTTATGTTATGTGGACATTTAGTATGTATTGGGTAGATTCTTTGATGATTTATTGGTGGATACAAATTATTGAAGTCTTATATTTTCATTGCTTAATTTGAAATTATTTTATAAATTTTTGCTCAACTCGAATCCTACCATTGGGTTCTTGTAATTTTCTTCCAGGCCAAGTGGCGGGGTGTGACACTGCCAGCGATGTTTAGTAGTTGGAGGTGGTCATTGATCGTTGGTTAGTGGTGGCCAGAGACGGAGGTGGAGGCTGACAGTGGCAATGGTGGTAAGTTTCTGGTGTATTTGAAAATCGCTCAAATTAAAAAAATTCCAAATACACTGGATTTAAACTAGACGGTGAATTCCTTTTACTTCAACATTTTATCATGCATTTCTTTTACTTCAAACTAAACCTCAATACATTTTAAAACCCATGCATTTGGAATACTTTACACCACATAGCCCCTTAGTTTTTTTGTTGTTTGCAATACTTAAATCCATCCATTTCTCCAATGTTGACAATAGGACAATATCTTACACCAAGACCAGTGTCGTTGATGATGAAGAATTCATGACAGGATCTCAACATCAAAGAAAATGGAACAGTATCTCGAGAATGTCAAAGGTAAATGTTATTTTTAATACTATTTAAAGTTTTAAGTATTATTTGAGTGAGCAAATAGGAAAGTTTAGATACACAATTTGTAAATGTAAAAGTTTTAAGGGCTATGTATGTAAATCCCACTATAATAATTATAAGACAACAAATATCTACATAATATGACATTCAAATTAAATTTTAGTAAAGAAAATCTTAAAAATAAATTATATTATTTTATATATGAAAAATAAAGAAATGCAAGAGAAAAATAGCAACTTTGGTAGTTCTATCAACAAAGGTATAATTTACAATGGTTTGCTTTCACCTAATTTGGAGTATGTGTTGAATTTGAGATGGTACTAGTATCCTCAATGTTAGCAACAAAAAAAATAGTTAGTGAAAGAAGTGGAGATACTTTCATTAATCTACTCTTTCAGGTGGACTTTGCATGACCTGAATGTGGACCTGAGATGTTACTAGTATCCTCAATGTTAGCAACAAAAAATAGTTAGTGAAATAAATGGAGGTAATTTCATTAATTCACACTCCTTTAGGGTGGACTTAGTATGAACTGAATATGGCAATGACTATTAAATATTGTAGGGTTAGTCTTACACCAAAATTGGAGATGTTATGATAAGATTGTAGTGACGGAGCGTCACAAGAGGTCATTGAAGATTTTTAGATTAGTTTTTCCTTATAGGTAGAGATGGAATGATCCAAAGGTCATAATATAATCGTGCAAGAAACTAAGAGAAAACAAATCATTCCTTTTTTGGAGGTGGTAACAAGGAGAATTAGGAGTTATCGAGTGGTTATTATTGCAAGATAATCATAATGAGCTGGAAATAGAACTAATGTAACATCATTATCTAGCCTCACACTATAGGCTCTTTATCTTTACCTAAAATCATATAATATAACATAATGAGCAAAAAAGCCTAGTAAGTAACTAAAATCAATACATAAAAGAGAAACATTATATTATAAATCATATAAAGAAATTAATAAATCAATGTATATATTTTGTATCAGTCACCTTTATTAATTTACTAATATGTTACATATCATATCTAAGTCTATCAATTATATCAGTTATATTCCTTATCAGTCCCGATCATACATCAATCTTTATTTATTAATCAATCAGTCAAACTATCTTTATTATTTAATCTGTATCATTCAATTATCAATCTCATCATTCATTCTATCTTATCAGTCGATCAATTATATTAGTAAAGCACTCGTATTAGTATTCTTATTATATATCAGTACTATTTATCACATATCAGTACTTTTATTATTTATCAAATATTCAGATGAGGATATATTAATCTTGCTCCGGCACTTATGACTCCCGTATCAATATTCAACTCCGTATAACTCCTAATTAGTGAATCACATGGATTAGTCTCAAGCTCCTTATAACTCCCGTATCAATCTCTAACTCCTTATAAATCCCATCACTAAATCACATGGATCTTTAGGGATCATGTAGGGTTATCATATCATATATCTGATATTAATTAATATATCATTTCACACACCTTATGATGTTTCATATCAGTCTTTCAGCTTCCTAATTTTATACACATACTTCAGTCTATCTTATCAAATTCATATAAGTATCAGTATTATATTCTAGCATATATTAATCATATCAATAATTTCAGTGCATATTACATTTCAGTATTATCATATCAAATCACAATACAATAGTTTCAACTTATTTTCAGTACATCTTTTCCTACTCATTTTAATAGAAATTTTTATACACATATTTAACTGTAAAAAAAGCAATAAAATCATATCAAATTATTTAAAATAATCAAATCTATAACATATAAAAAATTATATAGTGAAAGCTTATGAAATCATGAGATAATACATTTTTATAATCAGATTTAGAAGAGATAAAATTAGTAGAAATCAAAATCATAAAAAATAAGAGTAAGAGTATGTCACCTATAATGAGCAGAATAAATTTTATAACATGAACAATGGATGAAAAAGTCTTGAAGAATTTTCTCTCTCCTCCTTCTCTTCCCCTCCCCTTGTTCTTCTTTTCCTTTCCTTCTCGACCAAGCAACGAGAGTGAGGGAGAGTGAGGGATATTAGGAAAAAATATTAAAAAATTATTTTTAGTGTTTGGCACCATGATGCTCTAATCGGGAGCCACGACGCTCTAACCAAGCACCATTACATTACATGTTGAATCTAAAATTACTATAGAGCAGAGCCTTTAATACCACGACAGCAATTTCTAGCACCGCTGCACTCTCAAGCACAAAGCTGCAGCACTCACAATCATATCGATATAGCGCTCCTGTTCAAAAAAAAATTATATTTTTATTTTAAAATTATTTTTATAATTATCAAGTTATTATATTATATATTAGTATAATTTGTACTCTTATTGTGCATCGCATATGCGGATGTGGGTATCTTGATCTTAAAGGTATCATATCATATATCTGATATCAATCGATATATTATTTTGTTACACCATATGATGTTTCATATCAGCCTTTTAGCTTCCCAATCTTGTATATATATACTAAATCATCTCTCTCATAAGAATCATCTTGTCAGTATTCTTATCAAACCAATATTAGTATTTCAGTACATACAAATCATATCAATCATTTTATTTTGCTTGTGCTTGCGCATATCACATCATTTACATACACATCATCTACATATCATATGTAATTTTCATAACATGTAGGTCTATACATTATGATTATCAATATACATATATTATGTCAAAATGCATGTTATACTAAATGAACAATAGATATATGCATATCATATATCTCATATCCAGATTTAGTACATTTTCTCCTGATTATTTTGCATCCAGTCATTCTCTACTCATTTTCAGATAAAATAATATGTATATAAAACTAACCGGTGAAATTTTCACATAGACCAGTTAAAATGTTATTTTGATATCTTCACTTTTCTTTTGTAATTCTCATTCTTGACAGTGTACAAACCTGATTTTTATTTTGTAGGATAAATCATATAGTCAAAGTATACATTACTAAATCAATTGCATATCAGTATAACACTTTCTCATGGGATTGACACTCTATTATATCACTTTTATTACTTGATCGACACGTTGTTGACCTCATTCTTGCATGAGGTTCATCAATCAAATTTAAATTCAAAACCAAACTCAAAATTCCAAACCAAACTCAATGCCAAAAGCCCATATCCTATAACCCTTTTTAGGTGATTTTTCAATCACCTCAAAACCAAACCAAATGACATCCAATTCATGATATGTTGATTGCATATTGATTAGGAGTGTCAATAGGGTTAACCCTCCAAATTTGAGGCCAATTTGAGACCTCTAACCCCCAAAATTTAATTGAAATCCAAATGTTGCAGAACCTTCAAATATTTACAGCCCATACCACTAGACCTTGTATATTGTGAGATTTGACCTTAGGACCTTCCCCAAAACCCTTGAATATATCCATGACCATTATTATGATATGTTAAACATACAACTACAGTTTGGTGGGTCCTGGTTGACCCAGAGTTGACCATGGGCCCACAACAAAAATACCCCTTAAGGGAAAAATTGAAGTTTTCTCTAAACTTCAACATGGCTCAATCAAACTAAGCTATTGTACATATTCTAATGCACCCTAAACATCATTAGGAGTGCATTGGATCCAAACCCAATTTTTGGTTTGACTAGGTTAACCAAGTAAACTATGGTTGACCAAAATGCCTCTCAAGGGCATAAACATGCATTTCATGCAATGAGACCTTACATTACATGGGACCACCACTATTGGGTCCAAAACATCATTTTAAATTTGTTGGGCCCAATCCCAACCCTTAGTTTGACCCAATTGACCAAGTCAATAATGGTTGACCAAATAAAACATAAATTTAATGCGTCAAGCAATTTTAAATTAAGTTGATCACTCAAAATCATTTAATTGAATATTCCAAGCATGTCTAACATTCTCCCAGGTCAAATCACTATTGATTTGACCTGATCAACCCATTTGAAATGGTCAAACACATGTATCCAATTAATCTTTCATTCAAATACTCAACCATTGGCCTCAAATCCCATAGAGTTTTTTTCTACAGCATGTATGACTCCCTAACATCCCATCCTAGTTACCATTGACTGGTTGACCAATCAATAAGTCAGCAATTCCTTTCAAAGCATGAAAATGTGGTCAAATGGTCTACTAATGACTAGCCAACTCACTCCCTCCATTTTGTCCAGTAAATCCTCTTCAAAGAAGCCCTAAGGCAGCTAAAAAATGTTCCTAAGCAGTCCCCTAACCTATGCCTAAGTAATGATCTAACCAAATGAGGGAACAAGTGTGGTCCCCTCCCTCACATGAACCCAAACAACTCTAAATATTAGGGCTTAAGGTGGGTAAAAGAATGTAAAAACCATCATTCACTCATCTAACACTCTCTCAGTTGACTCTAGCCTCCAAACTTATTCTCCCACTCCTCTAGAAGTTCTTCCAACTTCCCTAGCCATTTTTTACCATTCTATAGCCACCATATCCATTATTGGTGAAGAGAGAGAAAGAGAGGTAGTGAAAGAAAGTGGATTTTGGAAACTAACTTATGATCCAGATAGAACCAGGCCCTAGAGTCTTCAAAAAACCTCGAGAGGACCTTCTTAGGAGCAAAAAGAGCCCAAGAAATAAAAAATTCATCCACTGGTTTGTGAAAAATCTTAACTTTTAATTTAAAAATTATTTTGAAATTGCTTAAACTTTTTAATGCATGGAGCCACCAAACTCGAGGCATTGAAAATTTATGTTATCATGAGCTTATGTTTCAAATTTCATAAAATTTGGTTGAGCATTTTAAAAGCTATGGACAATGGACAATTGAATTTTCTAGTTCATTTTGAACTAAAATAGCTCTGGTTTGATTAGAGTGCACAATTGTACAGACAAGAAGATGTCACATCACACATATTTTTAACTACGGACAGCCGCGCAGTTCGAACACGGGCGGTTTACACGCGTTTAAGCCACACAACATAATAGGAGTCGTTGATTGAACTGCGTTGATCGAACGGTCTCCATTTTATGCTGAGGTGGATAAGTTAAAATCGCGTATGTGATTTTGATTCACCGCATGTCCCGACACGCGTCGACAGCAAAAATGATGGCATCACCATTTTAAATAAAAAAATTCATTTAAATGCTCAGAACTTTAAAAATTCATATTAAATCTAAATTTTCACTAAATTAAGTGATTTTGGTGTCATTGGAAATGGCTTGAGACCTACTATTTTATAAAATTATTTTGAAGATGTTTTGAGAACTATATTGTGAGAAAATTAATGATGTTTGAAATTTAAGTTTAGCAACTTTCCCATGATCGAGTGGTCAAATTGGACTCAAAATTTGGTGAAAATGTTTTGAGCATTTTATGCCTTCCCAGTAATTATTGTAAGTCAAATTGTGCTCTGCATTGTTGTGGTGTGAATTTTCAAAGTGTTGGGTCCATTTTGTATCCAAAGCTTTGAAAATTTATAACTCTCCGAATTTGTAAGATTTTACTGTGATTTTTTGTGGTGTGATTCATATGTGTCAAAATTAGATGGACCAAATTTCAGACCTATTAAAACATTAGTTACACATAGAAAAAATAATTAAGGATAATGTCTATATAAATTAAAAAATTTCCAAGAAATTACACATATACCTAAAAGGGGTGAAACTTAAAACCAGTGAACTTAGTGACATTGTGAATCCTAGGTTTTAATTTCACTGAGTTTTAAATTTATTAGGCTAGAAAATTAACCAAACAAAAAGCAGCCCTTCTACGGGGCCTGAAACTTCAAAAAAATAAAATAAATCTAAATTAAATCTAAAAAATATAAATAATTGCTCAAATTGTTCATAATTAAATAGAAAATCTAGAAAAATTAAAAGACCCATCACCAGACTTCCAATTTAGCTTTACTTTGATAATTAAGAAATTTTAATAATTAAAATTGTTAAAAATATCAAATAAATTTTAAACTCTTGAAAACACTCTTATAGCTCATTCTTGATATTTGGGAGGGATTTAAAGAGGTTTGGAATGAGTTTGGTGCAAAAATAAGAAAATCTCCTTAATTAAGCAATTAAATAATTCAATTAAATATTAAAACTTCAAAATTCATAACTAATTATAGAAAACTCCAAATTGATCAAACTTAAAGGCACTGGACTCCTCTCAGGATCTAATATTTGTAAAAAATACCAAACTTCTTGAATTCACTAAAATTAAAAAGTCAACTCTTTGATCAACCTTAGTTTAAAAATACACCCAAACTTTAAAAATCATAATTAATTGTGAAAATTTTCAAATCTAGAAAACCTGGTGTCATTTTACTTATCTTAGGGTCTAATATTTATGAAAAATAAGAAAACTCTAAAAATTTTAGTAAATCAAAAAGTCATAAAATGGACCATTTAATCAATACATTAAAATATTAAAAAATATATAAAAATTTAATAAACCAACCAAATTCCAGCAAATCACTAATCTAATCAATCAAATCAATAATAAACTACTAAAAATATTTGTTCATTAACTCAAAGAAAAGAAATTCTTAATTAAACAACATTGGTTACTACTAAGTAATCCGGACCTACGGGGTTATTAAGTTAGCCGCAAAAAGAGTGAAATAAATGTCACGGCCTTGGTATAAATAAAGATAGTTATCATTTAATAAATAAAACACATTCTAAAATGAATATTATGACACTAATTTTTAAATTTTAACCAAAATTCCTTCAGCCTAAAAACAAACAAAGTAAAACACTAGAAAACTTCAAACAATAATCTCATTTAGGACATATCTAAACCATACAATCTGTTGCACACATTGTAGATGATTTGCTAGGACAACAAAATCTAATTTTATGATAGGATGTTGTTCCTTTACACTAGCTTTCTGTGTGATCTGGGTTTTTCATGAATTTTAAGCAGATTTCATTGCATGTTGGTTGTCTTAATTTGATGCATTATGTGATGCTTATGGTGTTATATTAATGTAATGTTATCTGTGAATTTATGAGATGGATGCTAGATTCTCCTAGGTTATAGCAATCTAGATGCTAATAGAATCTTCTGTATGTGGCTATGCTTGTGCAGGATCATACAAAAGGAAGGGCTAAATTAAAATTTAACTAACAAAATTTTTATAGGTGATAAATATATTAAGCCCCCTTAAAATGAAGAGCATGGCCTAGTGAATGTGCTTGCTCAAGAATGAGCAATGAAATAAATATAACTACTTATGATGTTGATGATTTCATATATAAATTATTGATAACGTATAAGGCGTATATATTCATTTAATCTTTGATATGTATTGTAAATTAAATAGTTGTGAAAGTCACTTAGAGTGGGGTATTTGATACTCATTTTGGTCTCCAAAGAGGAAGAGAACATCCCTTAGGGAAGAGTTTCTTCCATATGGAGATCCAAATTTGGATAAGTCTGAAATCCAAAGAGAAAAGAAACACCTCTACGGGGAGGAGTTCTTTTAATTTGGATATTCAGACCCGACGGATCTAAGGAGTGCGAAAAAAGAAGTTGAAGAAACAAAGAAGGAAAATACCTCACTCTAATACTTGCACCATTCTATAGGATTAGAATCCTGATTGTTGTCAGTGGTACCCGGCCACTTTTAACTTCTACAGACCCTGGGTTTTAAATTAAGTGGCACTTGCCACATAGCATTTATATTTATTTGGTTATATGTGATTTAATGATGTATTTACATTATTTGCGCATTAGAAATTGCATATTTTTCTTAGTTTTTTTCTTGCATGTGTGATTTGCTTTAGCCTGAAAAGCGTGTTTATGCTCATTAGTACAATGCTAAATTTTTTTAACTTGTAACTAAATAAAATTTTTAGGCTCACATAGAAAGATAAGTTATATTTAAGAAGTAAGCCCAGGAATATATGGGAGTTCTCATGAATTTATATTCCCTTCTCTCATTGTTAGGCACATCCCCACCTACGAGTTATGGCAGACCACTTGACCTATTATGATGCAGCTCTGTCTAGGAGATATTATACATATCTAGAAAAAAATATATTTTCTAAGCCTAAATTTTTAAAGTTCATCATATATGATTTATGTATTTAGAGTCAATCAACATGCATTGCATTAAAAATCAATTAAATAAATAAAATTTTAATTACATAGAGCATAAATTCCACCGTATATAAGCAAATTGGTCAATTAGGACATTCTCTAGACGTTAGTCCCAATTTCTTAAAAACTTAAATAACAACCTACCTATCTTTCATAAAGATCAAACTCATAATTTCAAAGCACCTAGGTGGTTTAGCTGGCACTCTAATCCAGGCCGAGGTAAGCTCATATTTATATTTCATTAGTTATGTTCGGGTCACTATCGTTTAGTGTCAACCTTAGATTTAGGATCTAGTGCGAATCCAAAATCATAAGTCTCTAACATCGGGATTCACTACAGTAAAATCATCCATTACTGGTGAATTTTGTGATGGCTTTCCGATGGATTTTTCGGCGAATTTTTAATGGATTACAATGAAATATTTATAACTAATTTTCAGGCAAATTTTTTGGTAGATTTTCCAGCAGATTTCAAAAATTCTGAAAAAAATCATATATTCATAATTAATAATTTTATAGCATATTTTAATTAATTATAAATTTAATAATTTATTTTAATTAATTATTAATTTAATAAATTATGATAATTAATTATTATTTTAATAACATATTTTAATTAATTACTAACTTTAATATTTTATTTTAATATATTTTTAAATAATTAAAAAGTTATTAAATTAATAATTAATTTAATAACTTATTTTAATTAATTATTAATTTAATAACTTATTTAAATTATTTATTAATTTTAATATTTTATTTTAATTTATTTTACAATTTAATTTTTATATTAATTTATTTAAATATAATAGAGTAAGCATTATAACACATTTTTCCCGTAGCAAAGTGGTTAAGTATTTGAAAAAAAATAGGTTCCCTCTTCAAATCCCATGGGCGTCACGATCAGGCGAGCTTGCGCGCAGAGCAGGTGGGGGCAGCGGCAGGCAGGCGCTGAAAAATTTATTTTTTAAAAATTATTTTTTAGCTATTCTGGCGCAATTTTTCTACGGGACAGCCACTAAAAAATTTTTCTGACAGTTTCTTTCAACGGAAAAGTTTTCCGACGCTCGATTTACCATCAAAAACTTTTTGGCCAAAAATTTGCCGGTAATACGTACTTTTCCTGTAGTGATTCTAATCCCAAATTTTTAATAAAATGCCAACTCAAATTAAGATATTCTCTAAATCAAAATGTAAAGCCCATTGCATAGGATAAATTGGGGTGTTTTTGAATTATTGTAGAATCCCAAATTGCCTCCTACTTTTCATTCTTTGGCCTCCAAAATAAGTGCTCAAAATTGATCTATTCCCTATTAAAATTCTCACCTCATTCATTTCATATCACTCCTTTAAAATCCAAAAAATAAAATTTTTACAACTATTTTAATCGAGACTATTCGTAAAAAACTCAATATTCCTACGATAAAATGAACCATCAAGGCTTGCCTTCGTAAGAGATTCAAGACCCTAAAAATAATAAAATCTCATTCGATTTAGCTCCTAAGTAGCAGGGGTGTCAATTTAGGTCAACGAGTTGGGCTCGGGTCCAACTCGAGTTGACCCGAGCATAAATAGGTTGATCAGAATCCGACCCTGCAAGCTAAATGGGTTAGGATTTTCAACTCGAACCCGACCCCCGTGGGTTACCGGGTTGACCCAACCCGACTCGCAAACCTGATTAACTAAACAGCACAGGCAGTGGCCGGTGAGCTTGAAGGTGACTAAACCACTAGTGAGGCCGATGGCGATGAGGCCGAGTGGCTGACGGTGACTGATCACATACTCGACGAGGCTAAGAAGATGCACGCCTGCACTACGACATCCTGCAAACTGGCCAACGGCAGACGCAGACGGGATGACTGACTGGCTGAGGCAGTTTAGGATGACGTACGGATAGGACTACTAGCCTGAAGCAACGAGATGGAGACTAGACACAGCGATGAGGATAGAACTACTGGCCTGACGCGTAGACGGTTGAGGTACTGAGCTGATGCGATGCGAGGCAGTCACATTCCTGGATCAAACCGAAACCAACCCATTTTTAAAACGGGTCAAAAAACTCAAACCTGAACCCGACTAATATAGCAAACGAGTTGACCCGAACCTGAAATTTTTTTGGTCAGGTCCAGGTGGGGTTTTGGGTCAGGTTAAATTTTGACACCCCTACTAAATAGAATGAGGGAAAATAATTCTTTTTGGAAAAATTAAAATCAAAGATAATTATCATCGTTATGTTCAACATGTTCAATAATAAATGGTGCCTGCCAACCTACAAGAAAATACATCATTTCTTATTGAAAGATTTGGAGATGAAATTAATGATAAGTTATCAAGATTATTATAGTTAGATATGTATTTGAATGTTATTTTGACCCTTTGGGGTTATATATAGTTCACTACGATGATCTGACTATAATAATTGATGATAAAGCATTTTAACTACCATAATCAAATATACGATTGAATGTCATTTTCATTCTTCGAAATCATATGTAATTCTCTCCTAAATTTGATTTGGTGGCTGGGATAAAAATTTATAATTTTGTAACTTGAACCTATTAATGAATGATATTTTCACCACCAAGGTGATATGTCATTCATAATTATGAGTTCAGCTACAAAACTAAAAAAAAATTAACAGGATTATGTTCAAATTTTCTAAAAAAATCTAATTACAATTGCTTTGTACTTTTCAACAAAGGTACACGTACACTTACATTTTTAGTGAGGATATATCAAAGAAAATCTAAGTATAATTCAACCCATAATAAACACACTTTCATAAACCCCCAGCGCATCATTAGAGTGTATATATAATAAGCATAAGCATATATGATTACACTATATAAGCTTATGTGATGATTCTAGTTAAACACCAAGCATTACAACAAATGTCCATAAAAGAAATATAATGATGAACGAATAAATTTATATATATTTTTTGAGTTTATGACAATGGAGCACTAGTAATAAAGGTATACACTGCGACGCCCTAGAATTTAAATTGAAAAAATTATTCATCTTTCTATCTTTTATACATTAACCATAGATTGAAGAATTTAATATAAGTAGAAAACATAATTACATCTATTTAGTGAATATTTGCATATCTCACAAATTCCAATTATATATATGTAATAATCCTTTTTTTAATAATTTTTATTTAAATGAAGAATTTGAATTTCAATGTCATGCCTTGTCAAAGAAGAGAGAGCGAAGAGAGAGAATGTTGTTCAGTGCTTTTTCATCTATCAATTTTGTTCAAATATTTCTTCTATTTATTGTAAGTAACTCAAATTTTATTTTAGTTTTCAATAATTTTGATTATTATATACATTTTTATATTGAACAGAATTAATTATTTCCTAATATATTTTAATTATGGTATTTGCATAAGAAAGAAAGACTGGCTGTTAACACTATAAAATTGGTTGTCTGTTAAAATATAATACCCTACACAAGAGGGTGGGTTGATGGGCTTTCCTTTAAAGATAGTTTATGGTATTATCTCGGTTGTAGCCTATAACAGATGACTGATTACGCCGACGGACAAAGAGTGATAACTCTTTATTAATTTAATGAAGCCACATGTAATGTTAATTAATTAATTGAATAAGTGATACTTGATATGACTAATTACTAACTAAAAATTAGTTGGCATAAAAGATGTTAAAAAATACTATATTAAAGCTGAATGTCATGCCTTACTAAATCATGCATTGAACATTGATGCATATATATATATATATATATATATATATATATATATATATATATATATATATATATATATATATATATTGATAGCACTAAAAATATTGATGGATATATTAATATTATTGATAATATTGAATGCATTGATAATACATAAATAGATGATGCATATGAATATATAGAATAGATTCTTTTAGTGATTTATGAATAATTTTTACACTGTTATTTTATCGATTTATTGAATTTCATATAAATTATTAATTTTTAGATTCATTATAATGATTCTCTGCTTTTATTATTAATCATTTTAAGCTTTATTGATAATATTTAGTCATTAACTACTTTGACGGCTATTGATTATATTAGACTAGACTATATTGATGATTTATAGAAGCTCTGGTATATTCTTAAAATGATAAATAGACAATTCTTCAAAATTTGATTCTAGAGTATTACAATATAATATATATATATATATATATATATATATACACACACACACACACACACACATACATACATACATACAAAATAATCGATAAAACCAAAGAGCAAGAAATAAAAAATCTAAACTATCACCTACTAACTAGTCTCTTACTACAAGCTCTTTATCCTTACCTGAAATCATATAAAAAATCACATAATGAGCACATAGTCTAGCAAGTAATAAAAACTTATCATTGTATTCAATATAAGACAAAAGAATCAATATGTTTGCTTCAGTTTCAGTAAATATCAATCAATAAGCTATTAATATGAATAATATGTAATATATGAAATCAATAGCAATGAATAGCAAAATCAATCTAATCAGTAGAACCATATTATTCAATGAGCAAAAAGAGTCTATTAATCTATAAGAAAATTTGTAAAAAGATCACCAATTAATAACATGTGTTGTACAGTGAAACAAATCTCAATTATCTATCAGTTATATTCGTACGGATGGTTCCATCACATACTCATATCAATCATTTTTCCATGTATCTATCTATCAATATGTCATGTCAGTGTGTTATATCAATATGTTATATAAGTATGCTTATTAGTGCATTATATAATATGTATATCAATATCTATCAATATTCATGTCGTATGATATGCCGTGTTATATCAGTATAAGTTGAGTATTCATCTTACAAATATAAATGAATTTTTATGGATTTAGACTCTCACATGATGATTTTGTATGACCTCGAGAGGGTTAGATATCTATTGCTGAGGGATCATCTTCAGGATTGACGTGGTAATATGATTACCACACATAGTCAGAGGCTTTTGGAGGGAGATAGAAGGGGAGAGTTTATGGATTAGGCTCGTAGGCATATGCATATGAGAGAAATAAATCCACAATAACATCTTTTAATGATAGTGGAGTTGATGATATTGTCAATCAGAGGATTACTACTCTTACCTAAGAGATAGAGGAGATGAAATAGATACAGACCAACATACTGACATAGCAGACTGAGATGAAGGTGGAGCTATAATCATATCTAAGCTAAAAATGAAAGAAAAAGGGTAAGCAGACTAAGCATGAATCAAAGGGGAGCGAGGAGGCGGAAGATGATTAGAGAGCATAATGTTTAAGTTATTGAGTTGTTTGAAGAACTTACTGTTGTGTTTTAAAAACTTGTCTTAACATTTTTAATATTTTTAAGTTGTTTATGTTAAACGATTACATTTTGTTATTGTTAGGCTTATATTTTGAGCTGTTTTCTTATGTTTTGAGTGTCAATATTATGTGACGATAAATTTTATTGTGTATTCATTCATTAACTGCTACATGTTTGTAATGTAACTATGTTTGTGAACTAATGAGGGGATGTCCATCTTTTTTTTACTCATGTTACAGGTTTCTGACGATCATTTCACCGGAAAACTTTGATATGAGGCAACGGGACGAAAAAGTGACGGAAGCTGGAAAATACCGCCGAAAAGTTCCCAACAGTTTTCTAGGAAATTTCCGGTGGCCTACCCACCACCAATTTTCGACTGTTGGTGCAGCCAGTAATGCCACCAAAAAGTTCCGGCAGCGATTCGCTCGCACTCGTCACTCACACCTGAACACAAATCCGCTGGTAAACTGTTGGAAATGTTTACCGGTGGAAATACCACCGTCGAATTTTATTTCCTATTCGGTTTATACCGGCAAAACTTTCGCCGAAAACGGAGAAATCCGCTAGAAAATTTATGATTTCCGCTGAAAAATTCACCGATAATAGGTAATTTTCCTGTATTATACATTGACATCCTCTTCCTTTACCTCTTCATCATTCTCTCCTTATTCCAAAGCATCCTTCAAATCCACAGCTTTTTTCTTCATTCACCATATTTACCACTCATATTGATGTTAATATCAGTAATCAACAAAAAGGAGAAACCACTCAACAAATTAAATAGTCAGCAACATGTGACAAACAACATGAGAAGTCAGGTGACAACTACGACAACGGTTGACTGGTTCAAAGGTGGTTGTGTTGGATTAGGAGCTGCGGAATTTGCTGCTTTTGAGATGAAAGAAGGGTTGATGAACTGTAAGATAATGTACCGGGTTGGATTAAGGTCCTTATATCATGCTGAAGATATTTAAGGGCTATATATGTTTTTGATTAATCATAGTGCTATACTGCTATTACAAGAATATCTCCGATCCTCTAATAACAAAAAAAATTGAGAATATATTATAATAATAAAATACTATAAATTTTTACACTAAAATATTAAACACATGTGATAATATCAATAAACTAACATATTTAAATTGTTCTAAACATCTTATTTAAAGCACAAAATGTTCCCAGCTCTTTTTTTTTTCATTTTTAATTATCTAAACCTTGACGTTAAATTTGAATCCGAGTATTGTGCCTCCTGGTGTGAATTTAGCCAAATTATAACTGATGTCATAAGTGATGTCATGAGAGCATTATTAAAGGACATCAGTAACCAAAGTCCAAAGAGCACTAATGACAAGAAGTCAAAAAACAAGCTTGCTTTCATTTATATGTTGTGACAGAACCTACCATTCCTCTTCTTTACGAAAGATAACAATTGGAAAGGCAACCTATTCTTAAGTGTCTCTCTCTCTGCCTTTCCTTTCTCATGCTTTTTTTTTCTCTTTATTCATTCATTCTCATGCTTGCAAAGCAGTACTACAAAGGAGAAAAATGACATTACTTGACCTCCAACCACTTATCAGGCAAAGCTTTATAAGATTAATCTACTTCGCAAATGGTTTTCTGCAAGCCAAGTCATTGTCATTATTTCATCATAAATATCATCACAGACTTTTTATTTTTCCAAAAAATAATTCTATGAAAACTGTAGAGGTGAGCTTCCCTCAACAAGAATTTAGAAGGGGTTAATAGACAGAATATTATATAATCAGGTAACGAGATCACTAAGAAAGCTTGAGCTATTTATTATAAAGTTCGATCTTATCTAATTGCTGTGATCAAACATTAATTGTAATCATATTTTTAAATTATGAATTATGATAAATATAGGTTCAAATCTCCGTTGTTAGGACTAACTGTATGAGATAAATTCATACAAAATTTGAGATTAAAGTTTCATTTGGAACAATTTTTTCCTTCTTAAAACATTTGTTCATTTTTATATAAAAAATTACTTTAAAAACAGTAAAAAAACTGTTCCAAACAAAGCCTAAATTCGTCAGTCAAACAAATAATAGTTGGAATAATTTGTTAAGAAAAATATTAAAAGGTAAAAAATACAGCTATTGTTTTAGTAAATAATTCAGCTTTAACTTATAAAAAATACTGTTATCTTACTTATACATAAATAAATGCGAGACAATGAGGAGAACAAATTTTTACAAAGATCTCTTGATGCATTTTCATATTGTCAGTGTCCTCATTCAACAGCCAAAAAAAAAATTTATCATATAGCAGACAAAAATATATAGTCTTAATACTCATAGATGTATGGCATGTGTCCTTACTATATTTAACACATAAAAAATATCTTGTGAATAAGCCCAAATATATATATATATATATATATATATATTAAGTTCAAAAATGTTTTTCATAAATTTCATTTTTTTAAGTTTCATCCAAAATATTTTTAGATCATTTAGGCTAATTTTGAACGGATTTTGCATCTTAAGGCCCTAATACAATTTTTTTCACTATTGATCAGAAGCATGAACAAATTAATGAATTTTTGCTGTTAATTAAGCATATATTTTTACAGAATCAAATCTAGTTTTTACATAATCAAAAAGCAGAAGAGCAAAATGAAGCAAAAATTTAACTAATCATCTTCAGTCATCAACCTCTATCTATCTTAAAGTGTAAAGAAAAGAAGGAAAACGAAGAAGAAACTCATATGATTACTGTAGTAGATAGTTTTGCAGATACAGGAAATACTATTCTGATTGAGCTTATAATAATTAGAGTAGCATGAAAGGTAAGCAATCAACAAGAAACAATGAAAAATTCTTTTAACTGATCAACAGCATATCTAATCGCATCAACACACCAAATTAACATTAGCAATAAGTAGTAGAATACAAAAAAATAGAGAGATCCATGCACCAAGAGAAGGCTCGATACTGAAATAACATGCGGTAGAAAATCCAAAGGGAGAAGATAAATAGATACGCAAAAAACCTTATATAGGAAACATTCTAAGTCTCTCTTTAAACTTAATAATAATCATATATAGGGTCGGACCAGGAAGCTTGATTCCCCAACAGCAGCACAGAAGAAGAAAGCTCGCTGTTCTTTCTCATTTTCTGAACTCTCTAAGCATCGGCACCGCTTCTCCTACTTTCTTCCTTTGGCTTCCCGTTAGTTTCTTTTTCATGTTCCTTCTCATAAGAAAGAAATGATGTTGATAAGAAGGAAGTAATAATGAAAGCCCCTTGGAAGCAGAAGTGACCGATGATGATGGCAAGAGAAGGCGAATGATCAAGAGAGCCATGATTAGCGAGAAGAATAATAAGTGAAGAGAGGAAAAACAACAAGATAAAGAATGATAAAGATCCAAGCTTTCTCACTCTTTCTTTCTTTTTCTCTCTCTCTCTCTCTCTCTCGCCCCTAGCTATGTGGCTAGCTAGTGTGCTCCACTCTCACATGGGGCTTATGATGAAGGCCATGCTGTCCCTTTCTGCCACTCTTATCTTTCTTTTTTATTTTTTCAATCGGCACTGAAGCCTATGGAAGGTTGGCAGCTGAGAATCCTAGTGTTTATTCTTATGATATGAGTGGGACTGGTGCTAGTGAGAGGAAAAGGGGTGGGGACGAGCTGGGTATTTCCCCTTCTTGTGCTAAGTTAAAATAAAATGACTGGGTAGTTGAGTTTTCTTTTTTAATGTGGAACGCAAGTTGAGAAAGGAGAGAGGAGGTAGGAATAGGAGGTTTGGTGGTTCAAAAAGAAAGGACAGGTGAGGTGAGTTGCTATAATTGTACTAAACTGACAGACAGAGAAAGGAAAATGAGAGGGGTGGGGTGGGGTGGGCAGGCCTGGGCATTGTGCCTGTGAAGAGTGATTGGGGGACAAAAATTCTATAAAGAATTAAAACATCTCAGCATTAATACTAATAATAATATTATTATTACTTCATCTTATATCTAATGAAGTAATACTCTAAAGATTTTTTTAGGTCATATTTGGTGCACCATTACTTTATATTTTTTTTATTGAAAGCTCATATCAGTAATAAATTAGTCTTATGAATGTAAATTTTAATTTGAAATTGAATGACCATATGTTATTTTAAGGAGTATTTTATAAAGAACTCTTCTAAGATTTTAGTTGGATATTTTGGAAAATTTTCGAATCTAAAGAATACAATGAAGAGGGTGAAGGATAATTGGTGGACAGTTTAGATAAAAAGCGCATGAGTATAAATTTTTATGATAAAAAAGGAAAAATGAACTAAATTTAACAGTGAAAAAAAATGATTATATATAAACAAACAATATATGTTTCTCATAAGATGTGAGACAACCATGCAAGTCATAATATAAAATACAATTACACAGGTGTAGACTAAGGCTTCTTTTGGGATAGGTTTTTTGTTATTTTGCTTTTGAGGCTGTAACTATAGCTTCTATTTAGTCACTGTTATTTTGTTATTTCTAAGAAAAAAATATGCTAGGAAATTATTTTTATAGCTATAAAAAAAACTAATTTTTTCACTATAGTTTTACAAAAAGTTATAGTTGCCTCAAACTAACTCTAAGTCGTCGTTTGGGGTGGCTTTCTTATTGCTTTGTAATGCTACTATAGATAAAGTAAAATTTTAAAGTTGTTATAGAAAGCAGGTTTTTAGTACAATTTTTTTAAGCAGTAAAAAAGATGACCAGACAAAAATTATAGTTGTGATGTGAAAAATAATATTGTAAGAAAGTTATTCCAAACGAAGTCTAAGTTGTTCTAAAAGATAGAAGAGATCACATATTGTGATGATGTATAATTAAGGAATTAGAATTAAATATTTGAGAGTCCTTTTAATATAATGGATGAAGTTTTTTTAATAGAAGAGTTCAACTATAAGTTTGTTGAAATCGGGCTTTGGATGGGCATGAATTTAATTTTGAAAGTTTTTAATTTAAATATTGCATAGATATTCATACTGATCGGAGTATTGACGCCTTGTGGGCTACTCACCACAACACCGCAAGGCAACTGGATGAGCTCACGGCTGCCTTCTATCGTTTTACAGTAGAGGTGTGTAACTGGACAACACCTCCACTCTCGATCCACCCCATCCGGCTTAGAATCCACAGCTGAACCCCCAGATACCAGTTCCAAGAGCTAATGTGAGATTAGAAAGGAACCTACAACGCCCCCGAGCCACATTACCTGATTTCTCTGAATCAGAAGAAGACATGGATGACGCCCGACACCGACAGATTGTTGACTCGATAGATGAGGAAACCTTCAAGCCACACGACTATGGAAATCGTCCAGGTATATATAATTTGGGGCAGAGCGAATTCCGGGTCAAGATTGACATACCATTTTTTGATGGGATATTGCACATCCAGGATTACCTCGATTTGGAAAGAGCAGTCGAGATGTTTTTTTAGTACATAGAGACTCCGCTGGAGAAGCAAGTGAAATATGTGGCATGCTGACTAAGGGGCGGAGCCAGCGCATGATGGATGCAAGTCTTACAATCCCGTCGACGGGAACGTAATTAAAGGCACAATACGAAGCTAGTATCACATGAAACAATTATTGAGGGGTCATTATCTTCCATCTAATTATGAACAGATGCTATACCTGCAATACCAGCATTGTGCGCAAGAAGGCCGATCAGTTTCAGATTACACAGAGGAATTCTACCAGCTTAGTGCACACAATAATCTCAATGAAACTGAAAACCAGTTAGCAGCTCGCTACATAGGGGGTCTCCGAGATGCCATTCAAGATAAGCTTGAACTCAATTCTGTGTGGTCGCTGTCCCAAGCAATCAATTTTGCCTTGAAGGTGGAGACACAGATACAATGACACTCACGCTCACACAGAACTCACCGATCCATAACTGACATAAGAAGTGAGGCTACTAAATCTGCTACCAACGTGCCAAAGACATCACAACCAGCTGCCCCACCAACCGCTAGTAATACTGGTAACCCAGTTGCGAATACCAGAGGTATGAATCAGCTGAGGACTAATGTGAGGGAACACCCATATGCCAGACCAACTACATTGAAATGCTTTCATTGTTTCCAACCCGGGCATAAGTCTAACGAGTGTCCAAACAGACAACAACTACAACTATTAGACGGAGAGCAAGACACTGAGGCAACGGTTGCCAAACCAGAAGTGAATTAGAGGAGGAAGAATTGCAGGGCGATAACGGAGAGCCACTCATTTGTGTATTAGAGAAGCTACTGTTAGCTCCGCGGGCTCTAGGGGAGTCCCAACGACATGCCTTATTTCATACCCGTTGCACCATTAACAACAAGGTGCATGAACTCCTCATCGATAGCAGTTGTATGAAGAATATCATTTCTCGTGCAGCCGTTAGTACGCTACAGTTGAAAATTATAAAAAACCCAAACCCATACAAAATCAATTGGGTCCGAAAGGGGATGGAAATCACTATCTCAGACATGTGCCGCATCATATTTTTTATTGATAAGCACTACTCTTATGAAGTCTTGTGCGATGTTTTAGATATGGATGTGTGTCATTTAATATTAGGACGACCTTGGCAATTCGATAGTGGTGCTTGTGGACCTCCGAAAGGAACACCGCCGTGCGGGGGAACACAATGCAGAGGATAGGACCGCACTATCCCGGGGGACGAAACGATCACAGGCCTCTGTGCTCTTTACAAGCGGGCCAATGGGAGGGCAGATTAGATCATACATACAATTAACCATTGATGATAGCGGCTCTCGCCTATGCAGCTTGATGGGTAATAATTTGCATAACCTGGTCAAAATCACGGGGTTTCCCCCACCTGATATATCAGCTCGAGTGAGGTTTATTTAATGTGAAATTCGGTTTACCACAAGCGCAAGCCCCCGTGGTTAATTACATCTTAAGCCAGGGCTTAATAAGACTCTCAATTAAGGATCCTACATTATTCTTTCATATGGGATTGACACATAGGGAGAAGACTAGGAGATCATACTCAAAGGAGAAGGAAAGGTTCGATTTGGTTTAGTCAACATACACGACTCACACCAGCATCCGAAGGGACTAAGGTAGTGAGAAGAAATTAGAGAAAAGAAATAAGCAATGCACTCATAGCATACATGAGAGAAAGATGAAGGTGGCGTCATCCTTGTGACGCTGATAGGTAGGATTTATGATTCTTGAAGAAGAGAGAATTTACCCACCGATTAGGCATACTACGAGACACCGAGTATAGTAGCCTTGAATCCTAGATCTAGAGTGGGTTTAGTATTCTACACTAACATTAACACACATGTCCTAGCTAATGTAATGTAAAAAATTTGGACTTATCCCGCCCTGGATTGGGGAGCCAGCTAACCACCTAGTTGATTTAAAATCATGAATCTAGTCATTTTTTATGAAAGAGTGGTAGGGAGGGTCAAAGTTTTTGAAAAGTGGGACCAACATCTAGAGTTTGTCCTAAGTGGTCCCTTAACTTATGTATGATGAAAAATGCTAAAGCAAATGCAATTAAAGTTTTAGACTCATTTTTAAGTTGATTTTTAATACAATACATGCTGATTGACTCAATTTTTGAAATGTATATGAAGAAGTTTTAAAAAGAATTAAAAAAATAAGTTTTATTCTTAAGTGCACAGACTCTCCTTGACGGATTTGCACCATCATAGGCCAGGTGGTCTGCCAAAACCCGCAGGTGAGGAGCAGCCAAATAAATGAAAAGAATGATGCAACAAATATGCTATGTGAACTCCCAGCAGTCCTGGGCTTACTTCTTAAAAGTGTTAGAGTTTCTATATTATCTTACAAATTTTATTTTTAATTTAAGTAGAAGAATTTTTTCGTGTCCTCACGAGTCTCTGATCGAATTCAGGCTAAAATAAAAGCGGCACACAAACGCCAAGAAACTAAGAAAAGCATATAAATCTTAATCGCAATCAACATTAAATTAAATATATTAAATAATCAAATTAATCAAAATGAATATCCATAGGCCATCTGCCCTTTATTACAAATCAGGGTATGCTGGAAAAGTAATGTGGCCGGGCACCACTGATAACAACCCGAATTTTTAATCCTAGAACAGACGCAAGTGACTTTGAGTGGGATACTCTTTGCCTTCAACTTATCGATCTTCTCTTCTTCAAGCTCCTTGGTCTTCTTTTCTTAAGGCTCCTTGGATTTATTGTAGTTGGATACCCAATATGGAGAAGAAAAATCCTCCTCCAAAGGGGAGGTTATCCTTTCCACATTGGATGGTAAAATAATCCAAATTTGGACCTACAAATAAAAAAGGACTATCCTCATAATGGGTGTCCTTTCCACTTTGGATCCGTGTATCCCCACTCAAACGTGCACTTTCACAACTCTTAACAATATTACAAATGAAATTACATTAAGATGAAATAAAAAATCTAGACTCTCCTGCAATGTTATCCTAAGCAGTTAAATAAAATATAACATTCCAAGAAGTTATAAATGTATGAAAATGAAATACTAATGCCAGCCACACTTGGCCATGCTCTTTAATTCATTTGAGGGCTAAGCATCTGAAGCACCTGTAGCCGTTATATTTATGATTTATTTTTAACCCTCATTTATTCTGGGGGGGGGGGGGGGGGGGGGGGCTAAGCGGCTGAAGCACCTGTATCAAGCATTTATATAATTCAATATTTATTATTTTAGCCCCCCTTTTAGCAGTGTTGCATGTGCATGGTCACATGTATAAGATATTATCAGTATCAAAAATTAATCTTAACCTATGGGTAGTCTATCACCCATCACATCAAGTCATAGAGTGCAGTAAAAGTAAACAAATACATCAACCAATTTTTCGATCACAACATGCAGTGAAAATCTAAAAAACTATGTACACAGTAGTAAAGTAAACATCGGCCTAGCTTGGAACTAGAATTGGTGCCCTAGCAAATAATTTTATGTGTGTGTGAGAGGCTGTGTAGCTGAGGTAGATCATAAGCTGGGTAGTTAGTTAAAGTTACCTAGTATTCGAGTTTGTTGAAGGTTTGAAGGAGAGGTTTAGGTTTGACTTTAAATATTAATGCATTATGGATTAAACTAGATACATTTTAATGGTTAGGTTATTACTACCTTTATTTTATGCTGAGGCCATGAAGTTTATTTCACCTTCCTTGGGGCTAAGTTAATAGCCTCGTAGGCCTGGGTTACCTAATAGTAATCGGGGTTGATTAAGTTAATTTAATTGGTTGAAAATCAAAAGAGTGTATTAAATGATTTGTTATCAGGTTAGGAAGTTAACTTAGAGCTTAGAGTAATATTTTTTGAAGTTTAGGTTGAGTTAATGGATTTTAGAGGGTTCAGGATCAACCCACCCACTAAGTCAAAGGGGACAAAAAGTTAACTTTTTAATTAAAAGTAATTCATAAATAGTTAGTATTTTTATAAAATAATAAATCTTAACCTGATCAGTTAGACTATAAGTATGCTCAATTTAGAATTTTCTATATTAAGTTATGAATTTTTAAAGTTTTTGACCTGATTTTTGACTTAAGTTTGACCATATTGTTGACTTTTTGATTTAAGATGATTTCCTAAATCCTAATATTTTTTAATAAATACTAAATTTTAATATGATTTGAATGTCTTTTAATTTGCCCAATTTAGAGTTTTTTAGAATTAGTTATAAATTTTCAAAGTTTGGGTGTTTAATGAATTATCGAAATTATTTAATTAAGGGGCCGTTTTAGGGGTTTTGATCCAAATCTGCTCCAAACCTTTTGGAATCACACCCAAAGGTCAGTAATGACCCAAGGAGGAGTTCTCAAATGTTTGGGGAAATTTTGGAATTTTTGATAATTTTTAATTATTTAATTTAATTAAAAAGGTGATTTTTTATCAAAATTAAATTAAGATTTAAATTAAAGTCCAATTAAGGGGATTTTAATTTCTTGAGATTAAGTACTGAATTCTGGAGAGTTTGATGTATTATGGATAATTTTGGATTTAATTTGGATTTATTAAAATTTTCTAAAGTTGTCGGGGCTTAATTAAAGTGTAAATTAGGGTTTGTTAATTAAGTGGCTTAAAGGCTCCTAAAAATTTCTAGAAAATTCCAAGAGGTTTAAAATGTCATTAAGTTCAAGTTTTTCAAGTTTCAAGTCAATCGAGGTTCTGCCCTAGCTCCTAGAATTTTTTTAAGTTCATCAGACGGGTCCTTAATTATTATTCTTAGGGTGTCATTACGTTAAGTAGGTTTAAATCAAGTTTTAGACTAACCCTTGGGATAACATAAGGGAAATACAATACAAATATAAGCACACCAAATCTTTAGATCTAGGAGAGCCTAAGCTAAGTGCTCGTGGATCCTACACATACAAGAAAGACTATTAAACACTAAGTATATGAGATTAATGAAGTGATTAGTGAATAATTAGAGCTCAATCAGCCACTAATCCTCTCCACATGAATGTAATTCACATGCTTGATCCATGTTTAAAATTCTACTAGTGGATCTCTCAAAAATTAAGATATTTAATGATATATAGAATTTTAAAATACTTAAAATATATATATATTAAATATAGATGTAAATATACAAGTTTAAAAATAATATGGTTAAAAAATATTTCAATTTATTTTTATGAGAAATCCACTGGCCATCCAAGGGGGTTTCAAAATAATTTTTAATTTGAAAAATAATTTTTAATTTTAAAATAATTAACATATTATTACTAGTTAAATAATGGAAGTAGTTAAATAAAATAGAAATAAAGCAGAAAAATAAATTTTAGTTTCTAAAAATAATTTTAAATTAAAATTCATAATTTTCTAAAAATTTTAAGGTATAATGCATAAAAATTTTGATTTAAAATGAATTTATTATGATTTATTGAAGTTTAAAGTAATTAAAGGCTATTTTCAAAATAATTTTAAATAACTAATATTTAAAAATAACTATTAAGTGAAATTAAATTAAATATTAAAACTTCTGGAATTTTAAAATAATTTTAAATACAATAATAATAAATTTTTATTCAAAAAACATTTAAATATTAAATTAATTATTCATTAAGTGAATTAAAGTAATTAATTAAAATAATTTAAAATAAGAGAATAATTAATATTTAATATTTAAAAAAATTAATTACTAAATGAAATTAAATATTAAATTTTCAGGAATTTCAAAATAATTATAAATAATAATATAAATAATAATAATAATAATATAATAATAATAATTTAGTAATAATAATAATATAATAATAATAATAACATAATTAAAATAATTTTAAAATAATAATGTTAATTAATATAATAACATAATTAAAGGGGTTTTAAAATAATAGTAATAATAATATGATAATTAAAATAATAATAAAAAAATAAATAATAATAATAATAATAATACTAATAATAATACTAATAATAATAATAATATAATAAAATAATTAAAATAATGATAATGATAATAATAATATAATATAATAATTAAAATAATTATAAACATAATTTTCTCATTTTTTCTGATTTTTAAAATATATTTAAAATAAATTTTAAATTAATTATATTAAATAATCGACAGCGGCGTCGAGCCACGCTTCGACTTCGCATTGGCTGATTTAAACCGAGGACGCAGTTTGCAATCATTGTCAATGATTGTGTCGCTGCACAATCATTGGCAATGATTGCCGCGAGACTTAACCACGTTGAATCGCGGCCCGAGCCGTCCGATCTCCCGCAATTTCGAATCAAGGGTCCTGATCTCACCGAACGGCGAGCGAAACCGCTGGGTCAAGTTCTGCGGTCGATTTGAATCGCGGAACAGCGGGATTGTGACCGTTGATCACGAGATCAACGATCCATATCGTCTCCCAGCTAATGGGAAGTGCGATTCGAAGCCCTAAATGATATTTTGCTTCGTTTGATCGATAGGATGGATCAAATCAAATGAAATTTTAAGCATAGTATACACACATGAAGAGCGTTCGTGTGGTACAAAAATTTCGTTCTAAAACGCACTATGCAAGAAGCTATTTAACTTGAAGTGTCCTAGACTAGGGTTAGGGTTTATACCTCGATTTGTGGATGGATTAGACCGTATAAGGGCTTGTTGAACTTGTAGATTATCTACGAGTATTTCCCTAGTTGATGTCGAGCTCTAAAATGCCTTCTATCAACGGGAAAATGACCTGGAAGTCTTGTGGTCTCGGGTCACCGAAGATCTCGCTGTCGGCGGCCTTGACCAAGTAGGTTTGGCTTGAAAGAGGTGGAGGGATCCTATGGGAGCTCTCACACGAAATCTCACAAGTTGAGCGTGCCTAGCGAGAGAGAGAGAGAGAGAGAGAGAGAGAGAGAGAGAAAGGTCCTTCTAAAGAAACCCTAAGTCTCTATTTAAGGCTCATGGCATTAGATCGACGGCTAGGATTGAATCTATATTCAATTAAGAGGGAAAAGATGTTCAATTAGCCGTAGTTTTGAATTAGAATATATTAGAAATGAGTTAAATGCATTAAAGGGCTCTTAATGGGTCAAATGGACCTATTTAAGGCTTGGGTTGATCAAGTCAATGGTTGACCTGGTCAACCCAATCAAATAGGTCTAAGGGAAGAGTGGATTGAGCCTAGAGATCAAGGAATGGGTTTAGCATTGAATAGAGCTTGAATTGGGCTTAAATAGGTCAATTTTGACCCATTAGGAGTTGGTTTGACCAAGTCAAATGTTGACTTGGTCACCCTAGTCAACTAAGCCTAAATGATGAATGGTTTGAGCCTAAGAAAGGGTGGAATGGGTTTGGGTCTAATTTAGGCTCATTGAGACCTAATGGGTCAACCTAGGTTGACCTGGTCAACCAAGTTGACCTAGGGCATAGGTCTGGGCAAAACCAAGGTCAACAGTGTTGTGCATGACTGCCATTCAAACATCTATTCCTTTGAGTGAAAGAACAGGCGGATCAAGTTACTTCCCAATAAACCGTCTATAATGCCTGTTACTGGCAAAGAAAGAGCAGCCGTCTGCATAGTTCTAGGCTCTGTTTTGTTGCAATGTAAAGTAGAGAAACCCAACCTCATAGGCCTTTTAGTCACTGATTGTGCTCAAGTTGATAGTGTTGAATCTCACAAGCAGAATTTGGTCCAGGTTACAGTCCAGAAGTTGGTAGCGGAGTATAATGATCTCATGCCGGCTGAGCTCCCCATTGGGCTACCTCCACTACGTAAACTACAACATCAAATTGATTTTATACCTGGAACATCACTACCGAATTTACCCCACTATCGTATGAGCCCAAAAGAACATTCTATTCTCTAAGGAATAGTGGATGAGCTACTCCAGAAGCGCCTTATACAGCCGAGCATGAACCCCTGTGCCGTACCATCTCTCATTATTCTGAAGAAGGATGGTCAATGGCGAATGTGCATAAACAGTCGTGCAATCAATAAGGTAACTATTAAATATCGCTTCCCAATGCCTAGATTTGATGACCTGCTTGACAAGCTTGCCGGCGCCATAATCTTCTCAAAACTGAAACTCTGCAGCGGCTACCATCAGATTCGTATCCGTCAAGGTAACGAGTGGAAGATAGCTTTCAAAACCAAGGAAGGTCTATACGAATGGTAAGTCATGCCCTTTGGTTTATGTAATGCCCCCTCCACATTTATGCGTCTTATGAATGAGCTTTTAAAACCATTTTTAGATAAGTTTTTTGTTGTTTATTTTGACGATATACTCGTCTATAGTTCTTGTCTCACGGATCACTTAGACCATCTCAAACAGATTTTTTAAAGGTTACGGGACAACAAATTATTTCTTGATGCATCCAAATGTCAATTTGCCACAAGTCAAGTCCATTTTTTGGGATTCATTCTATCTGCTGACGACATCCATATGGATCCCCGTAAGACTGCCACCATCGTGGATTGGCCTACACCACAAAATGTATCCAAAGTTCGAAGCTTCCACGGCCTCGCGAACTTCTACATGAGATTTGTTTAAGGTTTCAGCATCATAATATCTCCTATTACAGATTTAATAAAAACCAAAACCTTCCAATAGAAGCTCGGGCAACAACAGAGTTTTGAAACAATTAAGGAGGCATTGACCTCGGCACCGGTTCTTGCTTTGCCTGATGTGGGTCTCCGAAAGGATTCTACTTGTGTGGAACAGAATACAAAGGGTACGACCGCACTATCCCGTAGGACAAAACGATCGTAGGCCTTTACACTCTACCCAAGCAGGCCAATGGAAGAGCAGATGGAGTCATACATACGATTAGCCATAGAGGATAGCGGCTTTCGCCTACACACCTCGATGGATAATAATATATATGACCCAAAAGGTCACGAGATTTCCCCCATGCGATACATCAGCTCGAATGGGGTTTATTTGATGTGGGGATCAGTCTCCCACGGGCGCAAGCCCCCGTGGTTAATTACATCTTAGACCTTAGCCTAAGAAGACTCTCGATTAAGGACGATATATTATTCTCTTCTTAATTTGGTGCATAAAGAAAGTTCCTAAGTTCTATTCCAAAAGGATAAACCCTTCCTCTTACCCTTAATGATGATTAGAATTTTTAGATGAGTAAAGATATGATTAAAGTTTTGAGTTTAGAAGATCAAAAATTAGATTACTATCCTAAGAGAAACCACAAACTCAGAATTCATCAAAGATGAAAAGAAACACATTGAGGGGTGTACAATTTGGGCTTATGCTTGCCTGGAGTGAGCTGCCAGCTAACATCCTAAACACAATCAATCGCCCTACATGTATGTAAGATAAGGAGGCTCTATCCTAAGGAATCAAGAATTTTTAGTTCAGAGGTTTAAATCAGGGACTCTGTAATATGCAAACAAATCTATCTAGCGCCATATATGATGCATGAGACGGATGCATAAGTGAAAGTGTTCTAAAGATTACTAAGAGACAATGTGACATTTACATTCGAGTAATGCTAATGCAATGCATGTACGTAGATGGAGTGCACTATGGAGTAAAGTGTATAAGAATGCATGCATGACATTCAGAGTACAGAAAATAAATAAATAAACACACCAAGGATACCCTCCAGGCAAGGTATCCTCATCACATCACAATAGAAAATCATCCTAGCGGTGCCCACTTCGTGTGGGAAAACGATGCACATGACACAAGTAGGTGGCCTACACTACAGGCCTAAATGACCCTAATGGTCTCTAAGGCTCACAGAAGGTGGGGGGTATCATACCCAAAACCAAAAGAAAATGGAACATCCTAACGGTGCCCACTTCGTGTGGGAAAACAACGGTGCCCATGGCACAAATAGGTGGGCCTACACTACAGGCCTAAGGTGACCAGAAGGGTCTCTAGGGCTCACAGAAGGGGGCAAGCTTTGGCCTATAGGGCCAAAGCTTCGTTAGTGTACTAACCTATGGCCAACTACCTAAACATGCTAGAATATGTATTACTCTAAAAACTAATAACAAAATGTGTGTGGTGTGTAGCAGTTTCGATACATAATTAACAATTTTTTTTACAAGTTGCAGAGATTATACCTGATCGTGGCGCAGCCACTTAAGAAATTCCGAGCAAGCGAGCTATCCATTGATTATCAACCTTGCAAGATTGTGGCGCAGCCACTTAAAAGCTTTAAGCGAGCAAATTACTTACTGATCCTTGATCATGCCTGACCCAATGTACCTCGCAAGACAAAATAAAAGAAAAATGCACAAATGAGCGTAGATGCCATTCAGAAAATAAACGCAAGTAAATAAAAAATGTGACTAACAGCAAATTTAATATTCACATTTATAAAACATACACATGTTATTGCTAAGACATAGAACAATACAGGAGTTTGCTAACTTGGCAGAAGTAATTGGCATCAAATAATAAAACAAAACATCGGCCTAACCTAGGACTAGGAGTCGTGTCCTAACAAACAAGCCTAGGTGTGTGTAGGCTGTGTGGTTTTAGGTGTGTCCTATGTAGGATGATTTAGCTAAAGTTGCTTGTGTTTTAATTTGTTAAAAGTTAAGGGGAAACTTTAATTTAAATATAAGTATTAATATCTTAGGATTAATTTTAAAGATTTTATCTTAGTGTTTGATTGATTACTACCTTTGTTGCTCACCGAGGCCGTGAGGTTTATTTCACCCTCCTTGGGGCTAACTTAATAGCCTCGTAGGCCTGGGTTACCCAGTAGTAACCAATTTTGTTGAATTATTTTAGTTTGTTATAAATTAAAAGAAAAGTAGATTAAGCAATCTATTATTGATTAAGAGAGATTTTGTTGGTTGGTTATTAATTAATTAAGGCACAACAAACCTAGGAAAATGTGTCGCTAAGTTTATGTTTTGATGTCTCTATCCTATAAGGAGCATGCACCCTAAGTCTATGTTATCTAAGACTCGATTCTTAATTTTTGTCCCTAGGTGTCGCTAATGTTATAGGGGATAAAAGGAAGTTCTTTTCTAACCCTTTGGACATTCATACATATATCAATAAATTTAGGAATTCAGGAATAACATAAAATAAAAAGTTGAATAATAGTAGAGAAGAGAGAAGTAAAAAGAAAGGCGACAAAATGTCAAAAGGAAGGAATAAAAATAAAAAAAAAATGATAAAAGGAATGTAGGCGTTTCATTATTGGGCATACCCCTTTGAAGCCGAGTATGCCTCTAAAACAACCTTCACCCCAATTCGATACAATACGAATAGAGGAGAAGGTGTTTTGGCGCCCTTTGCTGTTCCCACGTTCCAAACAAAGCACTCAAGAAAATCCGACTCAATAACTTACACTATATCCTATACGAAACCCAAAGTGGCGAAGGGGAAAACAAGTTCCCAAAACTAAAACATAAACAAGCAACTTTCATTTCACATTCAACTCAAACTCAACTTTAGAAATAAATACTAAAAAGAGAAATACAATTCATATACTAAATGTCACTTCATTCTAACAAGAAAAGACATTAAAGAGCTCTTAGAAATACCACTTTATCCCAAAAAGAACTTAAAGAATCTCCAACACAAAACCATTTATAAAAGAAAATAATTTCAATCCCAAAATAACAATTGTAAGAACTTCAGAAACAAAGTGACCCAACTTCTCTTTATAAGAAATCCAAAAAGCCCTTCCCAACACAAAACATCAAGCGCTCTTATTTTGGTGTGGGGTATATTCATGAAAATTCTCCGACAAAAAACAAAAAAAAAAAAAAAAAGTCCGTAAAGCTTGCCATCATAAAACATTCATAAAGCACATCATAAAACTTATTAGTGCAAAACAATTCACAAAGTTTTTCGTAAAACTTCCAACACTCGTAAAATACTCCTAAGTAAACACTTACTTCTCCATACAAGTGCAAAGGAACATGCTATCACACTTCTTTCACAAAACATAGCATCAAGCAATACCAATCACCTTCCCAGAAGGAAACTCATAATACCAAGTTACCAACAGAATATAGGGAGATGCTTTTAAATTCACAAATGAAGCTTTGAACATACGTCAAACCATTTCTTACACTTCTACTATAGTTATGAGAATGAGGATTATATTCTTCTATGCCCAACAACAAAGCAATTCTTTCAACATATGTTTGAAATTCAACACTTTAGCAAAAATCCAATTGTTAGAAATAAATTTGATGACAATTCACTTTCTTGGGGTGATAGAAAGAAACAATATCCCAACAATTGCAAGTATCATTCTCCACTATAACCAAATCATCTCATGTTAAACTAAAAGCATGCCCAAAATTGAGACATAAGGCACCATTGAGGCTCTCTAACACAGTTTCCAACACTACTCTTCCATGAAACCCAAGCAAGTAGAAAAGAAATAAAATTCAAGAAAGCATAGCATGACCTCGAAATCCACCAATGCCTTATAGTTAAATATGCCCCCAATAACATATGCAATATCTTTTGATTCTATACAAAACTTCACATTTAAAGCACCTGCAAACCCCCCCAAACACTCATGTGTTTCTCTAAATAACTCATGAAACTTTCAACATAAAATAAACAACTTTGTATTTTGATCCATATACTCCCCAAATTGAAACATGAAGCATTTATGGAAGCTTTTCAACATGAGCCGAATACTCAAATAACCATTCTATACATAATCTATAAATGTTTAGGATTCAGCCTCAGAGACAAAAATATAAAGAAATCACATATAACAATATCATCATATGAATTTGAGAGAAGAGAGAAAACTCAATGCAAATCATCTCCCTTGCCAAGACAACTACACAACCCAAGCTAATGCAAGACACTTCCTCCAGCACATGCAACATCCAGTGATTAAAGAAATATAAGAAAATGTGCTTTTGTGCCGAAACACATAACATTGCAAATTGAGAACTTATCATGTAAAATAACTAATGAAATATAAAAAGGGTGCTCTGAAAATCATAAGCAAAACTTTCAATGTATGCCAAGCCACTTCTCTTGATCCTCCCAAAGACATCATAGTGAGGTCATAAATTTATGGAAGTGAGGGTCAAGACCATTTCTTCAAAACTCATGAAGTTCTTCCAATCATGAAACAAATCGTAGAATTTTTCGATATAAAGCAACATGGATACTTTTTAACACAATGCTCACCACATATCTTTCTTTTAGACTCGATGAGAGCCATCCAACACGAAGCTCAAAATCCTTTCCAAAATATTTCGTGAAAGCCTTATGAATGCCTACTATTGAGAAAGAAAACACATACATTCTCTTTAACAGATTTTTAACCTCCACGTTATATCCCCTTTAAAGGATCTAAGAGTGCTTTCAACCATTGAGATATTCTTCACAGAACTTCGAATCCACAATATCACAAAGCCAAGAAACGATGAATCTTGGTATCATAAGAAACTTACATATGTATATCAACACCAAAATTCATAGAGCAAGGGATTTCTAACAACTCATATATGAGGTTCCAAATTGCATGATATGGACCATAAGCAAAATATTGTCAAGCTTCCAATAGTATCAACGCATTCAATCTTAAAACAATGCTCACTATATACCGATAGGATTTCCATGGCTAGAGGTATGTAATCAAAGAGAAACTTGTAGTGAATAGCTTCCATTTGGAATTACCCGATGTCATTGCAACAAAAGTTGAGAGCTTGAATATTCAAGGGTAAACATAAGCTTTGATTCTACAAATCGACTATGAGTGTTTAGAAGCTCTAGGTCACCTTTAAGCTATCACCATCACCATAGAAAATAGTAATCTAACAAGATAATCATGTGTTATGATGGATCAATCCACATTTAAGAAAAGGGCTTCAATAAATTTTTTTTGCAAACCACAATTGTAAGAGGACATAAAAAAGAAACTCATCAAAGGGATCTAAGCAAAACTTATCAAACATAGTTATTTCCCATCCCATGGCAATGAAGGGAAGAGATGGTGTGAAATCTCCACCTCTAAATGTACTCACAACACATTTGGTTAAAAGAATTCATATGCAAGCTTAAGCTTCATGAACCACAAACCAAACCTCACAATCTTTCCTCAATGGCATTTCACCAAACACCCTGCATGCATGTCTTGATAAAGGACAAAATAACTTTCCATGACTCACCACTTTCACACCTAAAACTCTAAGTTATAGGACATGAATCACCCACATACTAATCGTTCGTTCTCAAGCAACATAAATCAACACTTTGGAGAGATCTATAAATCAACATATTATAAGGAAATCCACTTTATTTATGATATGATCACAACAGATCACCATAGAATACAATATGAGGAGCAAATGCATCTACCAAGAACATGATAGCTAGGGGTACAATGACAAATTCACCACAATAGTTCTACTTATACTTCCAATTTTACCAATGGATTAACCTTGCATACATGTGACTTGTCATCAATTAAATCATCAACAAAGCTTTGCACTTGAATAGAGAGAATCAAGGGAACCTAAGGTAGAAGGAGATGAAGGTAGAAGAAGAAGAAGAAGGAGAAAAAGAAGAAGAAGAAGAAGAAGAAAGAAGGAAGAAGAAAGAAGAAGAAAGAGGAGGAGAAGGGGAAGAATGAGCTCACCTTGCGAGTAGAGGAGGGGGTCCAGCGGCTAGGGCAAAAGGGTCAAAGGCGAATGGGGCCTCGGTGTCGGTTGGCCGAGAGAGGAGAAGCGGAGGTAATCCGGCTCCTTCCTGAGACTCGCGATCAAGGAGAGATCAAAGGGGCTTCGGCGTCGGCTTGCAAATAGGGGCGACGGAGGGAGAGAGCGACGGAACTCCTGCGAAGCTGGAAGAAACAGAGCCGAGAGAGGGGAGAGGGGTCCGAACTAGGGCAAGCGAAGTCGGATCCTGCTCTCGTGTGGGAGAGAGAGGTCGGGAAGAGAGGGGAGGGAGAGAGCGGTCGCAGGAGGCTGGAGCGTCAGGAGTTGGGGCCGCCCGTGAGAGTGTCTGAATGCCCTAAAGCCGTCTGAATTCTCTCCGAATAAGCACACCACGCGACTGGGCCACTGGCACATGGCAGAATCGGGCTTTGTGCAGAATCAGAGACGTCAAACCTATTTCTTGATTTAGGAATGTATTCAAATTGCTTAGAAAGTTGATTAAGTCTTAATTAGAATTAAACTGAACCCATTAGGATGAAAATCGGGTCCAAACCAGACCCAATTCAGGTCGATTTGGGCTCGAGACGACCTATTTAGCTAATTTAACAAAGTTATACTTAAATTGATGTCGATTCAGATTGAATCAAGCTCGACGAAGCTCGATCAAACACGCTCGAGGGCAAATCAAGTTAATATATAAAAAAAATGAGGTCAACAAACTCCACCCCGACAGGTGCGGTGAATGATAAGTGAACCGTACGTGTTGGCGTTGACCTCCTTAACCCTAAGAAGGTATAACCCAACAACCAACGAATGAGACTCACTAGGAAGATGCAACCCTAGACTCACTAGGAAGATGCAACCCTAGACTCACTAGGAAGACATAACCCTAGACTCACTAGGAAGATGCAATCCTACAACCAACTAATTGGAATTGAGAAACATACAATCACACAACAATCATATAATGAATATCCCACCATGCTATGATCACACAATCATACAATGATCATCCAAGTATGCATCAATCACACACATGCGATAATCACTCAAGTATATAATGAAAATCAAATCACATAGCAATCACATAATCACATAATCATGCTGTAGATATATAATAATAATCTAATCATATCAAATCACATGCTAATCAGCAAATGATCACGTCATAATCATACAACATATGCTCATACAACAAACATTCACTCCTATAATAATCGCACAATAATCTCATACTATACAATGACCACACGATCATATGATAGTGCAATTATCATTCACTCATGCAATGATCATACGATCATGCAACAAAATCAAATATGTAGCAATCATTCAATTATGCGATGAGCAATGCAAGATGTAATGATCACCTTAAAATCAAACAATCATGCAATGATCATGCACTCAATCAAGCAATGATCATACAATAAAGACATGATCATACAAGCATGCAACAACCAATAATCAATAATATAACAATCACCTCACAACCACATAATCACACAATAATCAATCAATAATGCAATGAACACAATCATGCAAACATGGTGGGACAAAAGGGTAGGAAGAAACCCAATATTCACCTAGCCGGAACGACGAACAAGGACTACTCGAAACTCACCTGACCAGATCGAAACAGTGAGAAGGAGTAAGGAAAGTAACTCAACAACCACTAGAAAAGGGAACCACTAGGAAAATGAACAACCACTACGAAAGTAAACATCCACTAGGGAAGTGAACAATCACTCCAAAAAAGTCAACAACCACTCGACCGGAGGTCGAGGGTGAGAAAGGACAAGGGACACTCGATGATCACCTAGAACAAATGTCTAAGATGAAGCGAGGAAAGAGTCCATCAACAATTTCAAAATCATAGCAAATAACAAAGAGTAACAATCAAGGGAAAACAAGGAGAAAGAACAATCCAAGAAAATAATGAAATCATCTATCTGCCTGACCACGTCGCAACAGCAGAATAAAGAAAGGAGAAGGGAGTCCAACATTCGTCTGACCAAATTCGAAAACGACGAATGAGAATAGTTCAATATCCACCTGACCAAATTCGAAAACGGTGAATAAAGAAACTACTCAATACACACCTGACCAAATTCGAAAACGGAGTGTAAAGAGTATCCCAGGATCTAATGTCCGCCTGACCAAATTCGAAAACGGCGAGACAAAAGAGAAAAAGTCCAACACTCACCTGACCAAATTCGAAAACGGTGAATGGGACGACTCAATGTTTGCCTGACCAAATTCGAAAACGGCGAAACAAAGAGTGAAAGAGAAAGGGGAATTCAACATCCGTGTGACCAAATTCGAAAACGACGAATGAGAATCGTTCAATATCCACCTGACCAAATTCGAAAATGGTGAATAAAGAACCTACTCAATACACACCTGACCAAATTCGAAAACTGAGTGTAAAGAGCATCCCAAGATCTAATGTCCACCTGACCAAATTCAAAAACGGCGAGACAAAAGAGAAAAAGTCCAACACTCACCTGACCAAATTCGAAAACGGTGAATGGGACGACTCAATGTTTGCCTGACCAAATTCGAAAACGGCAAAACAAAGAGTGAAGAAAACTCAACAACCCCCAAGCAGGAAATGAAAATAGGGGGAATGAAGAGGTGGTGAAGTATGCCTCCCAGGGACTCTGTCGGGCACCCAACCAAAAGGGGAAGTTCAGCATTCGTCTGACCAAATTCGAAAACAACGAATGAAAAACAGTTCGATATCCACCTGACATGTATTCGAAAACAGTGGATAAAGAACAACTCATCACACACCTGACCAAATTCGAAAACGATGTGTAACAAGCTTCCCAGAAGTCTAATGCCTGCCTGACCATATTCACAACAGCAGAGCAAAAGAAAAGAAAGGTCCAACATTCACATGACCATATTCGCAACAGTGAATGAGGACAGCCCAATACTCACCTGACCAGATCGAAACAGTGAGTAAGAGCAAGGAAGAAAAGAATCAACTATCTGCCTGACCAGATCGAAACAGCAGAACAGAAGGGCGGGTAAAGATCCCATATTCACCTGACCAGATCGAAACAGTGAATGGGAGAAACTCAATGTTTGCCTGACCAAATTCGAAAACGGCAAAACAAAGAGTAACAGGAGTGACAAAAAGGGACTTCCTGAACAAAGGAACCCCAAAAGTAACATTGAAGGGAGAACACCCCATACGGGTCTGTCCGTAGGGGGAGCACCAATATGGAAAGAAGATGAGTATTCTTATGCAAAATCAGGGAAACGATGTCATGACATCAATATGAGGAAGAACATAACAATCACATATAGAAAGATCAAGGGAATGAACCTAACTAAGAAATAGAATCAGGACTTGAATGGGAGAGTGACTCCCAAACAAGTGAACCAAAACAACAACTTGAATGGGATAGTGGATCCCGAACAAGTGGACAAAGCTCAACAACTTGAATGGGATGGTGACTCCCAAACAAGTGGGGAAAGAGAGACGACTTGAATGGGATGGTGACACCCAAACAAGTGAACAAAACTCAACAACTTGAATGGGATAGTGGATCCCAAACAAGTGAATAAAACTCAACAGCTTGAATGGGATAGTGGAACTCAAACAAGTGGACAAAACTCAATAACTTGAATGGGATAGTGGATCCCAAACAAGTGGACAAAACCAACAACTTGAATGGGATAATGGCTCCCAAACAAGTGGACAAAAACTCAACAACTTGAATGGGAGAGTGACTCCCAAACAAGAAATAACGGCATATAGAATATCAAGAGAATAAATGCACACCAAATGGTCATTTCTAAGCAAAACAACCATGACTCAAAACAACCAGGATTCAAAAAGAGAGTGCAATCGGGGAAAGGATCACATCAGTCCGTAAGAATAAGATATAATCAAATGTTGGGATCAAAAATTTTCATGCATGAATTTTTCAAAAGGATAAGGTGAATATTTAAACATACTCAATAGTAGAAACACTAAGAGATGTTAAATACTCACCAATTGATTGAGATAAGTTTGATTAATATATATTTTTAAAGAGTAGAAATTTAATCAAAGAGTAGGAGCATTATTTTTAAGAATGAAAAATTTACCTCTTGATTATATGAACCCAGTCAAAAATGACAAATGGGACCAAATTTGAAAATTCAGTAAGAAGTTGGTTGGCTCCATCTAAATCCAAAAAGATTAGGGATTTAAAATTTGCTAACCCAAGTCAAGCTCCCTACAAGCCAAACTGGGTTCTCTCCCTTAGACATGAAATTTTTGAATTGAAATCTAACTCAAAAGAGATTTAAATTAGAGAAAGAAATTGAATCTTCTTCAACCTTCTTGCATGAAAAATATCTTATATCTTATAGAATATCATTGCATAATGATGAATCCAAAGTCATGATTTTCAAACTCAGGTATCAAAAATATCAAAAGACACATGAGTTTTCTGAGATTTAAAGATTTACCAGAAAGGGAAGTCAATTACTTATTCATTTTGGGCTCATTTTGTGCCTCTTTCTTAATTTTGATGTACTTTGTACATCCTTTCACTTTTGATACACTTTGTGCATCTTTCAAATTTGGCGCACTTTGCGCATCTTTTCATTTTTGGCGTATTTTGCGCATCTTTTCATTTTTGGCGCACTTTGCGCATCTTTTCATTTTTATAATTGACTTCCTTTCTAAATCTCTAAAAAAAAAAATTTCTCAGTTGTGAAATTATCTTCCAAACATAGGAGAAGAAAACTCACTCTCTTATGTAAGGAAGAAAAATTCACAAAACAAACTCGATCCTATGATAAAGGTGAACAACCTGATTAAAAAAATTATAAGGTAGATTCATTGGTATGCAAAAGATGCCTACAAGATAGAAAATTGCAAGATAATGGAGAAAATTTTCATTTCTATGCCCAATTTCAATTTGACATAGATTTTAATTCAAAAATGAGAATCACCCAATACAAGGAATGGGAGGGAGAAGACATACTCTTTCATAGATCATCAAAAATTTTCTTCTCTAAGTGTTTAAAGGAGTCAACCAACAACACTTCATATTTTAAATAAAATAGGGGTAAATTTTCATTAAGAAAAATAAGTCACATACTCTCTAAGAAAAATTTTCTCAAAAGTTTGTCTTTTATTTGAAACCCTCAAACTTATCTCAAATTAATTTTTCATTTTGAAAACTTTGCATATGTCAAATTTAAGGATCCCACCATTAAAGATAAAATCTGGATTCTTATTTAGACTGATATGGATCAAGACCCAATCTAAAAGGCTAAAATTAGAGATGATGGAGAGTAGAGTTTATGCCAAGTATATGAATCATGTAATCAAAAATAGAATATGGACTTTCATTTGAAATGATATAAGTCAAGATCGACCCTAAGAGAATTTCATCTAGGAATCGATTGAAATTAAAATTTTGATTTGAGTAAGAAGGATAGAAACAGATTGATCTGGATTTGAATTTGATAATTACGAACAAAGATCTAATAAACTCAAAATTTTAATTAAATCTTTATGCATTAAAAACATCTAATCTTCATTAAGGATGCAGAGAAGAGAGTGGAATAAAAGTGAGGAATATAAACCATGCACCAAACTAGGAATACCTACAGAAGAGAATAATACAGCATCCAAAGATGGAGAGAGAAACTAGTCCCACCATGGTCGCCAGAAATCTGTGGGTCTCCGAAAGGATTCTACTTGTGTGGAACAGAATACAAAGGGTACGACCGCACTATCCCGTAGGACAAAATGATCGTAGGCCTTTACACTCTACCCAAGCAGGCCAATGGAAGAGCAAATGGAGTCATACATACGATTAGCCATAGAGGATAGCGGCTTTCGCCTACACACCTCGATGGATAATAATATATATGACCCAAAAGGTCACGAGATTTCCCCCATTCGATACATCAGCTCGAATGGGGTTTATTTGATGTGGGGATCAGTCTCCCACGGGCGCAAGCCCCCGTGGTTAATTACATCTTAGACCTTAGCCTAAGAAGACTCTCGATTAAGGACGATATATTATTCTCTTCTTAATTTGGTGCATAAAGAAAGTTCCTAAGTTCTATTCCAAAAGGATAAACCCTTCCTCTTACCCTTAATGATGATTAGAATTTTCAGATGAGTAAAGATATGATTAAAGTTTTGAGTTTAGAAGATCAAAAATTAGATTACTATCCTAAGAGAAACGACAAACTCAGAATTCATCAAAGATGAAAAGAAACACATTGAGGGGTGTACAATTTGGGCTTATGCTTGCCTGGAGTGAGCTGCCAGCTAACATCCTAAACACAATCAATCGCCCTACATGTATGTAAGATAAGGAGGCTCTATCCTAAGGAATCAAGAATTTTTAGTTCAGAGGTTTAAATCAGGGACTCTGTAATATGCAAACAAATCTATCTAGCGCCATATATGATGCATGAGACGGATGCATAAGTGAAAGTGTTCTAAAGATTACTAAGAGACAATGTGACATTTACATTCGAGTAATGCTAATGCAATGCATGTACGTAGATGGAGTGCACTATGGAGTAAAGTGTATAAGAATGCATGCATGACATTCAGAGTACAGAAAATAAATAAATAAACACACCAAGGATACCCTCCAGGCAAGGTATCCTCATCACATCACAATAGAAAATCATCCTAGCGGTGCCCACTTCGTGTGGGAAAATGATGCACATGACACAAGTAGGTGGCCTACACTACAGGCCTAAATGACCCTAATGGTCTCTAAGGCTCACAGAAGGTGGGGGGTATCATACCCAAAACCAAAAGAAAATGGAACATCCTAACGGTGCCCACTTCGTGTGGGAAAACAACGGTGCCCATGACACAAATAGGTGGGCCTACACTACAGGCCTAAGGTGACCAGAAGGGTCTCTAGGGCTCACAGAAGGGGGCAAGCTTTGGCCTATAGGGCCAAAGCTTCGTTAGTGTACTAACCTATGGCCAACTACCTAAACATGCTAGAATATGTATTACTCTAAAAACTAATAACAAAATGTGTGTGGTGTGTAGCAGTTTCGATACATAATTAACAATTTTTTTTACAAGTTGCAGAGATTATACCTGATCGTGGCGCAGCCACTTAAGAAATTCCGAGCAAGCGAGCTATCCATTGATTATCAACCTTGCAAGATTGTGGCGCAGCCACTTAAAAGCTTTAAGCGAGCAAATTACTTACTGATCCTTGATCATGCCTGACCCAATGTACCTCGCAAGACAAAATAAAAGAAAAATGCACAAATGAGCGTAGATGCCATTCAGAAAATAAACGCAAGTAAATAAAAAATGTGACTAACAGCAAATTTAATATTCACATTTATAAAACATATACATGTTATTGCTAAGACATAGAACAATACAGGAGTTTGCTAACTTGGCATAAGTAATTGGCATCAAATAATAAAACAAAACATCGGCCTAACCTAGGACTAGGAGTCGTGTCCTAACAAACAAGCCTAGGTGTGTGTAGGCTGTGTGGTTTTAGGTGTGTCCTATGTAGGATGATTTAGCTAAAGTTGCTTGTGTTTTAATTTGTTGAAAGTTAAGGGGAAACTTTAATTTAAATATAAGTATTAATATCTTAGGATTAATTTTAAAGATTTTATCTTAGTGTTTGATTGATTACTACCTTTGTTGCTCACCGAGGCCGTGAGGTTTATTTCACCCTCCTTGGGGCTAACTTAATAGCCTCGTAGGCCTGGGTTACCCAGTAGTAACCAATTTTGTTGAATTATTTTAGTTTGTTATAAATTAAAAGAAAAGTAGATTAAGCAATCTATTATTGATTAAGAGAGATTTTGTTGGTTGGTTATTAATTAATTAAGGCACAACAAACCTAGGAAAATGTGTCGCTAAGTTTATGTTTTGATGTCTCTATCCTATAAGGAGCATGCACCCTAAGTCTATGTTATCTAAGACTCGATTCTTAATTTTTGTCCCTAGGTGTCGCTAATGTTATAGGGGATAAAAGGAAGTTCTTTTCTAACCCTTTGGACATTCATACATATATCAATAAATTTAGGAATTCAGGAATAACATAAAATAAAAAGTTGAATAATAGTAGAGAAGAGAGAAGTAAAAAGAAAGGCGACAAAATGTCAAAAGGAAGGAATAAAAATAAAAAAAAAATGATAAAAGGAATGTAGGCGTTTCATTATTGGGCATACCCCTTTGAAGCCGAGTATGCCTCTAAAACAACCTTCACCCCAATTCGATACAATACGAATAGAGGAGAAGGTGTTTTGGCGCCCTTTGCTGTTCCCACGTTCCAAACAAAGCACTCAAGAAAATCCGACTCAATAACTTACACTATATCCTATACGAAACCCAAAGTGGCGAAGGGGAAAACAAGTTCCCAAAACTAAAACATAAACAAGCAACTTTCATTTCACATTCAACTCAAACTCAACTTTAGAAATAAATACTAAAAAAAGAAATACAATTCATATACTAAATGTCACTTCATTCTAACAAGAAAAGACATTAAAGAGCTCTTAGAAATACCACTTTATCCCAAAAAGAACTTAAAGAATCTCCAACACAAAACCATTTATAAAAGAAAATAATTTCAATCCCAAAATAACAATTGTAAGAACTTCAGAAACAAAGTGACCCAACTTCTCTTTATAAGAAATCCAAAAAGCCCTTCCCAACACAAAACATCAAGCGCTCTTATTTTGGTGTGGGGTATATTCATGAAAATTCTCTGACAAAAAAAAAAAAAAAAAAAAAAAAGTCCGTAAAGCTTGCCATCATAAAACATTCATAAAGCACATCATAAAACTTATTAGTGCAAAACAATTCACAAAGTTTTTCGTAAAACTTCCAACACTCGTAAAATACTCCTAAGTAAACACTTACTTCTCCATACAAGTGCAAAGGAACATGCTATCACACTTCTTTCACAAAACATAGCATCAAGCAATACCAATCACCTTCCCAGAAGGAAACTCATAATACCAAGTTACCAACAGAATATAGGGAGATGCTTTTAAATTCACAAATGAAGCTTTGAACATACGTCAAACCATTTCTTACACTTCTACTATAGTTATGAGAATGAGGATTATATTCTTCTATGCCCAACAACAAAGCAATTCTTTCAACATATGTTTGAAATTCAACACTTTAGCAAAAATCCAATTGTTAGAAATAAATTTGATGACAATTCACTTTCTTGGGGTGATAGAAAGAAACAATATCCCAACAATTGCAAGTATCATTCTCCACTATAACCAAATCATCTCATGTTAAACTAAAAGCATGCCCAAAATTGAGACATAAGGCACCATTGAGGCTCTCTAACACAGTTTCCAACACTACTCTTCCATGAAACCCAAGCAAGTAGAAAAGAAATAAAATTCAAGAAAGCATAGCATGACCTCGAAATCCACCAATGCCTTATAGTTAAATATGCCCCCAATAACATATGCAATATCTTTTGATTCTATACAAAACTTCACATTTAAAGCACCTGCAAACCCCCCCAAACACTCATGTGTTTCTTTAAATAACTCATGAAACTTTCAACATAAAATAAACAACTTTGTATTTTGATCCATATACTCCCCAAATTGAAACATGAAGCATTTATGGAAGCTTTTCAACATGAGCCGAATACTCAAATAACCATTCTATACATAATCTATAAATGTTTAGGATTCAGCCTCAGAGACAAAAATATAAAGAAATCACATATAACAATATCATCATATGAATTTGAGAGAAGAGAGAAAACTCAATGCAAATCATCTCCCTTACCAAGACAACTACACAACCCAAGCTAATGCAAGACACTTCCTCCAGCACATGCAACATCCAGTGATTAAAGAAATATAAGAAAATGTGCTTTTGTGCCGAAACACATAACATTGCAAATTGAGAACTTATCATGTAAAATAACTAATGAAATATAAAAAGGGTGCTCTGAAAATCATAAGCAAAACTTTCAATGTATGCCAAGCCACTTCTCTTGATCCTCCCAAAGACATCATAGTGAGGTCATAAATTTATGGAAGTGAGGGTCAAGACCATTTCTTCAAAACTCATGAAGTTCTTCCAATCATGAAACAAATCGTAGAATTTTTCGATATAAAGCAACATGGATACTTTTTAACACAATGCTCACCACATATCTTTCTTTTAGACTCGATGAGAGCCATCCAACACGAAGCTCAAAATCCTTTCCAAAATATTTCGTGAAAGCCTTATGAATGCCTACTATTGAGAAAGAAAACACATACATTCTCTTTATCAGATTTTTAACCTCCACGTTATATCCCCTTTAAAGGATCTAAGAGTGCTTTCAACCATTGAGATATTCTTCACAGAACTTCGAATCCACAATATCACAAAGCCAAGAAACGATGAATCTTGGTATCATAAGAAACTTACATATGTATATCAACACCAAAATTCATAGAGCAAGGGATTTCTAACAACTCATATATGAGGTTCCAAATTGCATGATATGGACCATAAGCAAAATATTGTCAAGCTTCCAATAGTATCAACGCATTCAATCTTAAAACAATGCTCACTATATACCGATAGGATTTCCATGGCTAGAGGTATGTAATCAAAGAGAAACTTGTAGTGAATAGCTTCCATTTGGAATTACCCGATGTCATTGCAACAAAAGTTGAGAGCTTGAATATTCAAGGGTAAACATAAGCTTTGATTCTACAAATCGACTATGAGTGTTTAGAAGCTCTAGGTCACCTTTAAGCTATCACCATCACCATAGAAAATAGTAATCTAACAAGATAATCATGTGTTATGATGGATCAATCCACATTTAAGAAAAGGGCTTCAATAAATTTTTTTTGCAAACCACAATTATAAGAGGACATAAAAAAGAAACTCATCAAAGGGATCTAAGCAAAACTTATCAAACATAGTTATTTCCCATCCCATGGCAATGAAGGGAAGAGATGGTGTGAAATCTCCACCTCTAAATGTACTCACAACACATTTGGTTAAAAGAATTCATATGCAAGCTTAAGCTTCATGAACCACAAACCAAACCTCACAATCTTTCCTCAATGGCATTTCACCAAACACCCTGCATGCATGTCTTGATAAAGGACAAAATAACTTTCCATGACTCACCACTTTCACACCTAAAACTCTAAGTTATAGGACATGAATCACCCACATACTAATCGTTCGTTCTCAAGCAACATAAATCAACACTTTGGAGAGATCTATAAATCAACATATTATAAGGAAATCCACTTTATTTATGATATGATCACAATAGATCACCATAGAATACAATATGAGGAGCAAATGCATCTACCAAGAACATGATAGCTAGGGGTACAATGACAAATTCACCACAATAGTTCTACTTATACTTCCAATTTTACCAATGGATTAACCTTGCATACATGTGACTTGTCATCAATTAAATCATCAACAAAGCTTTGCACTTGAATAGAGAGAATCAAGGGAACCTAAGGTAGAAGGAGATGAAGGTAGAAGAAGAAGAAGGAGGAGAAAAAGAAGAAGAAGAAGAAGAAGAAAGAAGGAAGAAGAAAGAAGAAGAAAGAGGAGGAGAAGGGGAAGAATGAGCTCACCTTGCGAGTAGAGGAGGGGGGTCCAGCGGCTAGGGCAAAAGGGTCAAAGGCGAACGGGGCCTCGGTGTCGGTTGGCCGAGAGAGGAGAAGCGGAGGTAATCCGGCTCCTTCCTGAGACTCGCGATCAAGGAGAGATCAAAGGGGCTTCGGCGTCGGCTTGCAAATAGGGGCGACGGAGGGAGAGAGCGACGGAACTCCTGCGAAGCTGGAAGAAACAGAGCCGAGAGAGGGGAGAGGGGTCCGAACTAGGGCAAGCGAAGTCGGATCCTGCTCTCGTGTGGGAGAGAGAGGTCGGGAAGAGAGGGGAGGGAGAGAGCGGTCGCAGGAGGCTGGAGCGTCAGGAGTTGGGTCCGCCCGTGAGAGTGTCTGAATGCCCTAAAGCCGTCTGAATTCTCTCCGAATAAGCACACCACGCGACTGGGCCACTGGCACATGGCAGAATCGGGCTTTGTGCAGAATCAGAGACGTCAAACCTATTTCTTGATTTAGGAATGTATTCAAATTGCTTAGAAAGTTGATTAAGTCTTAATTAGAATTAAACTGAACCCATTAGGATGAAAATCGGGTCCAAACCAGACCCAATTCAGGTCGATTCGGGCTCGAGACGACCTATTTAGCTAATTTAACAAAGTTATACTTAAATTGATGTCGATTCAGATTGAATCAAGCTCGACGAAGCTCGATCAAACACGCTCGAGGGCAAATCAAGTTAATATATAAAAAAAACGAGGTCAACACCTGACTTTACCAAGCCTTTTCAAGTGGACACAGATGCTTCGACTACGGGTATCGGTGCTGTGTTGTCTTAAAACAACAAACCTATTGAGTTTTTCAGTGAAAAACTCAGTTCAATGAGGCAAAAGTGGTCTTCCTACGAGTATGAATTTTATGCAGTAATTAGATGACTTAAGCAATGGGAGCACTACTTGTTGCATCAAGATTTTATTCTATGTAGTGACAATCAAGCCTTACAATATATCAATAATCAGAAAACTATAAATCGCCTTCACGCTCGTTGGATGATTTTTTTTGCAGAAATTTAGTTTTGTAATTCAACACATGGCAGGAAAGCTCAATCGAGTTGTTAATGCATTGAGCCGCAGGCCGACGCTCCTCACCCAGCTCCAAACAGACATCACCGATTTACAGTGCTTACAAGACCTGTATGCAGATGATCCAGAATTCAGCTCAACTTAGAAAAGCTGTCAAAATGGCTATCCCATCAATGACTTCAGCATCTGGCATGGTTTTCTTTTTAAAGGCAACATGTTGTGCATACCAGATTCTTCATGGCGACCACACTTGATTCAAGAACTGCATTCCGGTGGGCTTGCGGCTCATGAAGGCCGAGATAAAACATTGCAGCAACTCCAGTCCCAATTCTACTGGGCACACCTCCGCCGAGACGTCATCCGCTTCATTGAACAATGCCATGTGTGTCAGGTGTATAAGGGTACAGCCCAAAATACTGGATTATACACTCCGTTACTGATCCCCAACTCTATTTGGGAAGATTTGAGTCTTGACTTCGTCCTTGGGTTGCCACGTACCAAACATGGCTCTAATTCTATCATGATAGTGGTAGACAGATTTTCAAAAATGGCTCATTTTGTTCCCTGTAAATAGACTTTCGATGCATTGAATATCTCCCGCCTCTTCTTCAAGGAAATCGTCCGTTTACATGGCTTACCAAGGAGCCTTACTTCTGATAGAGGCATCAAATTTATTAGCCATTTTTGGCGTGAGCTGTGGAAAAGGCTAAAAACAGAGATCAAGCTTTCTTTTGCATATCACCCGCAAATAGGTTGTCAAACGGAGGTCATCAACCGCACTTTGGGCAACATGGTTCGCTGCCTTGTTCAGCAAAATCCCAAACGCTGGGAGGAATTTTTGGGACAAGCCGAGTTTGCATATAACTAAATGCCGAATTGCTCCACAGGTCGGTGCCCATTCTCTATTGTGTATACAAAAATGCCTAACCACCTAGTAGACCTTGCAGTTCTCCCTAGATGCCATAGCAATTCCACCACCAAAACAGCCACACAATGTGTTGAGTTACTGAACGACGTCAAAGCTAAGCTGGCCACGTCTTATGATACTTACAAACAAAATGCAGATCAGCATCGGTGTTTTCCATCATGCAGCAACTCCAAGCTAAACCCGAAGAAGATTGGACCATTCCCGATCCTCCAGCGCATCAACGACAACGCCTATATTGTCGATTTACCTCCAGATTTCAAAACGTCCTGCACCTTCAATGTGGCTGACATCTACCCATACCATCCACCCGATGATGCTCCCACTACCAGCAACTCACCGGAAGCGAGTCCTTTGAAGCCGGAGAGATCTGATGCAGCGCACATGACCTTCCGAATATGCGGACGCATACAACACACTAGCATTACCTTTTTATAACCAATTTCCGTTACAAGCATTTCTATTTTCAGTAATTAGTTTATCATTTTACTTTGGTTATGTTAACACTTATATAGTATATGCCTATAAATACTAGACTGTAGACAGAAACACATAGAGAAGATATACACTTGCTATTATTGAGTTTACTGTTCCATTATTTCTCCTTTCTGGTTTGCCAGAGGCTGCATCTCTTTTATTTCGCTGCACCAATTGTAGTTTTTCTTTTACATTAAAGCTTTTGCCATCTAAAAAATATATGTTAAGCCTTTGAAAGATTTCGCAGCACAAAATTATAACTATGAAAAAAGTATGATGCATGATTGCTCCATGTACTTTAACTTGGACATTCCCTTGAAGTTGTAAACCAAATAAAATCTCCGAAATTATAAATTAGTTTTTGATAAGATTAGTGTATCGATTAACTGAAATTTGTTGAAAACTTTGGCTCACAATTCTTCAAATATACTTGAATTGGATCATAGAGATTTTATTGAGCTTTAAATGTGTCAAAATTGAGTTAAAAATATTGAAAAATAATACTGGCCCTCCAAAATGATGGAATAAGCTTATCCATGACCAAATTGAGCCAATATCGAGCTGGGCTTGTTAGTTGACCGATAATCCATCGCCAGCATCAGTCCTTTTTTTGTTGATACATGCGTCTCATAGAAGGGCCACCATTACTTTGCTGCTGATCGCCCGCCACTACCATGCCTGTTCCTACCCTTGATAGATTTTACTCTAAGTTCATTTTATTTTAAACTAAATAAAAACTAATTTCCAACATTTATTTTACACTCAATTAAATAAATATTGATATATCACCAAAAAATTATCTTGATCGGGCAAGAATCTCGAGGAAAAACTTAAGTTGGAAAGTTTAAAAATTAATTCGGAGATCATTTAAACTCTGATTTCAGCAAGCTTATAGTCGAACTGAGCGTCTCGGAAATACGAACCCAACGACACCAAATTCGACTCAATCCGAGCCCAAATGAGTCCAAATCAAGTACCCGAAGCGCTATTGGAAGCCTCGAACAGAAATTTGAGTTACCAAACGATCTTCGATTTTAACGAGCTTATGGTCGAATCGAGCGGCTCGACGAGACGAATCCAACGAGCCCAAGATCGTAGAATTCTGATACCATTAAAACCTTAAAGTGCTTAATAAACGGTTCATGATCAAGGGATTCAATATCAGCCGTTCATCCGGATCACTCCTTATTTGCCCCTGACCCCTCATCTATTTACGGGCTATGCCACTCCAGAAAAATTATAAATAGCCCCTCATTTCTCTTAAGAGGGGACCCAAGCCATGAAGAGAAGAGAAGTCTAGGAGGGAATAGCTCCTCCTCGACCACCGCCGGAACACCGCCGAAACTCCGCCGGAACACTACCGGAGCATCGCCAGAGCACCACCGGGCGCCCGAGGGACGCCAGAGCTCTGCCCGACGCCGGAATTCTACCCGACGCCCGAGTGACACCGGAATTCTGCCGGACACCCGGGTGACGTCGGAACTCTGCTTGGCCTTGTAACTGATACTCATTGTAATCTGATCGTCCTGAATTTAAAGGACGAATCAGCCTCGTGTATTTCAAACAACACTAGTTGAACTCTTTCAACTGGGCGTGGCCCCATGGTTTTTTCCCTTTCCAGGGCTTTCCACGTAAAAATTTTGGTGTTACTATTTCAATTCTGTTTGTGTTCTAGATATACGTATAACGTTGAGACGGAAAATTAAAATCTATCGCCACATATATTTGAGTCTGCAACAGTTTGGCGCCATCTATGGGAACTCCATCCCACAACTTCAAGTATTGCTATGATGGTCAACAGGCGCAGCAGTCGTATCATTGGAGCTTCTCGCTCTAACTCCCACCAATCCAGAAATCAGTCTATGAATCATAGACGCCCGATATCTGCCTCTTTATACCCCCGGGGGCAAACCACATCTGGAGAAGAGACCTCGGGACCCTCCCTAGAAGAGAGAATTCGAAAGATGGAAGAATCTCAAAATGAGATCCTACAACTCTTGCGAGAGACTCGACAACCGACCCTAGCACCTCAGGAGGAGGTTCTTCTCCCTTGAGATCCACCACGTGTCGAAGCTGTTCAAATTGAACATCTTCAAGCCGAGATTCCTCTTCCTCCACCTAGGAGGCGTTCGCAGTCACATCAAGATAACGAACTGGCTGATACAGCAAGTTCTACCCATCCTCCGCACATAGGTCGGCAGTCTCGCCTTCCTCAAGACCTCCCTGAGGAGTTAGCCCAACCTCACGTTGTTGAGCTCCCTCGCAATGCCCTACGTCACGAACTGTGACGATTGGTCCGCGAGAAGTTCCCTACAGGAGGCGTAAGGCAACCTCTTCGTCAATGGGACTTCCAGGAGTCGTCACCCCTAACGGAAGCCATTCTTCAACACCCTATTCCGGCTAGCTTTAAGCTGCCAAGCATCGAATTCTACGATGGGACATCCGACCCGTACGAGCACATCAACCATTACAGGACCATCATGCATATTCAACGAGCCTCAGACGCGCTCCTTTGCCAGGTTTTCCCTGCCACTCTTAAAGGACAAGCTCGAACATGGTTCTATTTACTTCCAGCCAAAACGATCCCCACATTTGTCAAATTGGCCAAAGTATTTGTCAAACAGTTCGTAGCCAACCGAAGAATTGCTAAGGATTCTTCTCACCTTTCCGGGATCCGTCAAAACGAGGAAGAATCATTGAAAGAGTACTTTTAACGGTTTTCTATCGAGGCTCGACAAATCCAAGGAGTAGACCCAGAATTGCTCAGAGGGGTCTTTCTTGGAGGACTTCATCCTAGCCCCTTCTATTCGGCACTCATGCGCGATACTGTTCATTCATATGCCGATCTGATCCATCGTGTAGAAGCACAGATATCAACAGATGAGGCAATAAATGCTCATAGAAAATAGTTCAAGCAACCAACTGGGAAGCGCAAGGGAGCACCTGAGATGGATAATACATCATCACAACGAAAAAAGCAAGGGAAGAGCAATCTACCTCCTAGACCCCCATTGCCACGACGAGAACCCCGACAGGAGAAGGAGTACACTCCGCTCAACACATCTCGAGCAAATGTGTTGATGGCAATTCAAGATCAGGACAAAGTGAAGTGGCCGCATCCTTTGAAGCCGAATACAGGAAACCAAGATCAGTACTGCCACTTTCATCGTAGTCGTGGCCACACTACTGAATCCTGTAGGCAACTTAGGGAAGAGATTGAAAGACTCATCCGTCAGGGCTATCTTCGACAGTTTATTGGGAATCCATCTACCCGAGAAGAAGCTCGTCCCATTGGGGGGCAGAATCAACCACAAAGACAGCCAGTAAATAACCGGATAAAGGTTGGCGAAATTGAAACAATCGCCGGAGGCCCCTTACTATCCGACCAAGTCTTTCTAACTGTGGAAGAAAACCCAACTCCAAAAAAGGCTCGTATCGATCATTCCATCACATTTGATGATTCCGACCTGGAAGGAGTAAAAATCCCCCCATCAAGATCCACTTGTCATAAACGCAGGCATAGGTGACCCGTGTTACAATGTCAAAAGAATTCTTGTGGACAACGGAAGCTCCGTAGATGTCCTGTTCTACTCTACTTTTCTCAATATGAGTCTCTCAAGAGAAAAACTTCAACCTGCTGTAGGTCCTTTATATAGATTTGATAATCGACCTGTATAAGCAGAAGGTATAATCAATCTCCCGGTAGTACTTGGAGAATTTCCTCGACAGACTACACACTCCATTCAATTCATCGTGATGAAATCAGAATCAGCTTATAACGCTATCTTCGGGAGGCCGCTCCAGTCAATTTTTGGCATCATCGCCTCCATCCCTCACCTCAAGCTGAAGTTCCATACCCCATCAGGAGTCGGTGTAGTATGCGGAGATCAACAAATAGCACAAACCTGCTATCTTAGGCAGATCAAGCCTCGTCCAACGGTTACCCTGAGCATCGAGGACTTTGATCTATGGAGCGAAGATATCCCTCAGAGAGCTTCCCTAGTGGAAGACCTTACTACTGTATCTATATCTGAAGAGCATCCTTCAAAGACAGTGCAAATTGGATCGCTTCTTCAGATGATGAGAAGAAAAACTTTACAGATTTTTTACGAGAAAATCAGGATATTTTTGCATGGAGTCCAGCAGATATGCCTGGAATTGACCCCGAAGTGATCGTTCACTCCCTCAAAGTCAATCCAACGTGCAAACCAATTATCCAGAAGAAACGAAACTTTGCACCAAACCGCCAGCAAGCAATTGAACAAGAAGTAGATAAATTTTTGGAAGCCGGATTCATACGAGAGGTGCACTATCCTACTTGGTTAGCAAATGTTGTCATGGTACGGAAGGGGAGTGGAGCTTGGAGAATGTGTATAGATTACACTGATCTCAACAATGCTTGCCCAAAAGATAGTTTTCTGCTCCCTCGCATCGACCAGTTAGTTGATACCACCTCTGGTCATCAGTTGTTGAGCTTTATGGATGCCTACTCCGGCTATAATCAAATAAAAATGAATCATGCTGATGAAGAAGCAACAGCTTTTCAAACAGACAAAGGATTGTACTGCTACCAGGTGATATCCTTCGGGCTAAAAAATATTGGTGCAACTTATCAGTGCCTCATGAATAAGGTTTTCAAAAGCCTTATTGGACGTACTATGGAAGTGTATGTGGACGATATGTTGGTAAAAAGCCTTGAAAAATCTCAACATATCTCTGACCTGAAATAATGTTTCCACTTATTGAGGCATTACAATATGCGACTCAACCCTGCTAAATGTGCTTTTGGAGTCGCTTCTGGAAAGTATTTGGGGTTTATGGTAACCCATAGAGGAATTGAAGCTAATCCAGAGAAGATCAAGGCACTAAGAGACATGGTGATGCCAAAGAACATCAAGGAGGTCCAAAGGCTAAATGGGAGAATTGCGACACTATCTCGTTTCATGGCACGTTCAGGAGACAAATATTTGCCATTCTTCAAGATACTTAGAGGCGCTCGTAGCTCTAGATTCCAATGGACAAATGAATGTCAAGAAGCCTTCGAATAATTGCGGAAGTATTTAGCATCCCCGCCACTACTTTCTAAACCAATACCAGGAGAGAGATTGTATTTGTATATGGCTGTATCTGTCCAAGCCATTAGTTCGGTTCTGGTCCGAGAAGAAAATGTTATACAACATCCTATCTATTATGTTAGTAAGATTTTATCTGAAGTAGAGGGACGTTATCCTTTGGCAGATAAGACAGCATTGGCGTTAGTTTATTCTGCCAGAAAACTACGCCCTTACTTTCAAGCCCATTCAATTAAGGTTTACACGAATCTGCCGCTAAAAAGTATTCTGCAGAAGCCAGAAGCATCGGGTAGACTTGTTAAGTGGTCTGTAGAACTGAGAGAATTTGATATCCACTACTTGCCTAGGCCCGATATTAAATCCCAAGCACTAGCATATTTCGTAGTTGAATGCACCGTTATGGTATCTAATGTACAACCGAGAGCTTCACCTTCTTCTCCATGCTGGGCGTTGTACGTCGATGGAGCTTCAGGAAGTTCCGGGGCTGGGGTTGAAATTTTATTAATCTCTCCGCAGAAAGTTACCCTTGAGTACGGGCTCCGACTCAAGTTCCCAACAACTAACAACATAGCCGAATACGAAGCCCTTATTACTGGATTGAGACTAGCAATTGACTGTGAAGTCCAAAACCTAATAGCCCACACTGATTCCCAACTAGTTGCCTCTCAGGTGGAGGGGGAGTTTGATATTCACAATCCTCAGCTGGCTCAATATTATAGCATTGTGAAGCTACTCTTGGCTCGTATAGGAGAGCATCAAATCATACATATCCTCCGAGAATAAAATGCGAGAGCAGACGCTCTTTCTAAACTTGCTACATCAACAACGGGGGACATCTATAAGAGAAGATGTATCGAGGAGATCCACTTTCCAAGCATTTAGGGTCCGTGGGTCATACAGTCAATTGACGAGCCAAGAGAGATGTCTTAGATCGAACCCATCTTGTCTTTTCTGAAAGATGGGGTGCTACCTGAAGAACTCATAGCTGTAATACGACTTCGAAGACAAGCCGCAAATTTCACCATTATTGGCAACGAGTTGTATAAGCGCTCCTTCATTGGGCCGTACCTCAAGTGTCTCCAACCATTAGAAGCTGATTACGTACTTCGAGAAGTTCATTCAGGAGTATGTGGAGAATATTTGGGAGGAAGAGCGTTGGCTTACAAGATTATGAGACAGGGATTCTATTGGCCCACAATAAAACATGACGCACTTGAGTTTACACAAAAGTGTGAAAACTGTCAACTGCATTCCAACCTCACTCATACACCCGCTCTGGACCTTGCATCACTTCAAAGCCTCTGGCCTTTTGCCCAATGAGGAATTGATATAATTGGACCTTTTCCTATAGCGACTAGACAGCGAAAATTCATTATTTTGGCTGTAGATTACTTCACCAAATTGGTGGAGGCAGAACCTTTAGCGAAGATTACTGAAGCAAATGCCAAGCAATTCTTATGGAAGAACATAATATGTCGCTTTGGCATTCCTGTGAAAGTCATCACTGATAACGGGACACAGTTCACCGGGAAGATCTTTATATCTTTTTGTAAGGATTTTCATATTCAGCTCATTCACACAGCTGTTGCCCATCCTCAAGCTAATGGACAAACAGAGGTTACAAACCGAACAATCCTGAAAGGGCTGAAGACACGCCTGGGGAAGGCTGGGGGGCAATGGGCCGAAGAACTCCCCAATGTCCTCTGGGCTTATCGGACCACCGCCAGAACTCCTACAGGGGAAACCCCATATAACCTTTGCTTTGGTACAAAAGCAGTCATATCGGTTGATATCGGAGTTCCTAGCTACAGAGTTCAGACTTTTGACTTCAATAATAATGAGGAGAGGCTTAGAGCAAATTTGGATCTCCTCCCAGAAGTAAGAGATGAAGCCTCACTCAGAATCGCTACATACCACCAAAGAATCGCCCGTCACTACAATCGAAGGGTGAAACCTCGCCCTATCACCATTGGAGACTTAGTACTACGAAGCATTAAAGCCGCTGGAAAAGGCCCTCAGCGTAATAAGCTCTCCCCCCTCTGGGAGGGTCCTTATTTGGTAGCGGTTATGGTTAAGCCTGGAACCTTCAAACTGAAGGATGCTGGTGGAAAAATGTTTCCCCGAACTTGAAACGTGGGCAATCTTCGCAAATATTATCAGTAGGAATTGATACTACTATCTATCTATGTGTTATGTTTGCCTTATATTTTATCTTCTCCTGTAGTCGTGTTATGTATCTTTAAAGTTTTTCGTACATCCCTTATGTGTTGATTATAGGAGAACCTTTTTTCTTGTATCCCTAAGTTATTCTACGGAACTGCTATCTTATATTACGAAGCAATATGATATTCACTTTGTCGTGCTATTGTTTATTATCTCCAAACTCTTTTTCTGTGATTTGAGAAATACATAATCTATATTGTATCTCAATCACTGAATGATCAACCCCAGGGGCATTTGATCCGACCTCTTTCGCACAGGTTAATGTCATCAAACAAAGGCTTTGACTAATAACCTTGGATATGTCAAATATCCTAGGAGGATATCTTGGATATCAAAATCATTTGAAGGACTTGATCTGACCTTTTCCGGACAGGTTAATGTCACCAAGCAAATGCTTTCACCCCGGATAGGTCAAAACCTTTAAAAAAAAGGATATCTCATATTTGTTCAAGTCAAAAAGCGCTCATTAAAATCCAAACTGAGGTAAACTAAGTGAATTTCATTCGCATGTGAGAAAAGAACATCAACAACTTCTTTATATATCACTGAACATCGAGTACACCAAATAGAAACAACGACATCGAGCATACATACAATCACTAGAAAGAAAGCAAAGTGATACAAAACAACATCAATGACATCCAATAGAATCTCAACATCATCCTCATCCTCCTCCAAGGCAAAAGCTAGCTGCAACTCACTCTCCAGCTCTTCACCACCGGAGTCTGAAGAAGCATCACCAGAAGCCTGGCTAGGAGTCAACCCCTCAATCTCTGCTCCAGTCTTACGATGTACTGTACGCACTCCCTTCATAAAGCCCCTGATGAAGCCATCCTCTGCACACTCTGCCTCTAAGGCCTTCACTTCTACATCATAAATATGACTACGAGCTTCCTAAATGTGGTCCTCAATGATGATCTTGAAAGCATAAGATTTTTTGAACTCTTCAATAACTGAAGATGGCAACTGCTGGGCCTCCTTCTTGGACAGCACACTCTGAAGCCTCTCATTCTTAGTCTCAAGGATTTGCTGAGTCTTCTCCTGTTGCTTGATCGTCGCCTGTGCCTCTACCAACTCTATATGCAAAAGATCCATCCGTTCATTCTGAGAAGAGGCTGAAGTGATCTTGTTGGCCAACTCTGCTCTACACCCCTCAAGCTGATCCTCCACCACCTTCATTTTCTTCACTTTGCTGTCATATTTCATCTTGTACTCTCCCTGAAGGTATTTAACCTTCACAAACTCTTTGTTCCAATCATTCAGAGTCTTGGTCATCTCGAGCTTGAAATCAGAATACTGAGACAAGAGTATATCTGAAATGTATTCCTTAAAAGATATAAAAAAGAGGAAGAAGTAAAAGAGAACTCACCAACTCCTCAGCCCGTCGGCAGCCAATGCACTGATGGTTCAACATATCTTCTGGAATGTAGGACTTGGATGGAGAAGCTCGAGGACCTTTGCTAACAACTGTCAAAACCTCATCCGCCTTCTTCTTCCTCGGTGCCTGCAAACCTTCCTCACTCCGTGGTCGCTTGGAGTGGTTCTTTTGGGGAACCACTTCTGGAACTCTAGCAGACTTCTTCAACATTTGAGCATGTGACCTCCCTGCTTGAGTAGATAATCCAACCTTGAACAAGTACTCTTCATCTATATATCTACTCAAGTAACGCACCTCGTAGTATAGAGCATCTAAATCAGGGAGCTTGAGTATCCTCAACAAATCTTCTGCTCCAATGTGAAGGGGGACAGGTAACTCTTTCAACTTCCCCCATTTCTCCTGAAGACCCCAATCATTCTGCACATAAAAAAAATTGCTGATCCAACCTTTCGAGGGGTCTCGAGTGCGGATGTCTAACCACTTGGACCTGAATGAAATACGTCCCTGCGCATCGCTAAAGAGACGCCCCATCTGAGAAAGGCACTCTGAGGAAAGTACCACTCCACGGTCTCTAAAAAGCACGATCAGGCCCATCACGATCGACATGTCTCTGTAGGAAAATTGAGACAAGCATACCCCATAAATCGTCAGAATGTCGATCAGTTCGAAAGAAGGAGGAAACCGCAGTCCCGCTCGCAAACTAAATTCATACACCGTCACATATCCCGGGGGAGGGAAGCAGGCACGATCGGATCTGGCCGGCACCTTCATCACCAAATCATTAGGAAAATGAAATTTTTTTCCTAAACAAGATGAAAGAGTCCTCAGTGATGGTGGAAATCACATCGTCAGCCTTCATCGCTTTTTGGGTCCTCTTTGAAACTTCAGATCGTTGCGCAGGATGATCTTCCGAAGTATTTTTAGAAGATGCAGGATCACCCATTTCGCTTCCTTTACTAAAGAGGGGCGCAAATCTAAGTAGGGAAAATCACCTACAAAAGACTGCGAAAAGCCTCCAAAGTAGGAAGAAGAAGGGGGGAAAAGAGAAGAGCGGTAGGGGGGAAGCTGCTAACTTCTACGCAAAAGGAGCGGCGCCGAGTCAAGTAGGGAAAGTCACCTACTTAAAAACGGCGGAAGGCCTCAGAATGCCAAAAGCTAGAAAGCCAGAGGGAGAGGGGAATGCGGTGTAAATTTTCATTACCCCAAGGGGGGTATTTATAGGATGAAAAGGGGAAGAAAAAGAGAGGAAAAAATTGAAAAAAGAGGGAAATATTTGAAATTTAGAGGGAGAGAGTTTCTATAAGATTTTTGAATTTTTTCTGAATTTTTCAGAATTTTTTTCGAAATTTTTTGGGCTTAAAAACAGGTTTTTCTGATTTAAAAAAAATATTTAAATTTTTTTTGCGGGCCCCACAGCAAAAAAAAAAAAGGGCAACTGCTGCCGCGCGCTCGCTGATTCAGCCGCCTACGCGTACCCGGGCTCCAATTTTGGTCCCGGACGGTCCAAATTCGACATTTTGGGGGTCCCCGAATACGTTTTTCGATGTTCCGGACTCAATTTTGACACTTTCGGAGCTCAACGAGGCCTCTACAATCGAGTTTGAGGAAAATTATATCTTTTTGAACGTAATTTTTTGCGATTCGGCCAATGTAAAATGCCGGAACAAGTATTTTCGGACTCCTGGAGCTTCCACGTCCGAAAATAGGGGGGCAACTGATATATCACAAAAAAATTATCTTGATCGGGCACGAATCTCGAGGAAAAACTCAAGTTGGAAACTTCAAAAATTAATTCGGAGACCATTTAATCTCCAATTTCAGCAAGCTTATAGTCGAACTGAGCGTCTCAGAAATACGAACCCAACGACACCAAATTCGACTCAATCCGAGCCCAAATGAGTCCAAATCAAGTACCCGAAGCGCTATTGGAAGCCTCGAACAGCTATTTGAGTTACCAAACGGTCTCCGATTTTGACGAGCTTATGGTCGAATCGAGCGGCTCGACGAGACGAATCCAACTAGCCCAAGATCGCAGAATTCTGATACCATTAAGACCTTAAAATGCTCAATAAACGGTTTACGATCAAGGGATTCAATATCAGCCGTTCATCCGGATCACTCCTTATTTGCCCCTGACCCCTCATCTATTTACAAGCTATGCCACTCCAAAAAAACTATAAATAGCCCCTCATTTCTCTTAAGAGGGGACCCAAGCCAAGAAGAGAAGAAGAGAAGAGAAGTCTAGGAGGGAATAGCTCCTCCTCGACCACCGCCGGAACACCGTCGGAACTCCGACGGAACTCCGCCGGAACACCACCGGAGCATCGCCAGAGCACCACCGGGCGCCCGAGGGACGCCGGAGCTCTGCCCGACACCGGAGCAACATCGGAATTCTGCCCGACGCCGGAATTCTACCCGACGCCCGAGTGACGCCGGAATTCTTTCCAAGTGACGCCGAAATTCTGCCGGACACTCGAGTGACGTCGGAACTCTGCTTGGCCTTGTAACTGATACTCATTGTAATCTGATCGTCCTGAATTTAAAGGACGAATCAGCCTCGTGTATTTCAAACAACACTAGTGGAACTCTTTCAACTAGGCGTGACCCCGTGATTTTTTCCCTTTCCAGGGCTTTCCACGTAAAAATTATGGTGTTACTATTTCAATTTTGTTTGTGTGCTGGATATACGTATAACGCTGAGACGGAAAATTAAAATCTATCGCCGCGTATATTTGAGTATGCAACAAATATAATTTTTTTAAAATTCATTATATTTATCTTATATTATATATTTTTATCATGCATTACTTTTTAAGCACACCAAATATCCTTGAAATTGAACTAATACATATATTTTTAACAACTCAATAAAGTATTTTATATTTGTTTCTATTCCAATTAAATACCTAAATTTTCAAAATATCTGCTTATAATTTATCTTACACTCAAAACTCCTCCAACCCCTTAATAACAATTTATTCTTAAAAATATGAATATTTAATTTTCTTCTAAACCAATTTATTCTTATATAAATTAAATTTATAATGATGACTTTGCCTAAGAGTTGGGATATTAGGCGGCAGGCTCAAGTCCTGTCCCAAAGCATTACAACTATAACCTCCTTAAATATCACTTCATGCTTCACATTATCCCTCGAACATCCCATTACTGTGCTGATAATAACATCCTTTAGGTGGAACATACCAACCCTTTGTTCATGAGCAGTCACCATCTCGGAGTTTTTTTATTTTGGCTTAAGTCGCCATCTGAGAGCTGTCAGATCCCAAATTTTTGAACTATGCCACTCCTGGTCAATGAAATAATAAATGCTCCTTAATCCTTCAATAGGAGTTTTTTTTTTAATTTTAAAATTCAGTAAATTTAATCATGAATTCAGAAGTCTGAACTGTTAATCAATGCATTAAAATGAGCTGCATTTCATTGTAGTTACTCAGTAAAATATTGAAATGATGCTCGCTCAAATACTTTCTAGAATATTCTAGAAGAGCCATGCATTTGAAGAGATCAAGTAGATAAGAGTTTGAATATCTAGAAGTTATTAGCTTTGAGAATTGAAGAGCTGCTAGTAAATGTGTATAATAGAGAATTCTATTTAGTACTGTAAAAGCAGGTATCTCTTCCTCACTACTAGCAACCATTTAACTAGCTTCTCCAGTAAAATCTATTATGAGAGCTATTTTCTTCTTCATCATCATCACTTTTTGTTCTTCTTTTTTAGCCAATCTTCATTTCAAGCATTCGTTGAAGTAAACAGAGCAAAGAAGATCTGATTGTAAGCTCTACAAGTTTGATTTGAAGTAATGCATACTGAATATAAACATTTTAATCTCTTACCAGACAATGGATATTGATGGAGAGTTTAGCAATGTGTCTTTTTGCAAGATATGAGTATGTCTTGAAAGAAAGATAGTGGAGAAGGCCGGTGAAGAGAAAAATATATGGGAGATTGATTCACTTTCAAATAAGTATAGAGATATCATATTTAAATGGATCTGCAAGACAAAACATAATCCAAAAGGAGAAGCGGAGAAGCACTAAGATAGGTTAATTTACTAGTAAAATAGATGTGATGGCTTTTCCAACCAACTAATTAACCCTGAACCTTGTCGAGGAGAGGCTGACAATCTTTAAGCAGGAGCTCTGAGGAAGAAATAGGGAGTACAAGGTATGAGAAAGGTAATTAGCATTTGAAAGGATGATGCATTGTCAATCAATTTAGCAAAGCAAATTCACCATGAGCGTAAAGTTTAGCTGGAAGAAGTAAATGTATCATGGAAGGATCTGCATTGTTAGAACTAGCTAGTAGATCTTCATGAGATAAAAGGTGAGAGAAAGAAGTCTAATCACTAAGCATGGGTCTAAATTTCATGAAAAAAACATTCTACTCAAAGGTGCAAGAAAAGGCATTCATCTTGACTTATGAAGAGGTATAGGGAGTGAATTACCATTTGTGGTGGGAAAGTGACAAAAAACCCACCATTAATAACAACATAACAGTGCAGTTCAATGATACAGGCTTTGAATCACTTGATGAATTGAAGAGGAATGCTTATAAAGTTGATCCTTATGAGTAGAAAATCATAATAAACAATGTCAGTTGTTGAGTTTTTTTTAAATGACAACTTTGACAAAAAGAACTATTTAAAGGGAGTCTCTTAAATAAAATATTTAAAGAGATAACCACAAGATTGTTGTTCTCAGAGATAGTTACCTAATCATCGGCCTCAGAAGGATGAGCAGGGGGATTAATTAATAAGGACTTGATACAATTGGTGAGAACAAAGCACCTTGCAGATTGTTGAGGATTAATTTGATCAAGATGAGTTTTTAAATACTAGAATTATTTTGAGATAAATTCAATATAAAATTGATTAACTATTTGTACATTGCACTCAGCTCAACACAAATCTAAGAGGAGATTAAAATTTTAATAAGGATTTCCCTATAAAAATGTTCTCCTTCATCTGATCTTCCTCACTGCTAACAGCCATTTAACTAGCTTCTCTAGCAATATCTATTATCAGAACTATTTCTTTTTCTTCATCACTTTTTCTGTTCTACCTTTTTTGTTGGTATTCGTATTAAGCCTTCATTGAAGTAAAAAGAATAAAGAAGGTATGATTATAAGCTTTATAAGTTTTGAAGTAATACATGTCAAGATTCCATAGGGAGAAGAGAGCTGCTAGGTAGAAGGAGATAATAGAATGAATAGAGAATGTATTTCTTATTGCTATGCGTTGTACAGGTATGATGTATATATAGATACAAGTGCAGAACTACAATCTTGATTTCCGTACAGATCTTGGATGAGTCAGCATGCTGACGTGTATAGCTGTACTAACAGCCCCCCGCAAATTAATCATTCTAGAGGACGAATGGTTAATTTTGACCGTATGTCGTGGAATCTGGACACAGGGAGTGGCTTAGTGAGGATGTCCGCAATCTGATCTTGAGTGCTTAGATGATGAACGGTAATAGCGCCTTGTTTGATGTGACCGCTGATGAAGTGGTGGTCGATTTCAATGTGTTTTGTCCTGGCATGAAAGACTGGATTGTTGGCGAGAGCGATGGCGGAAGTGTTGTCGCAGAATATGGTCGTGGGAGAGGTTTGCGGTAAGTTGAAGTCCGTTGCAAGTCGACGAAGCCAAAGAACCTCTGAGGTGGCGGCTGACAGAGATCTGTACTCGACTTCGGTAGACGATTTTGCCACGGTGGATTGTTTCTTGACGGACCAGGAGATGAGATTTGGACCCATGAATGTGCAGAAGCCGGAGATAGACTTCCGGTCGGCGGAGTCAGAGGCCCAATCAGCGTCGGTGTACGTGCGGAGTTGAAGAGCCCCTGATGTAATTGGAAGACCATAGTTGAGCGTACCTTTGATATACCTAAGTAGGCATTTTAGAGCTTGATGGTCGTGGTTGCTTGGTTGATGCATGTGTTGACAGATGAGATTGATAGCAAAGGCTATGTCCGGTCTAGTAACTGATAAGTATTGTAAGGATCCAGCGAGTTTGCGAAATGTGTGAGGATCTGAGTAGGGCTGGTTGTCGGTGTTGGAGCTAGGACGTTTGCAGCCAATCGGGGTGGAATATGGTTTACAATCTGAGAAGCCGGCGGCATTGAGGAGATCTTGGGCGTAATGCTTTTGGTGCAGGAGATAGCCGTCTGAGGTTCGGGTGACCTGTATTCCGAGGAACAGAGATACCTCTCCTAGTTGTCTTAGGCTGAACTGTAGGTGAAGTTGTTTGAGAATGTGTTGGATGTGAGTTGAATTGTTTCCTGTAATGAGGATGTCGTCTACATAGACAAGAATAAATATGTGAGTGTTTGCCTGATTGAAAATAAGTAAAGAGGGATCCGCTTTACTGAAAATGAAGCCGATGGAGTGAAGAAAGTTTGTAAATTGTTGAAACCACTGTCGAGGAGATTGTTTTAATCCGTATATGGATTTGCGTAGTCTGCACACGTGATGAGGATGTTGAGCGTGGACAAAGCCGGTGGGTTGCTTCATGTACACTTCGTCGTGTAACTCGCCATGCAGAAAGGCGTTAGAGATGTCTAGTTGAGTTACTGTCCATTGATTGTGGAGAGCCACCGTTAGTAGCATTCGAATGGTGACCATTTTGGCAACGGGACTAAACGTTTCTGTATAGTTTACTCCAAATTCTTGTGAGCAGCCTTGTGCTACGAGGCGAGCTTTGTACCGAGCTATTTGACCGTTGGGATGCAGTTTAGTCTTAAAGGTCCACTTGGAACCTAGTACCGGTTTGTCTGAAGGTGGGGGAACGAGATGCCAGGTTCCTTGTTGTTGAAGAGCGAGAAATTCGGAGGACATGGCTGATCGCCAATGAGCGTGTTTGCTGGCTTGAGAGTATGAGGTGGGAGTGGAGTCGGCTGAGACTGTAGCGGAAAGATCAAATATGCGCTTGGGTTTGATGATGCCGGATTTGAATCGTGTCTGCATGGTGTGAGCCTGAGTATGGTTGAGAGGAGGAGGTGTATTAGAGGTGGGAAGAGAATCGTTGGCACTCGGAGAGATAATAGGAGGTGTGAAATTAGAGTGAGCAGGCTGAGAGCGAAAAGAGTTTTGGGTGGGAGTGCTGGAAGTAGGCGGTTGTATATTGGATGAAACCGTGGACGACGGAACGAGAAGTAGAGGGGAGCAGGTGTTGTCAGGAACGGGGGAGGATGACTGGGACGATTTTGATTGAAACGGAAACGTGTGTTCGTGAAAGATAACGTGCCGTGAGATGTGGATGCGATTGGTAAGAAGATTTAGGCAACGATACCCCTTATGTTGAGATGAGTATCCAAGAAGAATACATTCTTGTGAACGCGGAGAGAATTTATTTGTAGTTTGAGGTTTAAGCCACGGAAAGCACAAACAGCCAAAGGTGCGGAGATGCGAATATGAGGCTGGTCGGTTGTGGAGCTTGTAGTAGGGGGTTTGATTGGAGATGGCAGATGAGGGAAGTCGATTAATTAAATAGTTGGCAGTGGAGATGGCTTCAGCCCAGAAGGAATTTGGAAGAGAAGATGCGTGAAGGAAGGTTCTCGTGAGATCCAGGAGATGGCGGTGTTTGCGTTCAGCGAGTCCATTCTGCTCGGGAGTATATGGACAGCTAATTTGATGTGTAATGCCATGATTTTGAAGGTAGGAGCTGAATGAGTTATTGATAAATTCCCCGCCGCCGTCAGATCGGAAAGTTTGTATCGAGCTATTGAATTTATTTTTAATCAGATTGTGGAGATGTTGGAATTTTGAAAACGTTTCGTTTTTGGAGTGCATTAAGTATAACCACGAGAAGCGCGTAAAGTCGTCAATAAAAACAACGTAGTAATAAAAACCATTGAGCGAGGGCTGAGGGGAAGGACCCCAAACATCGGAATGAATCAATTGAAATGGTTTAGTACAAGTAGAAATGCTGGTCGGAAAGGGTAATTTGTGGCTCTTCGCCACATTACACGAGATACATATAGGTAAAGAACTGAACGAAGTATGAGTGTCCGGAATTTGTTTAGCTAGGGACTGCAGAATGCGAAGGTGCGGATGGCCGAGCCTGGCATGCCACAATGATGTAGATTGGTGCTCGGCTCGCAAGGCAGTGACAGGTGAAGACTTGCTAGTTGAACTTCTGAGTTGATAAAGACCATTGTGATTGCGACCGTGGAGAAGAAGACGATTGTCCTTGCGATCCTTAATAGAAAATCTGTTAGCATCAAATTGAACGGCAACATTGTTGTCAGTCGTTAGCTTAGAAATGGATAAGAGGTTGTGAGAAATAGAGGGGACGTGTAAGAGATTTCGGAGATGAAGCTTACGGTTGGAATCCGGGAGGGGTAGGATACCTTGGCCAGAGTGCTGGATCGGGAGATTATTACCATTCGCAATGGAGACAGAGTCGGTTCCGAGGTAAGGAGTGGACTGATGTAAATTGGTGAGATCCGACGTGAGGTGCGAAGATGCGCCCGAATCCAGAACCCAGTCCGCCGTGGAGGAGTGCTGTTGCTGAGCGGTGAGCGCTTTGGGATTAGAAGGCGGTGCATAGGCCAGATTGCACCTATGCCAACAGTTGAGAGCTGAGTGCCCGTTCTTGCCGCAGATTTGACAAGCTGGTTTGTGCGGGGGGGATTGTCCAGGAGGAAGAGAGGCGAAATTTGATGAAGAACGGGAGTGTGAGCTGCGACCGCGATACCGATTGACGCGTCCGCGGCTGGATGAGTTCCGGTTGGACATCAACGCGATTGAGTCGGAATGTTGCTGGGAGTCTTTGAGTTGTTCTTGATGAATGTTGATCTCCTCACTACATAAGAGTGAATAGAGATCGTCAAGACTGATTGGGCGGAGAGCAGTTCGGATAGCGGTTTTGAAGGCATTATAGGTGGAGGGCAGTCCATTTAGGATGTAAAGAATGATGTCTTCGGGGTCGACCGTCGATCCCGCTGCTGCTATGTTGTCCACGAGGTTCTTGATGTGAGCAAGGTATTGTTGCATCGAACGATCTTTCATCTGTATTTGATGTAATTCATTCTTGAGTTGAATTACACGCGAGCGGTTGGTAGGTTGAAGTCTCCGTTCAAGAACGGCCCAGACTTCATGAGCTGTGTTGAGGGTAATGACGTATGGGAGGATGGAGGATGAAATCGTGGAGAGGAGAGCAGAAATGAGGTTCCGATCAATAAGTTTCCAGAGGCTGTGTTCGGGTAGAGAGGGGTCCGACGGGCAAGAAGAGGTGCCGGAGAGATGTT